>CM035164.1:105304822-105842322 GCA_020205615.1 Panax quinquefolius | reverse complement strand
TCTCGATAGGAAAGAAAAGGAGTTTGGTTTAGTTTGGTGAAGAGACATCCACGGGCATGGAATGGCAATTAGTTTGTACTTAACTCGATTTTTTGAATTGTGTAATCATGTTGTAAGGCGTAACCTAAAGTCGTAATCAATGCCACATGTTAACCGACACGTTTTGGTTGTATTACATTTATTTTTTTTTTAAAAGTCCAACTATATTTACTCTTTAATTATTTATAAGTATTTGGAATTTATAGCCGTGCTAGACTTGTACACTTATTCGATAATATTGTTGTCTTGATACTTGGATAATATTGTTGTCTTGATACTTGGATTCTTTGCAAATATGGATTAAGCGCGTGTGTACCTTTATTTTGACCCATTTTTTGTGATTTGATTTATAATATTTACCTATAAGAGATTTGGATTTAGAATCTCTCCTCTTTATTTTGAAAATACATCATGATGTGATTTTTTCAATTTGCAGCTATCATGTTCTTGATGAAGCAGAAAGATCTTTGCACGATGCCTTGTGTGTGGGGTGGATCGTAAAAAAATCTAGTATAACCAAATTACCGAATCAAACCAAAATAATTTAACCAAAATTTTCTGATAATTCGGTTATATTCGAATTTTTTTACGGTTTTGGATTAGTTTGTACGGATATTACTTTTTGGTTATTATTATTATTATTATTATTATTATTATTATTTAGTTTCTTGAGAATTAAATTAAAGCCTCAACTCCTAAAAGATTTAGGAGAGAGGGTTAGTCTATAAATAAGAGGGGTCTTATTTGTGGAAGAGACTAATACTATTGCAAATATTCTCAAAATCGTAAAGAGTTAGGAGAGAGAAAACTAGGGTTAGCCACCCAAGATCTAGTAGAACCTAAATTCATCTTCTTAAATCAATATTCTCTTGGTGGATATATCACCACTTAGGAATTGCACACTATTGTAATGAACGTTTGATCCATGGATCTGAAGAAACGTGAAGGAGCAAAGGATTGGAGCTTGAAGATTATATCAAAGAGTTGATCATCTTTTATGGTATATCTTTTATCCTTCCTAAATTAATGATATTACATAAGGTGATTCATGGGATTGCAGAAAAATTTAAATTCCTTTTAGGTCATGCTTCAGTTACGTTAAAATATGATCGTATGCTTTAATCTAGTTTTTTGCAAACCAACATTGGTATTAGAGCCATCCTTATGCGAATAATTAATTATTTTGATTCAATATATATATTGATATGTGTTTAGAACAATTTAATTGGGCCAACATTGAAAAACCTCAAAATTTGTGCCGCGACGCATAAAGCTTTTTACAATGAGGCTCCTCGAACCCAAATTTTTTCTAGATTTTCAAATAATGTATTTGGATTCTCGAGAACAAACAATGTGCCCATGTCAGTCCCCATATTTTAATTTTTTTACCTTTTAAATTTAAGATAAAAGGTTTATTCTGAAATTGAAATTGGATTAAAATAAATGTGTTTATTTTAATTGGAAAAGGATTCCATGTTAATTAAAATAAAAGAGTTTATTTTTATTTAGATTTTGATTAAAATAAAAGAGTTTAGTTTGATTCAAAATTGGATTTCTAGCAAATTTTTGCAGCCCATTAAATGATATGAATGTATATTGGTAATGTTTTTTTTATTGATACATATGCTGATATATATGATAATAAAGGGGATGATTATGGACTATTGACCAATGCGATTGAATTTAATTTTAATGGATACTTGAATGAATGTGATTTTCATAAATAGGGTCTGCGTACCTTTCCTATCTAATTTTCTGATGCATATTATATCTCCTTCATATGTACCTCCCCTTGACTGCTGATTAAGGTTTTTATTTTTTGAAAATAGTTTGTCATATGATTTTATTGAATTATACAAGAAATTGAAGCTGATAAGCAGAAGCATTGAAGACCCGTTTGGCCGTTTGTAATGAACCATGGGTTTAATGTAATAGTTATATTCAAATTTTATTCTTGCACCCTAGGTTTGACCTTTTGGTTTATGGTGGCTCCAATGAACCAAATTAGAATTAAGTCCATAATCATCTCAGGTAGAATATAGTATTCTATATGTTCATGTTCATGTTAATTATATAGTAAATATATTAGTATACATGTTGATATATGTTTAATATGACGCGTATTTCTATATATATATATATAATTGCATACGAGCTAAAAAAGTCAAAAGAAAATATAGTAAGTTGATTGCGTTCAAAGACATTGGAGAATGTCGAACGTAGCCTTCTATCATGGTAAAGCGATAGAGTATTGATTATTTAATATGAGTTTTTTGTGCACACACAAGGCTTGTATTAAATATTTGAGATCAATGTTGCTTTATTATATTAGATGTTTATAAGGAATTGAACAATACCATTTTGTTACACACACACACACAAGGGCTGTATTTTTCTCTTTACTTGTATGGAAATGATGGCTCTAACTTAACTTAGATAAATTTAGTTTAGATGTGCACACACATGAACATTATTATTTAAGAAGCAAAATAATAAAGAAATTACATAGAGATGTAATTGATAAGAGTTGTCTAGCTTTTGAATAAATATGTAGTTTGTTGTGCACACACAAGGCTATATATTTATTGCAATTGGATCCTTTCTCACTAAACAGATTTTACAAAGTCACAAATACAAAATCTATCGAACTATATATATAAATAAGGTTATATAGTTTGAATAAAATAGTGGGAGACACCATTTTAATAAAGACCTAAATTATTTTATTAATTAATAAAAGAATGCATGCTAATGTTGTCAATTAAATATCATTTGCAAAATTTTACAAATGTCTAATTCACTATCAATGTGAATCATATTTGATGCTAACAAATTAAGCAGACCGAATTAAATGGATTGGTTAAGGAATCTGAGAATAGTTCTCACGACTGAAAAGCTAGCATATGTCATTAACACGTCTGTTCCTGCAACAGTTGCAGAAAATGCCTATGAGGAAGAGCCTGCTACTTTTAGAAAGTGGCAGGATGATGCATATGTGACTCCGTACATCATGTTAACATCCATGAGTAACGAGTTACTGAGTCAACAGGAAAAAATAGATGCACAGACTATGTTGCTGCACCTTGAGGATTTGTATGGTGAGCAGAGTAGGTCGGTTAGATATGAAATATCTAACGAGTTCTTCCAATCTAGAATGACTGATGACACTAAATTATAGACACATATCCCGTAGATGATCAATCTAATTGAATAGTTGGGATAAATTAATGGGTTTATATCATGGATGGAGAGTTAAGCTAAGATCTGATCTTACAGCACTCCCGTACTCCTTTACACAATTTGTTGTGATTTCTTACATGAATAAGCCTGATGTTAGCCTTCCTGAATTGCTTAACATGTTGAAAACTGATGAGAGTCACTTCCAATGAAGAAAGACCAAGTCTTGCTTGTAGATGAATCTTCCAAGAAGCAAAGAGGGCCAAAAGATATTTTGAAAAGAAGAAAAATTCCAAGAAGGCAAAAGGAAAGGCAAATACTAAGTATAAGAAAAAGGCTGATATTGATAGTAAATGAGTTTGCTTCCACTACAACAAGCCTGGACATTGGAAGAGAAATTGTATGGAGCATCTTGCAGAGCAGAAGCAAAAGAAGCTTGTAGAAGCTTCAACTTCAGCTACAAATACAGATTTGTTTATGATTGAAATAAATCTTTCTGTAAGTCAAAATTCTACTTGGGTATTTGATATCGACTATGGTTCTCACATACGCAATTCTTTATAGGGAATAAATAGAAGTAGAAAGTTGAACAATTGAGAAGTGTTCTTGCTCATGGGTTATAGAGAAAAGGTTGTTGTATTAGTCATAGGAACTTATTGTTTAGCATTGCCTTCCGGAAAATCAATTAATTTAGTAAATTGTTAGTATGTTCTAGTACTGATTAGAACATTATTTCAATTTCTTTGTTGGACAAGGAAGGTTTTAATATTATAACAAAGAACATTTGTTGTTCTATTTATAACGAGAATGTTTTGTTTGGAACTGATAAATTAATTGATGGACTTTACGTACTTGACTTACACGAAAATATTTTGAAAATTGAACAAACTAGTAAAAGAAAAATATATGATGTGAATAATACATTTGTATGGCATTGCAGACTCGGTCATATTAATGAAACAAGACTAAACAAGTTGTATAAAGATGGAATTTTAGAGTTATTTTTTTTGAATCATATCTAACTTGTAAATCTTTTCTCATGGGAAAGATGACTAAATTAATCTCCATTTAGTGGATATTGAGAGAGATTTGCAGGAATGTTAGAGTTAGTACACACAGATGTATGTGGACCTATGATAATAGATGCTTGAGGAAGGTATTTATATTTCATTACATTCATTGATGATAATTCGAGATTAGATATGTATATTTGATGAAATACAAGTCTGAATTATTTGAAAGGTTTAAAGAATTCAGAAATGAAGTAAAAAAATAAACTGGCAAAAGTATTAAGATTCTTTGATCGGGTTGAGGAGGGGAATACTTGAGCAATGATTTTTTTAATCATCTCAAAGATAATGGTATTCTTTCACAATGGACACCTCCTAGTACACCACAGCTAAACGGTGTAGCTAAAAGGAGTCTTAGGGATGGATTTCCCCAAATCTTAATATGCTTAATATTAGATTTCCTCCCTGTCCATAACTCCTATGGAGTCTTAGGGACGGATTTTGAGGGGACCTTATTTACTAGATACGCAGCCTTCTCTGGGGCATAACCCCAAAAAAGATATTGGAAGATCGATAAAGCTCATCATGGACCGCACCATGTCCAACAAGGTACGATATATTTCTCCTTTTAGCTACACCGTTTAGCTGTGTTGTACTAGGAGGTTTCCATTGTGAAAGAATACCATTATCTTTGAGATGATTAAGAAAATCATTGCTCAAGTATACCCCTCCTCAACCCGATCAAAGAATCTTAATACTTTTGCCAGTTTGTTTTTATACTTCATTTCTGAATTCTTTGAACCTTTCTAATAATTCAGACTTGTATTTCATCAAATATACATATCTAATCTTGAATGATCATCAGTGAATGTAATGAAATATAAATACCTTCCTTAAGCATCTATTATCATAGGTCCACATACATTTGTGTGTACTAACTCTAACAATCCTGTAAATCTCTCTCTATATCCACTAAATGGAGATTTAGTCATCTTTCCCATGAGAAAAGATTTACAAGTTAGATATGATTCAAAAACAAATGGCTCTAAAGTTCCATCTTTATGCAACTTGTTTAGTATTGTTTCATTAATACGACCGAGTCTGCAATGCCATACAAATTTATTATTCACATCATATATTTTCCTTTTACTAGTTTGTTCAATTTCCAAAATATTTTCATGCAAGTCAAGTACGTAAAGTCCATCAATTAATTTACCTGTTCCAAACAAAACATTCTCATTATAAATAGAACAATAATTGTTCTTTATTATAATATTAAAACCTTCCTTGTCTAACAACGGAATTGAAATAATGTTCTAATTTGTACTGGAACATAGTAACAATTTACTAAATTAATTGATTTTCCAGAAGGCAATGCTAAACAATAAGTTCCTATGACCAATGTTCTAAAAGGCGCTAAAGCGGGAGGCGGAGGCGTAGAGAATTTAAGCGCTGGGGGCCTAAAGTGGGATTTTTTATATTAAGTCAATTTTAATATTTTATCTTACATTTATCCAATCAAAACAATAATATAAAATAAAACAATCTATAATAAAGATAATAAAGGCATTTGCTTAAAGTTCAAACACATATCCATATTGTTAATGTCAAAGTTCAAACACAAACATGCAATTGTTTAAAGTTCAAACATAATTTTAACGTATTAGTTTTATTCATAAACAAGATTGCTATTAAATAATAAAATTTCAAATTTCAAAATTTAGTTCAATATTAAAACTTAAGAAACTAAACATAAATTTAAGAATTATATTGAATTAAACTAAATATTACAAATGTATCATCATTTATAAAATTTGAAGTTGGTACAAGTTCAAAAAATTACAACTATAATAAAAGTATCTATTTTGACTTGACATTGTTCACTTTTTGTTCTGATTTGATAGGCTACAACATGTATTATGAATATGATAAATTATTAGAAAATAAATATATTAAAAAGCTGATTTGGGTAGTTATTAAAATAAAAAAATCTCTACGCTTAGACCCCACCTAGGCCCCTTTAATTTCTGGAGGGATTTTTTATCGCTTTAGGCCTAGGTGAGGCGTCGGGGAGACCTAGTGGCCATGGTGAAGTGCGAGGGGCTAAGGCGCCTAGGCGCGCCGCCCGAGGGGGCCTAGCGCTGGGCGGGGCCTAGGCGGACCTAGGCGAGGATTTTTAGAACACTGCCTATGACTAACGTAACAACATTTTCTCCTTTCCCCATGAGCAAGAACACTTCTCAATTGTTTAACTTTCTACTTCTATTTATTCCCTACAAAGAATTGAATATGTGAAAACCATAGCCGATATCCAATACCCAAGTAGAATTTTGACTTACAGAAAGATTTATTTCAATCATGAACAAATCTTTATTTGTAGCTGAAGTTGAAGCTTCTACAAGCTTCTTTTGCTTCTGCTCTGCAAGATGCACTTTACAATTTCTCTTCCAATGTCCAGGCTTTTTATAGTGGAAGAAAACTCATTTACTATCAGTATCAGTGTGACGCCCCCAAAATTAGGTATACATCACCCATCTTGAGTCGCCAGATACATGGTACAAAATTCAAATACAACTTAATTATACAACAGTCGTGTAAAATACGACAAAACATAGGTTGTGAGTTTTAATACAAATATTATCCTTTAGAGAGTATACAAACTCAATGGAGTCCTCATTACATTTATTATCACACTATTTCACATAATAGTGAGGACTACTAATGCACCATCTAGGACCATCAATACATTCCCAAATAAGTCCCCGCTTAACGTTCTCATTTCAAGAAGAAAAGGAAAAGAAAGGTGAGCTCAACTAGCCCAATGAAATGTTATGACTAAGATAATGCGAGAATAAATTATCATTAGCCTTAAACTAAGTTAAACCGATACAATATAACAAACCTCAAGTTTAACTTCAGTGAACAAGCAATCCATTAAAAGAGTCAAGTAGAGAATAAAATATACTATCTTTTATGATTTAAAAGTTTTTCATCACTTTTATCACTGGGACTCGACAAATAAATAATCCACATCATCGAATCACCCCCGCACTACTGACCAAGGATATTCTTTAGTATCACGACCACAATTATCCATGCACTACGCTACAAGAATAATCATATTTTCATCAACGGTCCCGATCATGCCATAAAAACAATTCATCTTTACCTACTACCAAAAGAAATCCATAGCCATAATCATACCAAAAGCGTCCACCAATGCACCACTGGGCAAACGAGGACTTTTTCCACATCATTTGTAACATTACGGTCGTGATTATACCGAATAATCCTCAGTCATAATCATACCAAGTCCATCTATACACTACAGGCCACAGATGACTTTCAACATAATATAAACATGAGGATGATGACAATGACATAATAATTCAATAAAACAAGTTCAAGAATTAATTTATCCAGGAACTAATAACGTCCAAATTGTCAACATGATACTTCTTGTAGAGTAAAATTCAAGAATGCTCAGAAGAATATTTTCATGAAAAGATACTGGATAAAGTGCAAATATCAAGGATATTCCACTAATTTCATGGAGTATAGAAGTCAAAACTTTAACCAACTGAGTATAATAAAGAATGGAATAACAAAAGAAATCACCATGCATGCGGTATTGCGCATGAGACGAAGTTATTCAACAGAATAATAATTAACGGAACCGGTCGGTAAAAATCACATGCAAGCGGGATGTTCCAATGAAATAATAAAGAATGGAATAACAATAGAAATCATCATGCATGTGGTACTTCGCATGACGAGTTATTCCAATAGAATACTAATAAAGACGGAACCCGAATCAAATTGTAAAACGCATGCATGTGATATTCCAATGAATAATAATAAAGAGCAGTAACCAAGTCCGATTTGTAAAATGCACGCAGACGGGATGTTCCAATGTAATAATAAAGAATGGAATAATGAAAGAATTTCACCAAGTATAGGGTATCCAGCGTATACAAGTTATTCCAATGAATAATAAAGAATGGAATAACAGAGTTCTCTTCATGAATAAGAAAGAAAAGAATACCCCTTTATGAGTACAACAAATAATATTCCCTACCATAAGAAGAAGAGTCTTGAATATATGAGTAGTGAAGTAGCGAGAATACTTTTCTTCTTTCTCTCTATAGTTTATCTCTAAAGTTTCAATGAATTAAGTAAGAAATAATGAATGAATGAGCTTATTTATAGAAAAATGGATTTGCATAGTAACTAACTTATGAACGGTCCAGTTTGATTTACTTTAATCGACGGACCATATTTAAAAGCAAAATCTTTTAAATAAAATATAATATATTCTATTTATAATATAATAAAACGAATAACTTTATAAAAGATTTTACTATACAAACATTGTCTGCGAGCCTTATCTGCAAATACTATGCATAATAAAATATAATATATTCTAATTATTGTCTAATAAAAGCAGATAACTTTATAAAAGTATTCTATTTTATATAAAAAGATTTTACTATGCAAAATATTATGCGAACAATTATGCAACACTTATGCGTAATAGAATATAATATATTCTATTAATAGAATAACTTTATAAAAGTATTACATTTTATATAAAAAGATTTTCTGTATTATTTCATTAATAATACCAACAAAACTGAGTGACTTATCACGTAAGTATCAATAATTAATACCGTGTGCTACTATGCAACCACGTGTATTACTGTACTTTTACTACCGAGTAGTTCAACAGTATTAACGGTAAAACTTCCGCCGTTATTTTCAAAAAATATTTTTGTTATTTTCTCAATCCGACAATAATTCCGTTTCGGGGTCCACCAATGATTGTGCCATTGCACGAATATTCCCTGATAAAATAAATATTCCCCGACCAATCGAATATAATATGACAACTTGCATACTTTGCAAAATTTATAAAGACTACCCACAACTATAACATTATCTAAAATCCACACCATAATATTAAAAAAAAATATTTTGAGAAAATTAAATCTTTATTCATAAAATCTGGGGTCTCACAATCTCCCCTCCTTATGAAATTTCGCCCTCAAAATTTACGTACGTTCCTGGTATGCCGAACAGGTGAGGATACCCCGACTTCATTTCAAATTCTAACTTTTGAGTGTTGAATACGATCCTTCTTATCTAAGATTTTAACACGTATCTCCTCATACGTTAAATCTTCTGCTATATTGTTTAGTTCTAATTTAATAATGTGGTTCGGGTCGTCCACATATTTACGTAACATCGATACGTTAAAAACGTTATGAACACGTGACATACTTGGCGGTAAAACGAGTCTATAAGCCATAATTCCTACTCGATCGAGACTTTTAAATGGGACAATTAAAGCGAGGGTTGAGATTTCCTCTCTTCGTCGATTCTTGCTTCTAGAATAACGCCCTCTTAAACCTTCTTCTTCACATTTATTAGCTCCAGGTGTGTAGCTTTAGCGGCTTTAACTTTATCGATTAAAGTCGATTCTACTCGTATATTCGTTATCTTCACTTGGGTTCCTAGAGTCTTTAACTCTATCTTCATCATTTGTAAGTCGTACGAAATGGGCCTTTGTGTTAACAACATCGCACTCGTAAACGCATACGATCTTCTACTCAACGCGTCAGCTACCACGTTCGCTTTCCCACGATGGTATTGAATGGTACGATCGTAATCTTCAACAGCTCGAGCCAACGTCTTTGGCGCATGTTACGTTCATTTTAGTTGAAGAAATATTTGAGGGTTTAAGAAATGAGTTTTATACTGGGGTCAATTCAAAATTCGATTTCACGCTCTAGGGGTAGGCTAAGAAGTCTTCAAGAATACGTCAGAAAATTTATTAACAATAGAAATATCATTCAAAACTGTGACTCTCATCCAAGACTTTGATAGCACGTCACATTGATACCTATCAACTTGCCACCGTTATTCACAACGTCCCCTACGGAAAGTTTGGCTTCGGTGCATTCCACACAAGAAAGTCAACAACGAAAGGACCGGGCTCTTTACTTATGGCTTGATATGACAATGATTGACTTTAGTGGTTTGGTTGCTTGAATTCGCATAATAGGTTGGTTAAGAATATGAAAGCTAACAACCTTACGAAAAACATGATGAGTAGTTAACCAATCTATTCCTAAAATCACATCAAAGGCAAGTATTTTCAAAGAGATACGATCGACAGGTAACGTGAAAGTGTTGATTTGAACAAGATTTATAAATAGTGGAGGTAACGAAGGTTTCTCCCAACAGATGTATCAAAGTCTAACTTCTCCGGAATTAACTTCAAACATTGAACACAACTAGGTGAAATAAAAGAGTAAGTAGAACCGGTATTTAACACGGTATAGACTTTGCAAGAGTTAATGACTAACATACCCGTGATAATTTTATTCAGGTTCCTCGTCACGAAAAAAAAACGCTCTCTCTTAAACTACCGACTTTGGCTTGTCTGGGACATCCTTTGGCATCACTATCCCAGCTGGAAATGACTTCACCATACGACAAAATCGAGCTAGGTGACCTTCTCTTCCGCAATTAAAACACGTTTTGGATTGCTGCGTATAGTTTGGACGGATGTGTCCCTCCTGTCCGCATTTGAAACATACAACCGGTGGTCATTCTTATTCCTTTGAAACGGGTGCTGGTGTCGACGTCTTTACATCATTGTTGAACCTTCTCTTCTTGAAATGTCCATTCTTATTGTTTTGGCCATGATTACCACCGAAGTGGTTACCATTTCTGACATGTTGATTCCTTCCATGCTTACTGTCACCGCTTTGATGATCAAGTATCACCGTAGATTATTATTTTGTCATTACTTTCTCTTTTGGTTTGGTTAACTCATTATCGCGCTCCAATAACTGAGCCCTATTAACAACATCTGAATACAAACACAGTTTATGAGAGATAATATATTGACATATCTCAGGTTTCAAACCTCTTAGAAACATTCGCGTCATTCTCTCCTCATTATAGACCAAATGGGACGCAAATCAGGACAACTCGGCAAACTTGGCTTCGTACTGCTATACGGTCATGTTGTTTTGCTCCAACTTGATAAATTTCACCTCCTTCATGTGACGAATGCTTTTGGGAAAGTACTTGTCATTGAACAACTCTTGGAACTTCTCCCAAGACATCTTGAGTGCATCAGGCTGGGTACGTTTTACAGATTCCCACCAGTGATCTGCCTCTTCACGCAACACAAAGGTGGCAAAAGGAACCTTTTACTCCTCGGAGCATCTCAAGACATCAAATATCTTGGTGATCTGCTTTAACCACGTCTCCGCGTTAAGTGGTTCTTGCTTTCCCAAAAACTCCGGTGGTCCCAGCTCCTTGAATTGCTTAGCGGTGACCAACCGTGGGTTACCATTATTTCCTCCTACATTATGAATAGGAGCCGTCTTCGCCTAATGTTGCATGAATTCTAAAAAGCTCCTAAACGTACCGTCGTTCGCCAATTGATCAGTGTTGTTGTTTACAGGAGGATTATCGTCATCCTATTGCATATTGTTCTGATTATTTATCTGTGGAGAATCAACAATCTCCTGTGCTCCATTGCTTATCTCAACATTTTCAGATGCCATTTTCAAATACTGCCACAAAACAAGGGTTAATTAACACATCACATATTATCTCTATACTCTGACCGACCAATTAAATATCAAATAAACTTAGGTAGGTCATACTAGCGAAGGAATTCCTCGTCTCTCCCCTCCTAGTTCTAGTCTCAAATCTTAGCCAGGGATCATATCCCCAGGCTTTGATACCAACTGTGATGCCCCCAAAATTAGGTATACATCACCCATCTTGAGTCGCCAGATACATGGTACAGAATTCAAATACAACTTAATTATACAACAGTCGTGTAAAATACGATAAAACATAGGTTGTGAGTTTTAATACAAATATTGTCCTCTAGAGAGTATACAAACCCAATGGAGTCCTCATTACATTTATTATCACACAATTTCACAGAATAGTGAGGACTACTAATGCACCATCTAGGACCATCACTCTGTTCCCCGACTAGTCCCCGCTACGTTCTCATTTCCTGAAGAGAACAGTGAAAGAAAGGGTGAGCTGAACTAGCCCAATAAGAAATGTTATGACTAAGATAATGCAGAATAAATTATCATTAGCCTTAAATAGTGTTAAACTGATACAATATAACAAACATCAAGTTTAACTGAAGCGGAACAAGCAATCCACAAATGACTTTCGACATAATATAAACATGAGGATGATGACAATGACATAATAATTCAATAAAACAAGTTCAAGAATTAATTTATCCAGTTACTAATATCGTCCAAATTGTCAACATGATACTTCTTGTAGAGTAAAATTCAAGAATGCTCAGAAGAATATTTTAATGAAAGATATCTTTGGATGAAGCGCAAATATCAAGGATATTCCACTAATTTCATGGAGTATAGAAGTCAAAACTTTAACCAATTTGAGTATAATAAAGAATGGAATAACAAAAGAAATCACCATGCATGCGGTACTTGATATAGGCGAGTTATTCCAACGAGAATAATAATTAACGGAACCAGTCATACGAAAATCACAATCAAAGCAAGATGTTCCAATGAATAATAAAGAATGGAATAACAACGAAATCACCATGCATGCGGTGCTTCGCATGATGAGGTTATTCCAACAGAATACTAATAAAGAGCGGAACCAGATCCGTGTAAAAAGCACGAATAATATATTCCAAGCGAATAATAATAAAGATTTAAACCAGTCCCAAGGTAGAAACGCATGCATGTGGATGTTCCAACATAATAATAAAGAATTGAATAACGGAAGAATTTCACCAAGTATAGGGTATCCAGCATGATACAAAAGTTATTCAAATGAATAATAAAGAATGGAATAACGAAGTTCTCTTCATGAATAAGAAAGAAAGAATACCCCTTATGAGTACAACAAATAATATTCCCTACCTTAAGAAGAAAGTCTTGAATATATGAGTAGTAAGTAGCGAGAATACTTTTCTTCTTTCTCTCTATAGTTTATCTCTCTAGAGTTTCAAAGAATTAAGTAAAAAATAATGAATGAATGAGCTTCTATTTATAGAAAAATGGATGCGTATAAGAACTATCTCATGAACGGTCCAGATTGATTTACTTTAATCTGACGATTACATATTTAAAGCAAAATCTTTTAAATAAAATATAATATATTCTATTTATAATCTAATAAAACGAATAACTTTATAAAAGATTTTACTATACAAACACTATCACGAACCTTATGCAAATACTATGCATAATAAAATATAATATATTCTAATTATTGTCTAATAAAATGTATAACTTTATAAAAGTATTACATTTTATATAAAAAAGATTTTATTATGCAAAATACTATGCGATACTTATGCAACACTATGCATAATAGAATATAATATATTCTATTTATAGAATAACTTTATAAAAGTATTCTGTTTTATATAAAAAAAAAATTTGTATTATTACATTAATAATACCAACAAAACTGAGTGACTTATCACGTAAGTATCAATAATTAATACCGTAAGTACTACTACGCAACCACGCCAGACATCGCACTTTTTTACTACCGAGTAGTTCAACAGTATTAACGGTAAAACTTCCGCCGTTATTTTAATAAAATATTTTTGTCGTTTTCTCAATCTAACAATAATTCCATTGCAGGGTCCACCAATGATTGTGTCATTGCACGAATATTCCCTGATAAAACAAATATTCCCCGACTAATCGAATATAATATGACAACTTGCATACTTTGCTAAATTTATAAATACTACCCACAACTATAACATTATCTCAAATCCATACCATAATATTAAAAAAATATTTTGAGAAAATTAAATCTTTATTCATAAAATTTGGGGTCTCACAATCAGCCTTTTTCTTATCCTTAGTATTTGCCTTTCCTTTTGCCTTCTTGGAATTTTTCTTCATTTCAAAATATCCTTTGGCCCTCTTTGCTTCTTGGAAGATTTGTCTACAAGCAAGACTTGGTCTTTCTTCATTAGAAAGTGACTCTCATCAGTTTTCAACATGTTAAGCAATTCAGGAAGGCTGATATCAAGCTTATTCTTGTAAGAATTCACAACAAATTGTGTAAAGGAGTACGGGAGTGCTGCAAGATCAGATCTTGGCTTAACTCTCCATCCCTAATATAAACTCATTTGTCTCAACTATTCAATCAGATTGATCATCTTTAGGATATGTATCTACAATGTAGTGTCATCGATCATTCTAGATCAGAAGAACTATTTCATATCTAGTCGACCTACTCCGCTCACCATACAATTCCTCAAGGTGCAGTAACATAGTTTGTGCATCTATTTTTTCATGTTGACTTAATAACTCATTACTCATGGATGTTAACATGATATACTGAGTAACATATGCATCATCCAACCACTTTCTAAAAGTAGCAGGCTCTTCCTCAAAGGCATTTTCTGCAAGTGTTGCAGGAATAGACGTGTTAATGAAGAATGGAAAGGATACTATGCTGCACTATGCAATAAAATATAATATATTCTATTTATAATCAAATAAAATAAAACATTATAAAAGTATTACATTTTATATAAAAAGTTTTTACTATGCAAACATTATATGAACCTTTATGCAACACTACGCATAATAAAAAATATAATATATTCTATTTATAGTCTAATAAAACAAATAACTTTATAAAAGTATTACATTTTATATAAAAAGATTTTACTATGCAAAACACTATGCGTAATAGAATATAATATATTCTATTTATAGTCTAATAAAATGTATAACTTTATAAAAGTATTACATTTTATATAAAAAACTTTTCATTTTTATTACATTAATAATACTAATAAAATAAAATTTATCATCATTATTATAATTCACAATATTAATCGACCAAATTCGCTCCTAGGAAAGGGGGCTTTCCAATAAGGATTTCTCCCCATTGGTAGCAATTAGGTGACCAAACCTCTCCTCGATGTAACTTCTGAACATCGTTAATATTGCAAATAATAATATTAATAACTTTGTCATCTCAATTATTGATTATAAATATTGACAATAATTAAATCAAATAACGTGAGATACTATCACGTGAATTATCTTGAATAATAATTGAACAAAACCGAGTGACTTCTCACGTAAGCATCAATAATCAATACCGTGTGCTACTATGCAACCACGCCAGACATCTGCATTTTTTAACACCAAGTGTTTCAACAGTTAACGGTAAAACTTATGCCGTTATTTTCATAAAGTATTTTTGTCTTTTTCTCAATCTGATAATAATTCCGTTGTGAGGTCCACCAATGATTGTGCCGTTGTACGAATATTCTCTATTAAAACAAATATTCCCCGACCAATCGAATATTATATAACAACTTGTGTACTTTGCAAAATTTATAAATATTACCCACAACTATAACATTATATCAAATTCATTCCATAATATTCAAAAATGATATTTATAGAAAATTCATCTTTATTCATAAAAGTTGGAGTCTTACACTAGACAATTCTTATCAATTACATCTCTATGTAATTTCTTTATTATTTTGCTTCTTAGATAATAATGTTCATATGTGTGCACATCTAAACTAAATTTATCTAAGTTAAGTTGGAGCTATCATTTCCATATAAGTAAAGAGAAAATACAACCCTTGTGTGTGTGTGCAACAAAATGGTATTGTTCAATTCCTTATAAACGTCTAATGTACTAAAGCAACATTGATCTCAAATATTTAATACAAGCCTTGTGTGTGCACAACAAACTCATATTAAATAATCAACTCTATCGCTTTACCATGCTAAAAGGCTACGTTCGACATTCTCCAATGGCATTGAACGCAATCAACTTACTATATTTTATTTTTGACTTTTTTAGCGAGTATGCAATTATATATATATATATATATATATATATATATATAGAGAGAGAGAGAGAGAGAGAGAGAAATATGTATAATAATATATTTACTATATAATTAGCATGAACATGTAGAATACTATATTCTACCTGAGATGATTATGGATTTAATTCTAATTTGGTTCATTGGAGGCACCATAAACCAAAAGGTCAAACCTAGGGTGCAAGAATAAAATTTGAATATAACTATTATGTAAGACCCCAACTTATTATAAATAAAATTGAATTTTCTCTATTCATTCTCTTGAAATAATAAGGAGTTAATTTGATATAATGCTTTGGTTATGGGTGAAATGTGCAAATTTTACAAAATAAGCAAGTGGTTATAAAATAATCATTATTGTCGGGGAATATTCGTTTGGTCAGGAAATATTCTTTTTGTCGGGAATATTCGATTTACTGACAGTAGCATGATCATTTGTGGGCCCCATAACTTGGATAACCGCTTGGATGAAGAAAATGACAAAGTTTGAGTTTTTATAAATAATGGCGTAGTTATTACTGCTTAACACTTTTGGATTACACGGTGGTTAAAATACGATGTCTACGCGTGGTTGCATGTAGTACACCAGATTGCATACAGATTGTTGAATTATTGATTCTTACGTAAGAAGGCACTACTCAATAATTATTACAGTAGTTATTGTTCAATATTTTATTTTATTGATTCAATAATTGCTGCGTTGATATTTAATATTATTGTTGTTTCAATAATTGTCACTGCACGGTATTTCCCATTATCAGATCAATAATTTATATTATTTAAATAATCTATTAGATAACATTATTGGAAATGTCTAGAAAATTCTGTCAAGGAGAGGTTTGGTCACCTAAGTGCGCGCCAGTAAGGAGAAATCCTTATTGGAAAGCCCCCTCTTTCCTGAGAACGGCCTGGTTGTCATAATTGTGATTCTATAATATTATTTGTGAGTAATTAATTATTGATTTATATGATAAGAAAATATTTATTTTATGTGGATATAAATGAAAGAATTTTAGCATGAAATAATTGTTGAAAGTTTGGCATAATTTTTGTGGAATTATAATTATTTCTCCGATAGAATATTCATTCAAAATATTATTATAATATTTTATAATTGATTAAATAATAATATTATTGTATATATATATATATATATATATATATATATATATATATATATATACATGTGATTAAAAGAAGAGGTGAGCAAATTGTATTCGTATTCATTATTCAAAAGCAGTATGCCTTTGTTTGCTTTCTAAGTGGTGGGTGGAAGAAACATCCTGCTTATATGCTTTGTTCTTTTGTGAATGATCATTTATTTCTCCTGCAATGATGTGCTTCTAACTTTTGTGGCCCCATAAAGATGGAAAATAAGGATTTTGGCTAAGAAGAAATGAAAGGATCCTTTGTTTTCAAACAACTGATAAGCCCTCACCCAATAATGAATGTGAGTTAGGCTTTTTATTCCTGCACGCTTATTTCAAAGAGTAGGCCCCCAGCATTGAAAAAAGAGAGGAGTTAAGTAAACATAGGGCAGAGAAGGAAAAACATGAAAGTTAGGCAGAATGCCTTAAAAATTTCTCTTCCATCCGTTGCTATAAATAGGGGGTAACCCCTCCTTCCTCAACACACCACTTTCAATTCTTATTCTAAAGTATTGTGAGTATTTTTCTTGAGTATAAGAATATTTTGAGTGTAATTTTCTACAAAATTTTCTCAGAATAATATCCGATATTCCAGTCAAATCCAGTTTCTACCAAGATAAATGATATTATTTTATTGCTTCTATAATTCCTGAAATGATTAAAAATTTCGCTTCATCTAATATCATTTCATGACTGGGTACTATTCACGGGTACCGTTCATGGGTACTGTTCACGGGTACTGTTCACAAAAGAAAAAAAATTATTTATTTTTTGTTCCAAGTTATCTGTTGTGACCCTTATTCTTGATATTAAATCCATGTTTTGATCTTCATTCTTGAATTTTACTCCACTATAGTTTATTATGGAGTATTATTGATCTTGGATAAACTGTAATACGAATCCCTAATATTTGTCCTTCTGTCTCACTGGATTCGTTTTCTTTAAAATATTTTTCATCATCCTCAGTCTTAAATAATGATGTTACTTAATATCTTTGGCCTGTAGTGCAAAGATGAATGATTAATTGATGAATATCTTTGGCCCGTAGTGCAAAGATGAACAGGTGTTGAGATGAACATGATCGACTAATGATACAAATGAATATTTTTGGCCTGTAGTGCAAAGATGAATATTTCATTCAACATGTATATTGATTGATGTTACAGGGATAAATTATTGATGATGGACTTTTAAATCTTAGAAGATAGTAGAATTCTTTCTCTTGACTCTTCTAATGGATTCTTTGTTTCACCGCAATTGTTGATCTAAAACTTGTTGTCTATTATATCTTATGAGATTTTTTCCTGTTGAAGACTAATGATAAATTGTTGTATATTATCTTAGTCATAATATTCTTTACTGGGCTAGTTGAGCTCACCCTTTTCCTTTTTGTTCCATTTTTCTTCGTCGGTGAGAAACATAGCAGAACTAAATGGGTATGGAGTGATGGTTCGGGATAGATGTATTAGTAGTCCTCACTATTTTGTAAAATAGTGTATCAATAATTATAATGAGGACTCCTTTTGAGTTTGTATACTCTCTATTAGACTATATTTGTATTCAAACTCACAGTATATGTGTTGTCGTATTTTGCACAACAATTGTATTACTGAAGTTGTAATTTTCTTTCTGTACCATGTATTTGGCTACTTAGAATGGGTGTTGTATACCTATTTTGGGGGCGTTACAGTTGGTATCAGAGCTTAGGGATATGGTCTCTGGCGGAGATCGGGGAATAGAACTAGGAGGGGAGAGATGAGTAAATCTTTCGCTAGTATGTCCTACCTAAGCTTATTTGTTGGTCAGTCATAATATAGGGATATTATGTGATATGTTAAATTGTTTAATTAACCCTTGTTTTATGCCAGTATTTAAGAATGGCTGCTGAGAACGTTAACAATGGAGTGTATGAGACTGTGGAACAACCTTTAGTCATAAACCAGGAGAACGTACAGCCATGAAGGCAATATTCCTCCTGTAAACAACACTACCGAGAAAACGATGAATGATGGAATGTTTAGGAACTTTTTACAGTTCATGCAAAATCAGACGAGTTCAAGGAGTTGGGACCACCAGAATTTATTGGAAAGCCGGATCCAATCAAGGCAGAAACATGGGTCAAGAAAATTACCAAGATATTCAATGTCTTGGGATGCATGGAGGAACAGAAGGTTCCATTCGCCACCTTTATGTTCCGGGGTGAGGCAAACTACTGGTGGGAGTCTGTGACGCGTACCCAGCCTGCTGCACTCAATATGTCTTGGGAAATATTTCAGAAACTATTCAATGACAAGTACTGTAAGACCCCGAAATTTTTTAAATATAAAGGAATTTCCTTTATTTATTATTTTGAAATAGTAAGGGTTGATTTGATTAATGTGGATAGTTAAGGGTTAAATACGCAAATATTTCAAAATAAGCAAGTGGTTATAAAATATTCATTATCGTCGTGGAATATTCGTGCTCGTCGGGAATATTCGCATGCGACTGCAGCCATGCATAATGGGCCCCATAACTGAAAGCGATTGGATGAAGAAAAACGACAAATATAAGTTGTTTAAAAATAACGACGTAGTTATTACTGAAGCTAACACTATTGGAATACACGGTGGTTAAAACACGAATAATGCTATTGTTGCTTACCAGTATTGCACCAATTATTGAAGGCACTACTCAATAATGGTTACGATAATTCTTGCTCAATACTTTATTTTATTGAGTTAATAATTGTGCGTTGATATTTTATATTCTTGTTGTTTGAATAATTGTCATTACACAAGATTTTTTCATTATCGAAGCAATAATTCATATTATCCGAATAATATTATTAGATAACATTATTGGCAATGTCTAGAAAGTTCATCTCAAGGAGAGGTTTGGTCACCTAATTGCGGCGCTACCAAGAAGAAGAAATTCTTATTGAAAGCCCCTCTTTCTTGGGAACCGCACGGTTGTCAATATTGTGATTCTCGTAATATTATTTGTGAATAATTAATTATTGGTTCATATGATGAGGAAAATATTGATTTTATGTGGATATAGATGGAGAAAAAAAATTTTAATGTGACAATTGTTGAAAATTGAAATTTTATCTTTTTCCTCGATAAAATAATTCATTTAAATATATTATTATATTTTAATAATATAATAATGGTGATATTTTTACAACGAATGTGGGATATATGAGTATCACGAGGAGGAAGAGTATTTTTGTTGCAATAAATATTTAAAACATGTTAAACATGTCTGCGGGACCCCATTTATTGATCGAAATTTGATTATAAACAGTAAAATCGTCTGTTTGTGGATTTCGGTCAATTTCTATTTGGAATTTGGAAAAATTTTCTTACGCAAAGTTGTAGAGAATTGAATTTCCTATAAAAACTTGCGAGATTTGAATTTTCTGATGAAAGGGCTATTTATTATGAATTATTGAAGTTCAAGTCTCAAATAATTGATTTTTGGAAGTTTTAAATATTTATATTCACAAAACGTTTTTGTGTTTGGTGGGCATCTTTAACACATGTCATGTTGCTGAATTCAGATGTTTGATGCGTAGGAGGATGTAGAAAAATTATAATATTAATTTATTAAATTTTCGCTTTGGTGTTCTAAGCAATTTCTATAAATAGGTGCTTAGGTTAGAATTGAAAATCACACCGTAAAATCAAGTTTTCTCTCTATATTATCGAAGTATTCTTGTGAGTATTTTGAGTATACTTTGAGTATTGCTAGACGGTGCAAGTTCCCTTCAGCACTATACCCGGTATTCTAGCTAGAAGTACTGATCTTTCGAGGTAAGGGATATTATTTTTTTTTCGTAATGATATTATTTCTTCAATATCATTATGCTGAAATGTTGATCTGAAGTTTTTATCAAATTTGAAACTTTTTCATGTCGGGGTTACTATTCATGAGTTACTATTCATGAGTTACTATTCACGAGTTACTATTCATGAGTTACTATTTACGAGTTACTATTCACGAGTACTATTCATGAAGCGTGAAGATGTTTTTGTGGAATTTCTATCTTTTGGTGTCGGAGTTACTATTCACGTGTCGGCACTATTCACGATACTGTGACACTATTCACGATACTGGTCTTATTCAATCAAAAATAAAATTTCTTCTTTTCGTCCCAAAACATCTATTCGGATATTAACTCGATTGTATCCATGTTTTGATCATTTTTGAATTTTACACCACTATGATTATTTTTGAGGTATTTTTGGACGTGGATAAAACCAAGTACTGAATCCTTAATCCTTAATCCTTGTCATTTTGTTTCAATTTGGATTCGCTTTCTTTAAAAAAATATTTTCATCATCCTCGGTCTTAAATGATTATATTATGGAATATCTTTGGCCCAGTAGTGCAAAGATGAATGATTTCTTAAGAATATCTTTGGCTCAGTAGTGCAAAGATGAATGATTTCGAAGAATATCTTTGGCCGTAGTGCAAAGATGAACAGTGTTTAAATGAACATGACCAATCGATGAATATCTTTGGCACAGTGGTGCAAAGATGAATATTTGATTCCGGATGTATATTGATTGATGTTACAGGGATAAAAGATAGACGATGAACTTTTAAATTCATACATAGAAGATAGTAGTTTGCATTCTCTACTTAACTCTTCTAATGAATTATTATTTCAACATGAATATTGATTTAAAATTTGTTGTCTATCAGATTCTATTAGATTTTTCCTGTTGAAGACTAACGATAATTTGTTGTATATTATCTTAGTCATAATATTCTTTTACTTGAGCTAGTTGAGCTCACCCTTTTCCTTTTTGTTCCATTTTTCTCGGGAGGCGAGAATATAATGAAGTACGAGTCTGGGTATGGAATGAAGGTTTTAGAAAGAATTGTTTAGTAGTCCTCATCATTTTTGTAAAATAATGTATCAATAAATGTGATGAGGATTTATTTGAGTATAGATATTGTCTAGAAGATAATATTTGTATTCAAACTCACGCTTTCTTGTTGTAATAATAAAGTTGTAGTTATTTACATACCGTATTGACAACTTCGTAATGGTGATGTATACCTATTTTGGGGGCGCCACAGTTGGTATCGAGCTTAGGATATGATCTCTGGCGGAGATCTGGGGAATAGAACTAGGAGGGAGAGACGAGTAAATCCTTCGCTAGTGTGTCCTACCTAAGCTTATTTGTTAGTTGTCAAGATATAGGGATATTATGTGATATATTGATTTCCTTAATTAACCCTTGTTTTATGACAAAGATTTGAGAATGTCGAATCGAGAATATTAACAATGGAAATGAGACCGTGGAGATGCTCAGACTCACCAACGAGGAGAACGTGCAACAGTCGGGCAATGTTCCTCCCCGTGAACAACACCATTGAAAGCGATGATGAACGAGGGGATGTTTAGAAGTTTTTTTGCATTCATGCAAAATCGACGAGGAGACTCGTGTTCAAAATACAGGAGAAATGATAGTAATTCACGGTTGTCACAACAAGCAAGCTTCAAAGAGTTGGGACCACCGTAATTTAAGGAAAGCGGATCCGATCATGCGGCGGAAACATGGGTCAAACAAATTACCAAGATATTTGATGTCTTGGGATGCACGGAGAACGAAGGTTCCATTCGCCACCTTTATGTTCCGTGGCGAGACATGACTATCGGTGGGAGTCTCAGAAGCGTACCCATCCACCAAGACTCAAAGATGTCTTGGGAGACGTTTGAGAGCTATTTAATGACAAATACTTTCACGAAAGTGTTCGTCATATGAAGGAAGTGGAGTTCATCGATTAGAACAAAACAACATGACGGTGTCTCAAGATGCGAGGCAAAGTTTGCGAGAGTTATCCAGTTTGCACCTCATTTGGTGGAGAATGAGGAACGATGACGCGGATGTTTCTTAGAGGTTTGAAACCCCAAGATACGTCAAGATCTCATTTCTCATAAATTTTCTCTTTATTCGGATGTTGTAAATGTGGCTCAATTATTAGAGCGAGATAACGAAGTACGCAGTCAATTGAGGGACCACAACCGAGGATCGTACTGCAGATAGCGATCAATGTAATAATGATAACCAAATGAGAAAGAAACAGACGGACAAAAATGGTTACCACTCGGGTGGTAATCATGGCCATGAAAATAGAAGAAGCGAGTCGAGGAGAGATTTTAAAAAGGGAGATTTAACAACGACCTTGTGAAGATGATGAAAGGCTTGGCGTGAATTGGTTCTAAGGGAGGAGAACGACCACCCATTATATGCTACAAATGCGAAAAAGAGGATATATCGGTCAAACCGTCCACAACAGCTCAAGGTATGCTATAATTGTGGAAAGGAAGGACATATCGCTTCGAGATTGTACGATAGCGAAACCTAGTTCAATGAGGCGGTGACTCAAAGATCGTCCCAGAAAAAGTCAAAGTCAACGATTTCGGGAAGAAGTTTGTTGTGATCGGTCATAATGCGAGGAACCCAAACGAGGTTATCACGGGTAAGCTATTTATAAATTCTTGCGAAGTTTATACCTTACTTGATCTGGTGCTACCCATTCATTTATCTCTCCGCATGTGCTCAACGCTTAAACTTGACTCAGAGAAATTAGACTTTGACCTATCTCGGGAAACTCCGTTAGGGAAACTTTCATCACATCCACTCGCTTATAAATCTTGTTTGATTCAAGTTGGCACCATTACCTTACGTTGACCTTATCTCTTTAAAGATACTTGCTTTTGATGTGATTTTAGGGATTGATTGGTTAACGACTCATCATGCCAAAATTGATTGTTTTCGTAAGGTTGTTAGTTTTCATATTCCTAACCAACCCGTCAGTATTTAATTCAAGCAACTAAACCATTAAAATCGATCACCGTCATATCTAATCATAAAGCTATTCGCTTATTAAAAAAGCGATGTCGAGCTTTCTTAGCCCATGTTATGGATTTGAATAAAGACACGCCAAATTTGAATAATATTCTGTTGTTATTGACTTTCCTGACGATTTCTGAAGAACTTCCCTTGCCTACCCCGTAACGTGAAGTTGAATTCTTTATTGATCTTGAACTCGCACAAAGCCCATTTCTAAAACCCCATATCGAATGGCTCCTATTGAACTTCAGAGTTAAAGGTCCAACTACAGAATTGTTGGACATCGGTTTCATTCGGCCCCAAGACATCTCCTTGGGGTGCTCTGCTTTTATTCGTAAAGAAGAAAGACGGGAGTATGCGACTTTGTATTGACTATCGGGAATTGAACCATGTCACCATCAAGAATAGGTATCCTCACCTCGTATTGATGACTTGTTTGACCAATTTTCAAGGGCACAATTCTTTTCAAAATTGATCTTCGCTCGGATATCATCACCAAGATTAGAATCGAGGATATTCCAAAGACCGCCTTGAGAACTTCGGTATGGGCATTATGAATTCTTAGTCATGTCTTTCGGACTAACTAATGCTCCTGCGGCTTTCATGGATATGATGAACCGAGTATTCAAGGAATATTTGGATCAATTCGTTTTGTCTTTATTGATGACATCCTCATATATTCCAAAAGCCGTGAAGATCATGAGCACCATTTGAAGCTGGTACTCCAAAGGCTTCGTGAAAACCAACTATATGCCAAATTGAAGAAATGCGAGTTCTGGCTTGAGGAAGTAGCATTCCTTGGGCACGCGGTGTCGAAACATGGAGTATCTGTTGATCCGGCCAAGATTGAAGCAATACAAAGTTGGAGCAACCGAAGTCGGTGGCGATCAAGTACGTAGCTTTTTGGGCTTAATGGTTTATTATCGGAGATTCGTGGAAGGGTTTCTCGAATCGCTACTCCATTAACTCAAATAACTCGGAAGGATACAAAATTCGTTTGGAGCGAAGAATGCGAGAAAAGTTTCCAAGAGCTTAAGAGAGACTTATTTCTAAGACTGTTCTAACAATACCATCTGGTTCGGATGGATTTGTTATCTACAGTGATGCTTCAGGCAAAGGGTTAGGATGTGTTCTCATGCAACGTGGAAAAGTCATAGCCTATGCCTCGCGACAACTTAAAGAGTATGAGAGGAATTATCCTACTCATGATCTAGAGTTAGCGTGATGCGTTTGCCGCTAAAAATATGGAGGCACTATCTATATGGGGAGAAAGTGGAGATATATTCGCACCATAAAAGCCTTAAATATTTCTTCACTCAAAAAGAACTCAACATGCGGCAATGACGCTGGCTCGAGCTATTGAAAGACTACGACCACACTATTTCAATACCATCCCGTAAAGTTTAACGTGGTAGTGACGATCGAGTAGAAGATCATATGCGGAACGAAAGTGCGATGATGTCAAGTATACGACAGAGCCAACTTTAATAGAAAAAGTTAAGGTTGCTCAAGCCACCGAATCTTGAGTGATGCGTATGAAGAAGAAAGTACAAGAAGGAGCTATTCCTAAGTGAGAATTGATGAAGAAGGAATACTTGAGTCCACTCTAGACTTTGTGTTCCTAACGACTCTGATTTGAAGTACAAGATTATGATGGAGGCACACAATACGCCATTTGCAATCCATCCTGGAAGTACTAAAATGTATCGTGATCTTTGACATACATTTTGGTGGAACAATATGAAGAGAGAGATTGCAAAGTTTATCTCGATGTGTTTAACTTGCCAACGTGTAAAGGCGGAGCATCTTGTACCTAAGGGTCCGTTGCAACCACTTGAGATTCCTAATGGAAGTGGGAACACATTACTATGGATTTCAGTTCTGGGTCTTCCTACTACGCTTTCTCGAGCATCAATGCTATTTGGGTTATTGTTGATAGATTAACCAAGTCTCGCTCATTTCTTGCCAATACGGAGACTTATTCCTTGAACGTCTTGCTAGTATGTGCGTGAATGAGATTGTGAGGTTGCATGGCATGCTCAGTATCCATAGTTTCGGATCGTGACCCAAGATTCACTTCAAGATTTTGGGTTAGCTTGCAAAAAAGCTATGGGCACGGATTTGCGATTTAGTTCGCATACCATCCCCCAAACAGACGGACAATCGAGAGGACTATTCAAACTCTTGAAGATTTATTAAGACTCGTGTCCTAGACTTCAAGGGTAGTTGGGATAAGTATTTACCATTGGTGGAATTCTCCTACAACAACAAGTTATCGTGCAAGTATAGGTGTGGCTCCATTCAAGCATTATATGGACGAAAATGTCGCTCTCCATATGTTGGGATGAGGTGGGTGAAGCAACATTGTTGGGACCCGAAGTTAAATACGTATGACTCACCGAAAAGATCCAAATGATTCGACAACGTATACAAACGGCACAAGATCGACAAAAGAGTTATGCGGATCTTCATCGAAAGGACGTGGAATTTAATGTAGGGATCATGTATTGTTGCATGAAGTTGCTCCATGGAAGGGAGTTACAAGATTTGGGAAGAGAGGAAAGCTCAATCCACGATTTATCGGTCCATTTCAAATTCTCGACCGAGTAGGAAATGTAGCCTATAGACTTCAAGCATTACCTCCGAGTATGTCTCGTGTTCATAATGTGTTTCATATATCCGTATTTCAGTAAATATGTGAAAGACCCGAACCACGTTATCGAAGTTAGACCCGGACGAGATAGCCAAAGACTTAACGTATGAGGAGGTACCGTTAAGATTTTGGATAGGAAGGAGCATGTCCCACGCCAAGAAAGGTCATACCACAAGTTAAAGTTTTGTGGAGGAATCATGCTATATGAGGAAATGACCGGGAATTGAAACGGAAATGAAAGCGAGGTATCCTCACCTTTTCAAACACCAGTATCGTCACGTCAATTTCGAGGACGAAATTTCATAAGGAGGGAGGTTGTAAGACCCTCAAATTTTTAAATAAAAAGGAATTTCTTTTATTTATTATTTTGAAATAAGAAGGGTTGATTTGATTAATGTGGATAGTTAAGGGTTAAATACGCAAATATTTCAAAATAAGCAAGTGGTTATAAAATATTCATTATCGTCGTGGAATATTCGCATCGCTTGGGAATATTCGTATTTGCTACTGCCAAATGCAGCCATGTGTGGGCCCCATAACGGAAAAGCGATTGGATGAAGAAAACGACAAATATAAGTTGTTTAAAAATAACTACGTAGTTGTTACCAAGTAACACTATTGGAATACCCTATGGTTAAAACACGCGAATACTGCGTTGTTGCTACGGTATTGCACCAATTATTGAAGGCACTACTCAATAATGGTTACGAAATTATCGCTCAAAGATTTTATTTTATTGAGTTAATAATTGCTCGCGTTGATATTTTATATTGTCATTGTTTCAATAATTGTCATTACACAAGATTTTTTCATTATCGAAGCAATAATTCATATTATCTCAATAATATTATTAGATAACATTATTGGCAATGTCTAGAAAGTTCTGCTAAGGAGAGGTTTGGTCACCTAATCATGCGGCCAAGAAGAAGAAATTCTTATTGAAAGCCCCTCTTTCTTAGGAACCTACTGGTTGTCAATATTGTGATTCTCGTAATATTATTTGTGAATAATTAATTATTGGTTCATATGATGAGGAAAATATTGATTTTATGTGGATATAGATGGAGAAAAATTTTAATGTGACAATTGTTGAAAATTGAAATTTTATCTTTTTCGATAAAATAATTCATTTAAATATATTATTATATTTTAATAATATAATAATGGTGATATTTTTACAACGAATGTGGGATATATGAGTATACGAGGAGGAAGAGTATTTTTTGTTGCAATAAATATTTAAAACATGTTAAACATGCTCATGGACCCCATTTATTATTCGAAATTTGATTATAAATTTGTAAAATCGCCTGGTTTGTGGATTTCTGTCAATTTCTATTTGGAATTTGGAAAAATTTTCTTCTGCAAAGTTGTAGAGAATTGAATTTCCTATAAAAACTCATGAGATTTGAATTTTCTGATGAAAGGGCTATTTATTATGAATTATTGAAGTTCAAGTCTCAAATAATTGATTTTTGGAAGTTTTAAATATTTATATTCACAAAAACGTTTTTTGTGTTTGGTGGGCATCTTTAACACATGTCATGTTGCTGAATTCAGATGTTTGATGCGTAGGGAGGATGTAGAAAAATTATAATATTAATTTATTAAATTTTCGCTTTGGTGTTCTAAGCAATTTCTATAAATAGGTGCTTAGGTTAGAATTGAAAATCACACCGTAAACTCAAGTTTTCTCTCTATATTATCGAGCATATTCTTGTGAGTATTTTGAGTATACTTTGAGTATTGCTAGACGCGGTGCAAGTTCCTTCAAAGACTATACCCTAGATTCTAGCTAAAGTCTTGATCTTTCGAGGTAAGGGATATTATTTTTTTTTCAGAATGATATTATTTCTTCAATATCATTATCTTTGAAATGTTGATCTGAAGTTTTTATCAAATTTGGAACTTTTTCATGTCGGGGTTACTATTCATGAGTTACTATTCATGAGTTACTATTCACGAGTTACTATTCATGAGTTTACTATTCACGAAAGTTACTATTCACGAGTACTATTCATGAAGCGTGAAGATGTTTTTGTGGAATTTCTATCTTTTGGTGCTCTGAGTTACTATTCACGATACTCGGCACTATTCAATAGAAAAATAAAATTTCTTCTTTTCGTCTAAAAACATCTATTCGGATACTAACTCGATTGTATCCATGTTTTGATCATTCTTGAATTTTACACCACTATGATTATTTTTGAGGTATTTTTGACGTGGATAAAACCAAGTACGAAATCCTTAATCCTTAATCCTTGTCATTTTGTTTCACTCGGATTCGCTTTCTTTAAAAAAAATATTTTCATCATCCTCGGTCTTAAATGATTATATTATGGAATATCTTTGGCTTCAGTAATGCAAAAGATGAATGATTTCTTAAGAATATCTTTGGCTCAGTAGTGTAAAGATGAATGATTTTCAAAGAATATCTTTGGCCCGTAGTGCAAAGATGAAACAGTGTTTAAATGAACATGACTTAATCGATGAATATCTTTGGCTCAGTAGTGCAAAGATGAATATTTGATTCCAGATGTATATTGATTGATGTTACAGGATAAAAGATAGACGATGAACTTTTAAATTCATACATGAAGATAGTAGTTTGCATTCTCTACTTAACTCTTCTAATGAATTATTATTTCATTGCGAATATTGATTTAAAATTTGTTGTCTATCAGATTCTATTAGATTTTTCCCCTCATTGAAGACTAACGATAATTTGTCAGATATTATCTTAGTCATAATATTCTTTACCGAGCTAGTTGAGCTCACCCTTTTCCTTTTTGTTCCATTTTTCTCGGGAGGCGAGAATATAAATAGTACGTTTAGCCTGGGTATGGAATGAAGGTTTTAGAAAGAATTGTTTAGTAGTCCTCACCATTTTTGTAAAATAATGTATCAATAAATGTGATGAGGATTTATTTGAGTATAGATATTGTCTAGAAGATAATATTTGTATTCAAACTCACAGTTTTACTGTTGTAATAATAAAGTTGTAGTTGTTTCTGTACCATGTATTGACAACTCAGAATAGGTGATGTATACCTATTTTGGGGGCGTCACAATTACTTTCCTAAAAGTATTCGTCATATGAAGGAGGTAGAGTTTATCAGTCTGGAACAAAATAACATGACGGTGTCCCAGTATGAGGTGAAGTTCGTTGAGTTATCCAGGTTTGCACCTCATTTAGTAGAGAATGAGGAACGAATGACAAGGATGTTTCTGAGGTCTAAAACCCGAGATTCGGTAATACTTTATCTCTCATAAATTTTCTCTGTATTCAGATGTTGTCAACAGGGCTCAATTATTAGAGCGAGATAGTGAGTATGTTCAACCGAGGGAACACAACTAGGGTCATACCGGTGGCAGCGGACATCGGAGTAATGAAAACCAGCAGGGAAGAAAACATTCGGACAAAAGCGGTAACTACTCTGGTGGTAATCGTGGCCGTGATAATAGAAGGAGCGAGTCGGGAGGAGATTTTAAAAGGAGAAGATACAACAATGATAACGTGAAGACGCCAAACACACACATCAATCTGCTTTGGGGGAGGAGAACGAGCACCTTGGCCGTTTGTTACAAATGCGGAAAGAGGGACACATCAGCCCAAACTGCCCACAACAATCCAAGGTGTGTTATAACTGTAGAAAGAAAGGTTATATAGCTAGAGATTGTCTAGTTGTGAAACCAAGTTCAACAGGGATGGTGACTCCAAAGGCTGTCCCGGATAAATCAAAATCAGCGGTTCCTGGAAGAGCGTTTATCGTGACTGGCCAAAACGCAAGGAACCCAAACGAGGTGATCACGGGTAAGCTTATCATAAACTCTTGCGAAGTTTATACCTTACTAGATACCGGTTCTATACATTCTTTTATCTCCCCTGTTTGTGCTCAACGTTTAAACTTCACTCCGGAGAAATTAGACTTCGATTTATCTGTGGAGACTCCGTTAGGAGAAACTTTTGTTACGTCCACTGTTTATAAATCTTGCTTAATCCAAGTTGGCACCATCACATTACCTATGGATCTTATCTCTTTAAAGATATTTGCTTTTGATGTGATTTTAGGGATTGATTGGTTAACCACTTATCATGCCAAAATTGATTGTTTTCGTAAGGTTATTAGTTTTCATATTCCTAACCAACCTGTCATACGAATTCAAGCAACTAAACCACTAAAATCAGTCACTATCATATCAAGCTATAAAGCTATTCGTTTATTGAAAAATGGATGTCAAGCTTTCTTAGTCCATGTTATGGACTTGAACAAAAACACGTCAGATTTGAATAATATTTCTGTTGTTAGTGAATTTCCGATGTATTTCAAGAACTTCCGGCCCTACCTCCGTAACGTGATGTTGAATTCTTTATTGACCTTGAACCGGGTACAAAACCCATTTCTAAAACCCCATATCGAATGGCTCTTATTGAACTTTAGGAGTTAAAGTCCAACTGCAGGAATTGTTAGACATCGATTTCATTCGTCCTAGTACATCTCCTTGGGGGCTCCTATTTTATTCCTAAAGAAGAAAGACGGGAGTATGCGACTTTGTATTGACTACCGAGAATTGAACCATGTCACCATCAAGAATAGGTATCCACTACCTCGCATTGATGACCTGTTTGACCAGTTACAAGGAGCATATTTCTTTTAAAAGATCGATCTTCATTCTGGATATCATCACCAAGATTAAAATCGAGGATATTCCAAAGACCGCCTTCGTAACTCCTGATGACGGGCATTATGAATTCTTAGTCATGTCTTTTGATCGACTAATGCTCCGCCGCTTTCATGGATATGATGAACCGTGTATTCAAGGAATATTTGGATCGGGTTCGTTGTTGTCTTTATTGATAACATCCTCATCTATTCCAAAAGTCGTGAAGATCATGAGCACCATTTGAAGCTGATACTTGAAAGGCTTTGTGAAAATAAGCTATATGCCAAGTCAAGAAATGGGAGTTTTGGCTTGAGAAGTAGCATTCCTCGGGCACGTGGTGTCAAAACATGGAGTATCTGTTGACCCGTGAAGATCAAGCAATACAAAGTTGGGAGCAACCAAAGTCTCCATGGACCGGTCGCGTAGCTTTCTGGGCTTAGCTGGTTATTATCAGAGATTCGTGGAAGGATTTTCTCGAATCGCTACTCCATTAACTCATTTGACTCGGAAGGATACAAAATTTGTATGGAGTGAGGATTGCGAGAAGAGTTTCCAAGAGCTCAAAAGGAGACTCATTTCGGCACCTGTTCTGGCAATACCATCTGGTTCGGTTGGATTTTTTATATACAGTGATGCTTCAGGCAAAGGGTTAGGATGTGTCTCATGCAACATGGGAAAGTCATAGCCTATGCCTCACGATAACTCAAAGAATATGAGAGGAATTATCCTACTCATGATCTAGAGTTAGCAGCAGTCATTTTCGCGTTAAAAATCTGGAGACACTACCTGTATGGGGAGAAAGTGGAGATCTATACGGATCATAAAAGCCTCAAATACTTCTTCACCCAAAAGGAACTCAACATGCGGTAACGACGTTGGCTCGAGCTATTGAAAGATTACGATCATACCATTCAATACCATCCTGGAAAAACAAACGTAGTAGCTGACGCATTGAGTAGAAGATCGTATTCGAGTACGAGTGCGATGTTGTTAACACAAAGACCCATTTTGTACGATTTACAAAAGATGGAGATTGAGTTAAAGACTCCAGGGACCCACATGATGATGGCGAATATACGAGCAGAACCGACTTTAATAGATAAAGTTAAAGATGCTCAAGCTACGGACCTGGGGCTGATGCGTTTGAAGAAGAAAGTGCAAGAAGGTGTTATTCCAGAAGCAAGAATCGATGAAGAAGGAATACTTCAAGTCAACTCCAGACTTTGCGTTCCTAACGATTCTGACTTAAAGCATAGAATCATGATGGAAGCACGCAACACACCATTTGCAATCCATCCTGGGAGTACCAAAATGTATCATGATATTCGACACACATTTTGGCAGAACAATATGAAGAGGGAGATCGCGGAGTTTATCTCGATGTGTTTAACTTGTCAACGAGTAAAGGCGGAACATCAAGTGCCAAAAGGTCCATTGCAACCACTTGAGATTTCGGAATAGAAGTGGGAACACATTACTATGGATTTCGTTACAGGTCTTATCAAAGTTTCTCAAGGCATAGATGCGATTTGGTTTATTGTTGATAGATTAACCAAGTCTGCTCATTTCTTGCCTATACGTGAGACTTATTGTAAAACCCCAACTTTTTGAGTAAAGATGAATTTTCTATAAATATTAATTTTGAATATTATGGTTGAAATTGAAAGTAGTATGCACACAAGCCAATCATGTTTGATGATAAAGCATATACTTTGTAACAATCTTATTCATTTATTAATAAAAAGTATTAATTTATTAAAGGCTTTTAATTATCTACATGATGCTGTTTTATAATATGTGATAAACCCATAGTTTTAAGCAATGCTTTTAGAATAATGATGATGATCATTCTAATGAGATCTAAATTCTTAGAAAGCTTAAAACTAAAATAGTTCCCAATCATTGGATTACTAAATTGGGGATTAGTGAATCCGGATAGATTGGGTACATACGCTGTTTGCTCATTGGATGAGGATGATTGATCTCATGATCATTTGTGTGGAGACACTAAAGCAAGTATGTAGGTGTTTATTAGAGAATAAGTTCATCGAACGCATTGGCTCGCTAAGGAATACCTAATGGAGTTTTATTTGCTTCGTCAATAGGAATTCTCAGAGTGATAGTAGTAGAAGTGATCCTTGACTTGAGATCATCATAGTATCTTGTGTATGATGAGTTATACTTTGACTTATTCCTTAAGACCCTTAGGGTATATCAAAGGGTATGCTTGGGTATAATAAGTTGTATACGGAGATAATGTATGATCAATAAAGAATCTACCACTTCTAATAAAAGAAGAGAAATGTCCTATGTGATTCGATAAATGACAACCCAAAGAGTCCTCGGGTTAAGGCGTAATGAAATTAGAAAGGAGTTTCTAATTTGCATTATTTGAGTTGTGCATTTAAGGATCGAAATACATATAATTAAATAAAATAAGACTCGACAAAGAATTCCATGTCTTATATTTAATTGGGACATCAGATGGTGGAAGGATTGAATTGTACGGTAACTATTTACTCAAAGGTTCTTTAATGATTAATGTTGAAATCTATATTATCCGGAAAGTCGCTGATTGATCGCTAGGAGGCTTATCCTTATTGTAGAATAAATATTATTTAAATAAATTAATTGTTTAATTTATTTATTTAAATAAGATTAGAATTGTTCTAATTGATTTATTCACAACCTGTTTAATATGGAGAACCTAAAGGGTCACACCATAAAAGGAAGAATAATTATTTAAGAAGTTAATGGCATAATCGTAATAATATAGTTAAGTATATTTAATTTAATCTATGGTGATAGAATAAATTAAATAGCTTAATATTTATTATTTAATATTTTAGAAATATTAAATATAAATTAATAAGAGGAGTCTTATTAATATTATTATAATTATTATTATTTTAATTTCTAAAAGAGTTTAGGAATTAATTTAATATAAGTACTCTCATTTATTCCTAATTGGATTAGGAAGGAAAATTAGTTAAAGGAGTTTTAATTAATTATCCCTAATAAGATTAGGGAGCTTAATTAATTAAAAGAATTTAATTAATTAAATAAAACCCAATTCCTTAATTGTTAAGGTGGGTTGCCCACATCTATAAATAAGAGGAGTCTTATTATGGGTGGGTATGGGTTGTTGACTTTAACAAAGTACGTAATAATTCCAAGTTGTTGGAAGTATGCCTTTTCTATAGAGATAGAAAACTAGGGTTAGCCATAACACCCATCTTCTTCGAATTTTATTCTTCCTCGGTGGATCACCTCAGAGGCCAAACATATGGGTGGCTAACGCCGATCAAAGGAAGGAACCAAACCCGTGGATTCAAGATTGAACGCGAAAGGATTTGGAGGTGAACTTGCACAGGAAGCTCGATCTTCAAGGGTATGATTTATTCTTTATCTTTTCGCTTAATTAATAATTGTGCATAAAGGGTGATCCGGGTATATGGTTTGTAAAATTTTAAACTCGATTTTATCACGCTTCGCTTTTATTTATGCAATTTGATCACAGGCATATGAATATTACAAACCTAATAAAGGGCATCGAGCCAAACCTTTATGCTAATTATTAATTGTTTTAATTTATTATGTATATTGATATGTGTTTAGAACAATTTAATTGGGCATAATTTTATCAGATAAAAATTTATAATAATAATAAAAAATGTTATAATTCGAGGCAAAGAATGCATGCACTCAAAATCAAAGAAAAGGAGGTGCTAGCTTTCTTTTTGAGCAAAAAAAAAAAAAAAATTTCATACTAAGACACGGTTTTCAAAAGCAAGCAAAGGTACGGAAATAATCATGCTTATCGCTGCTTTTTTTTGTTTTTACCCATATTTAAATCGAGAAATGGCTGCGGTATCAAAGATAGCACCAAAAAAAAAGGGTCATTTTTTTTTTTGATGAAGCTGGTCATGCCGGAAATTTTAAAACAAAAGAGGCAGACTTGGTATATTATATATATATATATATACGGATATTATATATATATTTATAATATAGGGATTTTATATATATATATTATACGGTTAATATAATATATATATATATATTAATTATTTTATAATTAAAATAAAAGTTTATTTTAATTTTAAAATAAAAGGTTTATTTTAATATTAAAATATAAAGTTTATTTTAATTTTAAAATTAGAATTTCATGCTAACTAATTAGAGTTGGAATTGGATTCCATGATAACTAATTAGAGTTGAAATTGGATTTTATTTTTCCTAAAATAAAGGAGTTTATTTGCGAATAGAAAGTAAATCCATCTTTCCTTAAATAAAGGAGTTTATTTAGATATGAAATAGATTTCATATTATTCAAAATAAAAGAGTTTATTTGTGAATAGAAAGAAAATCCGTATTTCCTTAAATAAAAGAGTTTATTTAAATATGGAATAAGATTTCATATTATTCAAAATAAAGGAGTTTATTTATGAATAGGAAAGAATATCCGTGTTTCCTTTAATATTTTTTTTATGGAATTGATTCCATAATTAATTAAAATAAAAGAGTTTATTTTAATTAAAGATTTTTTTATATATATATATGGAATTGATTCCATAATTAATTAAAATAAAGGAGTTTATTTTGATTAAAATTTTGATTAAAATAAAATAGTTTACTTTATTCAAAATTAGATAAATTAAAATAAAATAGTTTTATTTTGATTTAAATTTGGATTAAAATAAAGGAGTTTATTTTGATTCAAAATAGATTTTATACTAACTAAATTTGCCCATTAAATGATATCAATATATATATTAAATGTTTATTATTCATGAGATGAATGTTATTTATCGATGCATATGGTGATGTGTATGATAATAAATGGGATTGATTATGGACTATCGACCAATGTGATTGGATTTTATTTTAGTTGGATGCATGAATGTATGGGTTTTATTAAATGGGGTCTCACAGACTGCCTTCTCTAATTTTTTCTTAATGTAAATTCTATCTCTCTCCTATGTACTTCCCTCGATCACGATCAAGGTTTCTATTTATTTTAAAATAGTTATGTAATAGGAATAGTTAGAATTAATTTTGAAGAATTAGAGATCAAGGGACAAGAAGCGCCAAGACCCGCTTGTAATAGAGCCCCAAGTTTAAATTTAATAGTTATATTTAAATATTATTTCTTGCACCCTGGGGGTTTGACCTTTTGGTTCACTTGGTGGCTCTAGTGAACCAAACTAGAATAAAAGTCCATAATCAATCCGGGTAGAATATAGTATTCTATATGTGCATGCTTATACTATATATATTATATATTATGCAAACACGCTTCGATGTTCATTAATACGACGCGTATTTTATATATATATATAATAATGTGCGCTAAAACAAGATGAGACAAATTAATAACAAACCCCTCAATTTTTATATTAAGTCCTAAGCGCTCAAAGATATTTGGAATATCGAACGTCGCTTTCTAGCATGATAAAATTAATAGAGTATTAAATATTTAATATGAGTTTGTTGTGTCACCACAAGGCAAGTATTAAGTATTTAAGATGTTAATTTATCACATTTGATACTTATAAAGAAAATTGAACAATATTGTTTTGTTGTGTCACCACAAGGATGATATTTTTCTTTTTTGAATATATGGAGTGCTAGGTTCGGACTTAACTTGGATAATTTTGATTCTGGATGTGCCACCACTTGATCAAAATAATCTAAGAGGCAAAATACAAGGAGTTGCATAGTTGATGTAATTGACAAGAGTTGTCTACCTATTTATTTATATATAGTTTGTTGTGTCACCACAAGGCTATATACATTTGAAATGGGATCCTTATTCTCACTAGCAAATCTTTAATTAGATTTTGCCGAACTATATAAGTGAGGGTAATATAGTTTGAAGAAAATAGTGGGAGATACCAATCTAAAACAAGACCTAAATTATTTTGGTAATTAATAAAAGAATGTATGTTAAAATGTTGTTAATTACAAATTCATTTACAGAATTTTACAATGTCTAAAATTACTATCATCGCGAAGCATATTAGATGCTAAATTAATCGGGCCAATTAAACTGATTGGTTAAGGAATTTGAGAATAGTTCTCATAGTCAAAAAGCTATCTTATGTCCTTAATACGCCTATCCCCTCGCAATGGTTGCGCATAATGCCTCCGAGGAAGAGATTGCTACTTTTAGAAAGTGGCAAGATGATGCACAATTAGCTCAATGCATCATGCTCAGATCCATGAGTAACAAGCTTCAAATACACAACCAAACTATGGATACTTCAACTAAACTCCCGCACGCCAAGTAGTTGATGGTGAGGAAAGTAGGACCGATAGATATCGAGATATCTAAGGAGCTCTTCCGATCTAGAATGGCCAATGGCACTATAAGATGCATAAAAAAGTTCTAAACATTATCAATTTGATTGATCAATTAGGATAACAGTTTTGTCATGGATGGAGAGTTGAGCTAAGATTTGATCTTGCACTCACTCCCTGACTCCTTTCACAATTGTTGTGAATTTTTCATATGAATAAGCTAGATATCGCCTCACCGATTTGCTTAACATATTGAAAAATGTTGAGAGTCACTTTCCAACCAAGAAAGATCAAGTCTTCACCGGTAGGGGCCAAAGGATCTTCCGAAAAGAAGAACGATTCAAAGAAGGTAAATAGAAAGGCATAAACAAAGGATAATAAGAACAAAACCGATACTTGATAAAGAAAGAAGTTTGCTTCCACCGCAATAAGCCCGGACATTGGAAAGAAATCTGCGAAGCATCTTGCAGAGGCTAACCAAAGAAGCTTAGTGAAGTTTCTTCATAATACGCTTTTTTGTTCATGATTGAAATAAATTTTTCTTTAAGTCAAGGTTCTACTTGGGTATTGGATACCGACTTTGGTTATCATAAATATAGATTTATGAAGGACCAAAGAAGTAGAAAGCTAAACAAATATAAGTAATCCTATGTGTGGAAAATGAAGCAAAGGTTGCTGCATTAGCCATAGAAACTTATAGTTTAGCAATGCTTACGGCAAATCTATTAAGTCAATAAGTTGTTATTGATTCCAGCCTCTTGTTAAAAAAATATTATTTCCATTTTATTGTTGGACAATGAAATCTTTGGTATTATAATTAAGAACAATTGTTGTTCTATTTATAATAATAATGTTTTGTATAGAATCGAATATTACTTAATAAATTTTGTATACTTGACTTACATGAAAATAATTTTGTAAATTGAACAAACTAGTATAAGAAAAGGAGATGATCATTCAAAGAGTCGAATGTATGTATTTGTTGAATACAAGTGTGAATTATTTGAAAGGTTCAAAGAATTCGTAAATGAAACAAATTGGCAAAGTATTAAGATTCTTTGATTAGATCAAGGAATAAATACTTGTGCAATAAGTTTCTAGATCATCTCAAATGGTTTTCTCATAATGGACACATCCCGACACGCAATAATTGATTGATGTATCCGAAAGGAAAAATCGCACCTTGTTGGACATGGTGTCATCCCAAAATGATTTTACCGACATTCCAAAGATCCCTTCCGGGATAATGTCCTAGAAATGGTCAGATATCTACGAAAATGGTAACCTCAAAATTCGCCCCCAAGACTCCATAAAAGTTATGGATGGGAGGATTCCTAATCTTAAGTATGTTAAGATAAGGGTTGTCCAACTTATGTGAAAAAGGTTTCAAGGATAAGTTTGGGACAAGATTTGACATGTATACATTTGTGGGACATCCTAAAGTAAGTTTAGGGTATATGTTCTATAATTCTACTTAGCAAAAGGTGTTTGTTACGAAAACACGCCGCCTTCTAAGATAAATGTGTTTATTATTGAAGGGCTAGTGGGAGGATAATAGATCTTGAAAAGTTCAAGAACCACAAAATACTATAAGTCAAATAAGAGGAACCAATGAGATGTAATTTCTATTGTACCACAACCTAATCGTAAATCGAATAGTCTTCAAGATACCTAGGAGGTATGGATTCATCATAGATGATGATGATGAGGTACACATCATAGAAGATGATGATCCAGCTACATACGATGAGGTAAGAGTTCTAGTGTGTACAAAAGGGTCAAAGGAGCTGCCGTGAAATTTCTAGTATTATATGTTGATATACTACGGATGAGGAATTACATACCAATGCTACAATCAAGAAAAGATAAAGTTGTCTAAACATTCCTCCATGAATGGTTTGGGAAGAGTATCTTAATCGGGGATAAAATCTATATAGATAGATTTAAGAGGATGCTCGACTTAACCCAAGGAACGTATATTCATTTGATGCTAAAGTCGTTTAGCATGGCAAACTCCAAGAGATGTCTCATGTAGATGAGCTATGGAGTGTATTTCTCTTAATAGTCCCCATAGACTCCAAAGAAGAGAGATTGCATGAGTGACAATCATGTATGCAATGAAATGTACGAGACCTGATGTTGATCACTCATATTCTGGAGAAGATCACTGTAAGACAGAGAAAAACATCTTAAAGTTCTTAACCCAAGACTAAGGATGTGAGCATACATGGTGGGTCCGAATTAAAACTAGAGGGCTTTACGCACTCAAGTTTTTCGCATGCACTAAGATTTACCGAAAATCCACTTTAAGGTAAAGTGTTACCTTGAATAAAGGGTGCAAAGAATTGGAAAGGTTCCAAACAAAGAAAGAGTTCTTGGTTTAGTAATAAAGACAAAGTATATAGCTATAAATGAAGCTCGCAAGTTGATTGTTTGGATTAAAAGTTCATTACGTAACTAGGAATAGTTCCTAAGTCTCATTTTTGGATCTAAACATGTGTTGTGGCACTTTCATTTGATTATAAGAATCATTGAAAGATGGGAAATCACTATAGAGATAGTGGACTCTCATAAACAACATTACATATCCATTAACTAAAGCTTATCCAACAAACAGGATAATCGCCACTTGAGAAGAAGAGTATAAGATACCATGACGATTCGGGCTTTAGTGCAAAGTGGGAGATTGAAAGTAGTATGCACACAAGCCAATCATGTTTGATGATAAAGCATATACTTTGTAACAATCTTATTCATTTATTAATAAAAAGTATTAATTTATTAAAGGCTTTTAATTATCTACATGATCTTTGTTTTATAATATGTGATAAACCCATAGTTTTAAGCAATGCTTTTAGAATAATGATGATGATCATTCTAATGAGATCTAAATTCTTAGAAAGCTTAAAACTAAAATAGTTCCCAATCATTGGATTACTAAATTGGGGATTAGTGAATCCGGATAGATTGGGTACATACGCTGCTTGCTCATTGGATGAGGATGATTGATCTCACGATCATTTGTGTGGAGACACTAAAGCAAGTATGTAGGTGTTTATTAGAGAATAAGTTCACCGAACGTGGCTCGCTAAGGAATACCTAATGGAGTTTTATTTGCTGTCGATAGGAATTCTCAGAGTGATAGTAAGACAAGTGATCCTTGACTTGAGATCATCATAGTATCTCGTGTATGATGAGTTATACTTTGACTTATTCCTTAAGACCCTTAGGGTATATCAAAGGGTATGCTTGGGTATAATAAGTTGTATACGGAGATAATGTATGATCAATAAAGAATCTACCACTTCTAATAAAAGAAGAGAAATGTCCTATGTGATTCGATAAATGACAACCCAAGAGTCCTCGGCACAAGGCGTAATGAAATTAGAAAGGAGTTTCTAATTTGCATTATTTGGAGTCATGCATTTAAGGATCGAAATACATATAATTAAATAAAATAAGACTTGACAAAGAATTCCATGTCTTATATTTAATTGGGACATCAGATGGTGGAAGGATTGAATTGTACGGTAACTATTTACTCAAAGGTTCTTTAATGATTAATGTTGAAATCTATATTATCCGGAAAGTCGTTGATCGCTAGGGAGGCTTATCCCTATTGTAGAATAAATATTATTTAAATAAATTAATTGTTTAATTTATTTATTTAAATAAGATTAAATTGTTCTAATTGATTTATTCACAACCTAGGTTTAATATGGAGAACCTAAAGGGTCACACCATAAAAGGGAAGAATAATTATTTAAGAAGTTAATGGCATAATCGTAATAATATAAAGTTAAGTATATTTAATTTAATCTATGGTGATAGAATAAATTAAATAGCTTAATATTTATTATTTAATATTTTAGAAATATTAAATATAAATTAATAAGAGGAGTCTTATTAATATTATTATAATTATTATTATTTTAATTTCTAAAAGAGTTTAGGAATTAATTTAATATAAGTACTCTCATTTATTCCTAATTGGATTAGGAAGGAAAATTAGTTAAAGGAGTTTTAATTAATTATCCCTAATAAGATTAGGGAGCTTAATTAATTAAAAGAATTTAATTAATTAAATAAAACCCAATTCCTTAATTGTTAAGGTGGGTTGCCCACATCTATAAATAAGAGGAGTCTTATTATGGGTGGGTATGGGTTGTTGACTTTAACAAAGTACGTAATAATTCCAAGTTGTTGGAAGTATGCCTTTTCTATAGAGATAGAAAACTAGGGTTAGCCATAACACCCATCTTCTTGAATTTTATTCTTCCTCAGTGGATCACCCCAGAGGCCAAACATATGGGTGGCTAACGTTGATCAAAGGAAGGAACCAAACCCGGTGGATTCAAGATTGAACGCGAAAAGGATTTGGAGGTGAACTTGTACCGAGGAAGCTCGATCTTCAAGGGTATGATTTATTCTTTATCTTTTCGTTTAATTAATAATTGTGCATAAAGGGTGATCCGGGTATATGGTTTGTAAAATTTTTAAACTCTGATTTTTACACGCTTCCGCTTAATTTTTGCAATTTGATTGCGCCCATGAATATTACAAACCTAACAGAAATTGATATAATGTTATAGTTGTGGGTAATATTTATAAATTTTGCAAAGTACGCAAGTTGTTATATAATATTCGATTGGTCGGAGAATATTCGTACAATGGCACAATCATTGGTGGACCCCACAACGGAATTATTGTTGGATTGATAAAACGACAAAAATACTTTATGAAAATAACTACGGAAGTTTTACCGTTTAATCGTTGAAACACCCTGGTGTTAAAGTACAAAGAATACGCTGTCTGGCATAAGTAGTAATAGTACTAAGATTAATTATTGATGCTTACGTGATAAGTCACTCGCTTTTGTTGGTATTATTAATGTAATAATACGAAAACCTTTTTTATATAAAAATGTAATACTTTTATAAAGTTATTTTATAAATAGAATATATTATATTCTATTATGCATAGTGTTGCATAGTAATATGTGATATAGTATTTTGCATAGTAAAATCTTTTTATATAAAATAGAATACTTTTATAAAGTTATCTGCTTTATTAGACAATAATTAAAATATATTATATTTTATTATGCATAATATTTGCATAGTGCCTGCATAGTATTTGCATAGTGTCTGCATAGTGTTTGCATAGTAAAATCTTTTATAAAGTTATTCGTTTTATTAGATTATAAATAGAATATATTTTATTTAATTTAAAAGATTTTGCTTTAAATATGGACCGTCAGATTAAAGTAAATCAATCTGGACCGTTCATGAGTTAGTTACTATGCAGTCCATTTTTCTATAATTAGAAGCTCATTCCTTCATTATTTTCTTACGAATTCACTGGAACTCAAGAGAGATAAACTATAGAGAGAAAGAAGAAAGTATTCTGCTACTTCTTCTTCTTATATATCCAAGACTTTCTTCTTAAGGCGGGAATATTATTTGTTGTACTACGTAAGGGGTGTTATTCTTTTGTATTCATGAAGAAAACTTATGTTATTCCATTCTTTATTATTCATTTGGAATAACTTTATACGTGAGCTACCCTATACTTGGTGACATTCTTCTATTATTCCGCCTTTATTATTCCATTGGAATATCATGTCCATGTGCATTTCTGTAGGACTTCGATTCCGCTCTTTATTATTCTGCTGGAATATCTTGTCTGCATGCGAATTTCGTTTAACTGATTCCGTCCTAATTAGTATTACTCGTGGAATAACTCGCCTACATGTGAAGTACAAAGATGCATTGTAATTTCATTGTTATTCCATTCTTTATTATTCATTGGAACATCACATCCTCGTCAATTTAATTTCACCGACTTGGTTCCGTTATTTAGTATTCTGTTGGAATAACCTGTCTATGCGAAGTACCGCATGCATGGTGATTTCTTTTGTTATTCCATTCTTTATTATACTCAGTCGGTTAAAGTTTTGACTTCTATACTCCATGAAATTAGTGGAATATCCTTGATATTTGCGCTTCATCTAGTATCTTTTTATGAAAATATTTTTGTGAGCATTCTTGAATTTTACTCTACAAAGCAGTATCATGTTGACAATTTGGACATTATTAGTTCCTGTATAAATTAATTCTTGAACTTGTTTTATTGAATTCTTATATCATTGTCATCATCTTCATGTTTATATTTTTTTGAAAGTCATCTGTGGCCTGTAGTGCATAGATGGACTTGGTATGATTATGACCAGGAATTATTCTTGTAATCACGACCGTAATGTTACAAATGATGTGGTAAAAGTCCTCATTGGCCCGTAGTGCATTGATGGACAGCTTGTTGGCATTATCATGACCATTAATGAATACACAAATATTCTTGGCGTAGTGCATGGATAATTGTGGTCGTGATACTAAAGAATATCATTGGTCAGTAGTGCGTAGGGTGATTCGATGATGTGGATTATTTATTAAGCTGAGTCCCAGCGATAAATGTGATGAAAAACCTTTTAAATCATAAAAGATAGTAGATTTCATTCCCTACTTGACTCTTTTAATGGAATGTTTGTTCCGCTGCAGTTAAACTTGATGTTCGTTATATTGTATCAGTTTAACACTGTTTAAGGCTAATGATAATTTATTCTGCATTATCTTAGTCATAATATTTCTTAATGGGCTAGTTGAGCTCACCCTTTCTTTCACTGTTCTCTTCAGAAAATGAGAATATAGCTAGGACGAGTCGGGGAACGGAGTGATGGTCCTAGATGGTGCATTAGTAGTCCTCACTATTCTGTGAAATAGTGTGATAATAATTGTAATGAGGACTCTTTTTGAGTTTGTATACTCTCTAGTAGACAATATTTGTATTCAAACTCACAGTTTATGTTTTGTCGTATTGTACACGACAGTTGTATTATTAAGTTGTATTTGAATTTCGTACATTGATCCCGGCGACTTCAAGATGGGTGATGTATACCTAATTTTGGGGGCGTCACAGTTGGTATCAGAGCTTAGGGATATGATCCCTAGCTAAGATGTTGAAAGTAGTATGCATACAAGCCAATCATGTTTGATGATAAAGCATATACTTTGTAACAATCTTATTCATTTATTAATAAAAAGTATTAATTTATTAAAGGCTTTTAATTATCTACATGATCTTTGTTTTATAATATGTGATAAACCCATAGTTTTAAGCAATGCTTTTAGAATAATGATGATGATCATTCTAATGAGATCTAAATTCTTAGAAAGCTTAAAACTAAAATAGTTCCCAATCATTGGATTACTAAATTGGGGATTAGTGAATCCGGATAGATTGGTACATCGTTGCTTGCTTATTGGATGAGGATGATTGATCTCATGATCATTTGTGTGGAGACACTAAAGCAAGTATGTAGGTGCTTATTAGAGAATAAGTTCATTTTGAACGTGGCTCGCTAAGGAATACCTAATGGAGTTTTATTTGCTGTCAATAGGAATTCTGTAGTGATAGTAGTACAAGTGATCCTTGGACTTGAGATCATCATAGTATCTTGTGTATGATGAGTTATACTTTGACTTATTCCTTAAGACCCTTAGGGTATATCAAAGGGTATGCTTGGGTATAATAAGTTGTACATGGAGATAATGTATGATCAATAAAGAATCTACCACTTCTAATAAAAGAAGAGAAATGTCTATATGTGATTCGATAAATGACAACCCAAAGTAGTCCTTGGCAAGGCGAATGAAATTAGAAAGGAGTTTCTAATTTGCATTATTTGAGTTGTGCATTTAAGGATCGAAATACATATAATTAAATAAAATAAGACTTGACATAATTCCATGTCTTATATTTAATTGGGACATTGTATGGTGGAAGGATTGAATTGTCATAACTATTTACTCAAAGGTTCTTTAATGATTAATGTTGAAATCTATATTATCCGGAAAGTCGTTGATCGCTAGGGAGGCTTATCCCTATTGTAGAGAATAAATATTATTTAAATAAATTAATTGTTTAATTTATTTATTTAAATAAGATTAGAATTGTTCTAATTGATTTATTCACAACCTAGGTTTAATATGGAGAACCTAAAGGGTCACACCATAAAAGGAAGAATAATTATTTAAGAAGTTAATGGCATAATCGTAATAATATGTTAAGTATATTTAATTTAATCTATGGTGATAGAATAAATTAAATAGCTTAATATTATTATTTAATATTTTAGAAATATTAAATATAAATTAATAAGAGGAGTCTTATTAATATTATTACAATTATTATTATTTTAATTTCTAAAAGAGTTTAGGAATTAATTTAATATAAGTACTCTCATTTATTCCTAATTGGATTAGGAAGGAAATTTAATTAAAAGAGTTTAATTAATTATCCCTAATAAGATTAGGGAGCTTAATTAATTAAAAGAATTAATTAATTAAAACCCAATTCCTTAATTGTTAAGGTGGGTTGCCCACATCTATAAATAAGAGAGAGTCTTATTATGGGTGGGGAGGGTTGTTGACTTTTGACAACGTAATAATTCCAATTTGTTGGAGAGTAACCTTTTTCTATAGAGATAGGAAAAACTAGGGTTTGAGCCATAACACCCATCTTCTTGAATTTTATTCTTCCTTGGTGGATCACCTCTCAGAGGCCAAACACACACGGGTGGGTAACGTTGATCGAAGGAAGGAACCAAACCCGGTGGATTCAAGATTGAACGCGAAAGGATTTGGAGGTGAACTTGTACACGAGGAAGCTCGATCTTCAAGGGTATGATTTTATTCTTTATCTTTTTCGTTTAATTAATAATTATGCATAAAGGATGATCCGGGTTTATGGTTTGTAAATTTTTAAACTCTATTTTTTTACGCTTGGCACTTTTTTAATTATTTTAATTTGATTGCGTTATGAATATTACAAACCTAACGGTGGCATCGAGCCAAACCTTTATGCGAATTATTAATTGTTTTAATTTATATATTGATATGTGTTTAGAACAATTTAATTGGCATAATTTAATTGTATAAAATTTAAATAAATAAAAAAAAAAAAAAAAAACCGCGATTAAATTTCGTGAAATAAAAAAGCATGATCATAAAATAAAAAAAAAAAAAAAACGTCTTTGGGGCGCAAGTGTCATTTATTAAAAAGGAACAAGGCGGCAAAGTTCTGTTTAAAACAAAACAAAGCCAAAGACGGAACAAGTTTTTTTTTTTTTGAAAAGAAACTATAATGGACAAAACGCATTTGCGATTTCCTGATTTTTTAATGGGCAACGTGGTACGCTTTTAAGTTTTAAGCATGGCATGGAAATCGAGAATCAAAAAATCTAAGTAGAACCATTTTTGATTTTGGGAAGCGAGAACTAATTTTGAACATACTGGATGCAAATATATATATATAATATAATAATAGTTAACGATTAACTATATATATATATATAATATATATATATTTACGTAATATTTATATATATATATATATAATTTTATAATTAAAATAAAATATTTATTTTAATTTTAAAATAAAAAGTTTATTTTAATTTTAAAATAAAAGGTTTATTTTAATTTTAAAATTAGAATTTTCACTTATATATATATATATAATAATTTTATAATTAAAATAAAATATTTATTTTAATTTTAAAATAAAAGTTTATTTTAATTTTAAAATAAAAGGTTTATTTTAATTTTAAAATTAAATTTCATGCTAACTAATTAGAGTTGGAATTGGATTCCATGATAACTAATTGGAGTTGAAATTGATCTTTCCTTAAATAAAGGAGTTTATTTAGATATGAAATAAGATTTCATATTATTCAAAATAAAAGAGTTTATTTGTGAATAGGAGAGAAAATCCAAGCTTCCTTAAATAAAGGAGTTTATTTAAATATGAAATAAGATTTCATATTATTCAAAATAAAGGAGTTTATTTGTGAATAGGAAAGATAATCCGTGTTTCCTTTACTATTTTTTTTTTACATGGAATTAGATTCCATAATTAATTAAAATAAAAGAGTTTATTTTAATTAAAGATTTTTTTTACATGGAATTGGATTCCATAATTAATTAAAATAAAGGAGTTTATTTTGATTAAAGATTTTGATTAAAATAAAATAGTTTATTTTATTCAAAATAGGATAAATTAAAATAAAATAGTTTTATTTTGATTTAAATTTGGATTAAAATAAAGGAGTTTATTTTGATTCAAAAATAGATTTTATACTAACTAAATTTGCCCATTAAATGATATCAATATATATATTAAATGTTTATTATTCATGAGATGAATGTTATTTATTGATGCATATGGTGATGTGTATGATAATAAATGGGATTGATTATGGACTATTGACGATGTGATTGGATTTTATTTTAGTTGGATGCATGAATGTATGGGTTTTTTATTAAATGGGGTCTCTGCGTACCTCATCTTCTCTAATTTTTTCTTAATGTAAATTCTATCTCTCTCTCTATGTACTTCCCTTGATCACGATCAAGGTTTCTATTTATTTTAAAATAGTTATGTAATAGGAATAGTTAGAATTAATTTTGAAGAATTAGAGATCAAGGACAAGAAGCGCTTGAAGACCGTTTGTAATAGAGCAGGGTTTAAATTTAATAGTTATATTTAAATATTATTTCTTGCACCCTAGGGTTTGACCTTTTGGTTCACTTGGTGGCTCTAGTGAACCAAACTAGAATAAAAGTCCATAATCAATCCGGGTAGAATATAGTATTCTATATGTGCATGCTTATACTATATATATTATATATTATGCAAACATGCTTAGCATGTTCATTAATATAACGCGTATTTTATATATATATATGCATGCATGCTACAAGATGAGACAAATTAATAACAAACCCCTCAATTTTTTATATTAAGTCCTAAGCGTTCAAAGATATTTGGAATATCGAGCGTCAGCCTTCTAGCATGATAAAATTAATAGAGTATTAAATATTTAATATGAGTTTGTTGTGTCACCACAAGGCAAGTATTAAGTATTTAAGATGTTAATTTATCACATTTGATACTTATAAAGAAAATTGAACAATATTGTTTTGTTGTGTCACCACAAGGATGATATTTTTCTTTTTTGAATATATGGAGTGCTAGGTCGGACTTAACTTGGATAATTTTGATTCGGATGTGCCACCACTTGATCAAAATAATCTAAGAGGCAAAATACAAGGAGTTGCATAGTTGATGTAATTGACAAAAGTTGTCTACCTATTTATTTATATATAGTTTGTTGTGTCACCACAAGGCTATATACATTTGAAATGGGATCCTTATTCTCACTAGCAAATCTTTAATTAGATTTTGCCGAACTATATAAGTGAGGGTAATATAGTTTGAAGAAAATAGTGAGAGATACCAATTTAAAATAAGACCTAAATTATTTTGGTAATTAATAAAAGAATGTATGTTAAAATGTTGTTAATTACAAATTCATTTACAGAATTTTACAATGTCTAAAATTACTATCACTGCGAAGCATATTAGATTCTAAATTAATCGGGAATCAATTAAACGGATTGGTTAAGGAATTTGAGAATAGTTCTCATGGCTGAAAAGCTATCTTATGTCCTTAATACGCCTATCCTGCAATGGTTGCCAAAAATGCCTCTGAGGAAGACATTGCTACTTTTAGAAAGTGGCAAGATGAATGCACAGTTGGCTCAATGCATCATGCTCGCATCTATGAGTAACGAGCTTCAGCTTGTCGTCGATGAAACTATGGATGCTCCTACTATATTCCCCGCACATCAAGTAGTTGATGGTGAGGAAAGTAGGGGTGATAGATATCGAGATATCTAAGGAGCTCTTCCGATCTAGAATGGCCAATGGCACTATAAATGCATAAAAGTTCTTAACATAATCAATTTGATTGATTAATTAGGATAACTGGTTTTGTCATGGATGGAGAGTTGAGCCAAGATTTGATCTTGCACTCACTCCCGGACTCCTTTCACAATTGTTGTGAATTTTTCATATGAACAAGCTAGATATCGACTTTCTTTGATTTGCTTAACATGTTGAAAAATGATGAGAGTCACTTTCAACCAAGAAAGACCATGTCTTCTTGGTAGGGGCCAAAGGATCTTTTAAAAAAAAACGATTCAAAGAAGGTAAATAGAAAGGCGTAAACAAAGGATAATAAGAACAAAAGCGATACGGATAGCAAAGGAGTTTGCTTCCTTCGCTATAAGCTGACACATTGGAAAGAAACTGCAAGAAGCATCTTGCAAAGGCTAACCAAAGAAGCTTAGTGAAGTTTCTATTCTAATACAATTTTTGTTCATAATTTAAAATAAATTTTCTTTAAGTCAAGGTTCTACTTGGGTATTGGATACCGACTTTGGTTATCATAAATATAGATTTATGAAGGGACCAAATGTAGTAAAAGCTAAACAAATATAAGTAATCCTATGTGGAAAAAATGAAGCAAAGGTTGCTGCATTAGCTATAGAAACTTATAGTTTAGCAATGCTACTGACGGCAAATCTATTAAGTCAATAAGTTGTTATTGTATTCCAGTTCTTGTTAAAAAATATTATTTCCATTTTATTGTTGAACAATGAAATCTTTGGTATTATAATTAAGAACAATTGTTGTTCTATTTATAATAATAATATTTTGTATAGAATCGAATATTACTTAATAAATTTTATATACTTGACTTACGTGAAAATAATTTTGAAAAATTGAACAAACTAGTATAAGAAAAGGAGATGATTATTCAAAGAGTTGAATGTATGTATTTATTGAAATACAAGTGTGAATTATTTGAAAGGTTCAAAGAATTGAAAGTGAAACAAATTTGCAAAGTATTAAGACTCTTTGATTAGATCAAGGAATAAATACTTGTGCAATAAGTTTCAAGATCATCTCAAATGGTTTTCTCACAATGGACGCCTCTTGATACACAATAATTGATTGATGTATCTAAAAGGAAAAATCGTACCTTGTTGGACATGATGCGGTCCATAATGATTTTACCGACATTTCAGTATCCTTCTGGGATAATGTCCTAGAAATGGCTGCATATCTACGAAAAAGGTAACCTCAAAATCCATTGAAGACTCCATAAAAGTTATGGATGGGGAGGATTCCTAATCTTAAGTATGTTAAGATAAGGGGTTGTCCAACTTATGTGAAAAAGGTTTCAAAGGATAAGCTTGGGACAAGATTTGACAAGTACAGATTTGTGGGACATCCTAAAGTAAGTTTAGGGTAAATGTTCTATAATCCTACTTAGCAAAAGGTGTTTGTTACGAAACAAGCTGCCTTCTAAGATAAAGGTGTTTATCATTGAAGGGGCTAGTGGGAGGATAATAGATCTTGAAGAGTTCAAGAACCACAAAATACTATAAGTCAAATAAGAGGAACACATAGATAGAAGCTATTATACCACAAATCAATCGTAATATGGAATAATACCAAGATACCTAGGGAGGTATGGATTCATCATGGATGATGATGATGAGGTACACATCATAGAAGATGATGATCCAGAGTTACATTCGATGAGGTAAGACTTCTAGTGTGTACAAAAGGGTCGATGGGAGCGTCGTGAAATTTCTAGTATTATATGTTGATATACTACGGATGAGGAATAACATACCAATGCTACAATCAAGAAAGATAAAGTTGTCTAAACAATCCTCCATGAATGATTTGGGAAGAGTATCATTATTGGGGATGCAAATCTATATAGATAGATTTAAAAGGATGCTCAACTTGACCCAAGAACGTATATTCATTTGATGCTAAAGTCGTTTAGCATGGCAAACTCGAGAGATGTCTCATGTTGATGAGCTATGGAGTGTATCTCTCTTAATAGTCCCCATAGACTCCAAAGAAGAGAGATCGCATGAGTGACAATCATGTATGCAATGAAATATCTGAGACCCGATGTTGATCGGTCATATTACGGAGAAGATCATCATAAAGACGGTGAAAAACATCTTAAAGTGCTTAACTTAAGCACTAAGGATGTGATCATATTCATGGTGGGTCTGCGAATTAAAACTAGAGGGCTTAATGGGACTCAAGTTTTTTCGAACAGACCAAGAAGACGAAAAATCCACTTTAAGGTAAAGGTTAACTTGAGCGATGGTGTAGTGAATTGGAAAGGTTCCAAACAAAGAAAAAGTTTCTTTGGTTTAGTGATAAAGACAAAGTATATAGCTATAAATGAAGGCTGCAAGTTGATTGTTTGGATTAAAAGTTTATTACGAACTAGGAATAGTTCCTAAGTCTCATCTTGGATCTAAACATGTGTTGTGGCACTTTCATTTGATTATTAGAATCATTGAAGATGGGAAATCACTATAGAGATAGTGGACTCTCATGAACAACATTACATATCCATTAACTAAAGCTTATCCAACGGCGGGATAATCGTCACTTAGAGAAGAAGAGTATGAGATACCATGACGATTGGGCTTTAGTGCAAGTGGGAGATTGAAAGTAGTATGCATACAAGCCAATCATGTTTGATGATAAAGCATATACTTTGTAACAATCTTATTCATTTATTAATAAAAAGTATTAATTTATTAAAGGCTTTTAATTATCTACGTGATCTTTGTTTTTATAATATGTGATAAACCCATAGTTTTAAGCAATGCTTTTAGAATAATGATGATGATCATTCTAATGAGATCTAAATTCTTAGAAAGCTTAAAACTAAAATAGTTCCCAATCATTGGATTACTAAATTGGGGATTAGTGAATCCGGATAGATTAGGTACATACGTTGCTTGCTCATTGGATGAGGATGATTGATCTCATGATCATTTGTGTGGAGACACTAAAGCAAGTATGTAGGTGCTTATTAGAGAATAAGTTCAATTTGAATTGGCTCGCTAAGGAATACCTAATGGAGTTTTATTTGCTGTCGATAGGAATTCTGTAGTGATAGTAGTCTGATGTGATCCTTGGACTTGAGATCATCATAGTATCTTGTGTATGATGAGTTATACTTTGACTTATTCCTTAAGACCCTTAGGGTATATCAAAGGGTATGCTTGGGTATAATAAGTTGTACATGGAGATAATGTATGATCAATAAAGAATCTACCACTTCTAATAAAAGAAGAGAATGTCTATGTGATTCGATAAATGACAACCCAGTGAGTCCTGGGCGAAGGCGAGAATGAAATTAGAAAGGAGTTTCTAATTTGCATTATTTGAGTTATACATTTAAGGATCGAAATACATATAATTAAATAAAATAAGACTTGTGATGTAATTCCATGTCATATATTTAATTGGGACATTGTATGGTGGAAGGATTGAATTGCATTTAACTATTTACTCAAAGGTTCTTTAATGATTAATGTTGAAATCTATATTATCTGGGAAAGTCGTTGATCGCTAGGAGGCTTATCCCTATTGTAGAATAAATATTATTTAAATAAATTAATTATTTAATTTATTTATTTAAATAAGATTAGAATTGTTCTAATTGATTTATTCACAACCTAGGTTTAATATGGAGAACCTAAAGGGTCACAACACCATAAAAAAGGAAGAATAATTATTTAAGAAGTTAATGGCATAATCGTAATAATATATTTAAGTATATTTAATTTAATCTATGGTGATAGAATAAATTAAATAGCTTAATATTATTATTTAATATTTTAGAAATATTAAATATAAATTAATAAGAGGAGTCTTATTAATATTATTACAATTATTATTATTTTAATTTCTAAAAGAGTTTAGGAATTAATTTAATATAAGTACTCTCATTTATTCCTAATTGGATTAGGAAGGAAATTTAATTAAAAGAGTTTAATTAATTATCCCTAATAAGATTAGGGAGCTTAATTAATTAAAAGAATTAATTAATTAAAACCCAATTCCTTAATTGTTAAGGTGGGTTGCCCACATCTATAAATAAGAGGAGTCTTATTATGGGTGGGGAGGGGTTGTTGACTTTTACAACGTAATAATTCCAATTTGTTGGAGAGTAACCTTTTTCTATAGAGATAGGAAAAACTAGGGTTTGAGCCATAACACCCATCTTCTTGAATTTTATTCTTCCTTGGTGGATCACCTCTAGAGGCCAAACACACATGGGTGGCTAACGTTGATCGAAGGAAGGAACCAAACCGGTGGATTCAAGATTGAGCGAAAGGATTTGGAGGTGAACTTGTACTGAAGGAAGCTCGATCTTCAAGGGTATGATTTTATTCTTTATCTTTTCGTTTAATTAATAATTGCGCATAAAGGATGATCCGGGTTTATGGTTTGTAAATTTTTAAACTCTGATTTTTACACGCTTCCGCACTTTTAATTATTTTAATTTGATTGCGTTATGAATATTACAAACCTAACAGATGTGAGATTAAAACTAGGAGGGGAGAGACGGGGAATTCCTTCGCTAGTATGACCTACCTAAGATTATTTGGTATTTAATTGGTCGGTCAAAGTATAGGGATAATATGTTATATGTTAATTAACCTTTGTTTTGTGGCAGTATCTGAAAATGACATCCGAGAATGTTGAGAATAGCAATGGAGCACATGAGACCGTTGAGTCTCCACAGATTAATAATCAGGATAATGTGCATCAGGAAGGCGACAATCCTCAGGCAAACAACTACACTGACCAGATGACGAACGATGGAATGTTCTGAGGTTTTATACAATTCATGCAACATCAGGCAAGAGCGGCTCCTGTCCAAAATATAGGTGGAAACACTGGAAATTCTCGGACGGTCACCGCTAAACAGTTCAAGGAGCTGGGACCACCGGAGTTTATTGGAGAGCCAAAGCCACTTAAAGCGGAAGCATGAATAAAGCAGATCACCAAGATATTTGATGTCTTGGGATGCTCTGAGGAACAAAAGCTGCCATTTGCCACCTTTATGTTATGAGGAGAGGCAGATTACTGGTGGAAATCAGTAAAACGTACTCAACCTGCCGCACTAAAGATGACTTGGGAGAAGTTCCAAGAATTATACAACAACAAGTACTTTCCCGAAAGTATTCGTCACAAGAAAGAAGTAGAATTCATCAAGCTGGAGCAAAACAACATGGCCACCGTATGCGTCTGACAAAGCCAAGTTTGCTTGAGTTATCCCGGTTTTGCGTCCCATTTGATTGATAATGAGGAGAGAATGACGAATGTTTTTAAGAGGTTTGAAATCGGAGATACGTCAATATCTTATTTCTCATAAACTATGTTTGTATTCAGATGTTGTAAATAGGGCTCAGTTATTGGAGCGCGATAACGAGTCAACGAAATTAAAAGAGAGCAGTCGGCAAAATTATAATACCAGTGAGAGTAGTCATCGAAGCAGTGACAACAAGCATGGAGGGAATCAACAGGCCAGAAATGGTAATCACTTCGGTGGTAATCAAGGCCAAAACAATAAGAATGGACATTTCAAGAAGAGGAGATTCAACAATGATGGAAAGACGTCAGCACCAGCACCCATTGTTAAGGAAGGAGAACGACCACCTATCATATGCTTCAAATGCGGAGGAGAGGGACACATCAGTCCAAACTGCGCGATGCAGTCGAAGCATGTTATAATTGTGGAAGAGAAGGTCACCTAGCCCGATTTTGTCGTTCACCGAAGACAAGTTCAGCTAGGATGGAGGCACCAAAGGCCGTCCCAGAAAAGTCAAAGCCGGTAGTGCAAGGAAGAGCATTTGTAGTGACCTCCTAGAAAGCAAGGAACCCGAATGAGGTCATCACGGGTAAGCTTATCATAAACTCTAGCGAAGTCTATACCTTATTTGATATCGGTTCTACCCATTCTTTTATTTCTCCTACTTGCGCTCAACGATTAAATTTGACTCCGGAGAAATTAGACTTTGACTTATCTGTAGAAACTCTGTTGGGAGAAACCTTCATTACATCCACTGTTTATAAGTCTTGTTTGGTTCAAATCGGTACCCTCACATTACCTGTCGATCTTATTTCATTAAAAATACTTGCATTTGACGTAATTCTAGGGATTGATTGGTTAACTACTCATTATGTAAAAATTGATTGTTTTCGTAAGGTTGTTAGCTTTCATATTCCTAATCAATCAGTTATGCGAATTCAAGCCACCAAACCATTAAAATCAATCACTATCATCTCAAGCCATAAAAAGCTATTCGTTTATTAAAAATGGATGTCGAGCTTTCTTAGCTCGTATCACGGATCTAAACAAAAATACGTCGGTTTTGAATGATATTTCTTTTGTTAATGAATTTCTGACGTATTCCCGAAAAACTTCCGCCTACCCCAGGCGTGAAATTGAATTTTGTATCGACCTTGAACACGGTACAAAACCTATTTCCAAAGCCCCATATCGAATAGCTCTATTGAACTTGAGGAGTTAAAGACCCAACTACGAGGAATTGTTAGACATCGGTTTCATTCGTCCTAGTACTTCTCCTTGGGGTGCTCCTGTTCTATTTGTGAAAAAGAAAGATGGGAGTAAGCGACTTTGTATTGATTATCGGGAGTTGAATCATGTCACCATCAAAAATAGGTACCCATTGCCACGTATTGATGACCCTTTTGACCAGTTGCAAGGAGCCAAATTCTTTTCAAAGATTGATCTTAGCTTACGGATATCACCAATTGAAAATTAGAACCGATGACATTCCAAAGACGGCTTTGAACTTCGATGCGGGCATTATGAATTCCTAGTCATTTCCTTTGGATTGACTAATGCTCCTGCTGCCTTCATGGATATGATGAACCGAGTATTCAAGGAATATTTGGATCACTTTGTGGTCGTCTTTATTGATGACATCCTTATTTATTCCAAAAGCCGTGAAGATCATGAGCAACACTTGAGGCTGATACTCCAAAAGCTTCGTGAATACAAGCTTTATGCCAAGTTGAAGAAATGCGAGTTCTGGATTGAGGAAGTAGCATTCCTTGGGCACGTGGTATCAAGTCATGGAATATCTGTTGACCCAGCAAAGATTGAAGCTATTCAAAGCTGGGAGCAACCTAAATCAGTGATCGAAGTATGTAGCTTTCTCGACTTAGCTGGTTATTATCGGAGATTCGTAGAAGGGTTTTCTCGAATCGCTACTCCACTAACTCAGCTGACTCGGAAAGATATAAAGTTCGGTTGGAGCGAGGAATGTGAGAAGGGTTTTCAAGAACTCAAGAGGAGACTCATTTTAGCACCTGTTCTGACAATACCATTTGGTTCAGAGGGATTTGTCATCTACAGTGATGCTTCAGGCAAAGGGTTAGGATGTGTTCTCATGCAACATGAGAAAGTCATAGCCTATGCCTCGCGATAACTCAAAGAATATGAGAGGAATTATCCTACTCATGATCTAGAGTTGGCAGCTGTTGTCTTCGCACTAAAGATTTGGAGGCATTACTTGTATGGGGAGAAAGTGGACATCTTTACAGATCATAAAAGCCTCAAATATTTCTTCACTCAAAAGGAACTTATCATGCGACAACGACGTTGGCTTGACGTATTGAAAAATTATGATCATACCATCCAATACCATCCTGAAAAAATGAACGTGGTAGCTAACGCATTGAGTAAAAGATCATATCTTGAATGCGAAAAGCAATATTGTCAACGCATGAGGCCCATTTTGTATGACTTGCAAAGGATGGAGATAGAGATAAAGACTCAGGGGACCCACGAGATGATGGCGAATATATGAGTAGAAGGCAGACTTTAATTGATAAAATTAAAAGTTTGATCAAATTCTGAATCCGGAGTGATGCGTATGAGGAAGAAAGTGCAAGAAGGTGCGATGCCAGAAGCAAGAATCGATGATGAAGGAATACTTCGAGTCAACTCCAGACTTTGTGTTCCTAATGATCCTGAGTTAAAGTATAAAATCATGATGGAGGCGCACAACACACCGCTTTGCAATCCATCACAGGAGTACCAAAATGTATCGTGATCTTCGTCATACATTTTGGTGGAGCAATATGAAGAGAGAGAGATAGAAATTTTATTTATCTCAAGGTGTCTAACTTGTCAACGAGTCAAGGCGGAGCATCAGGTACCAAAAGGTCCATTGCAACCACTTAAAATTCCAGAATGGAAGTGAGAGCACATTACCATGGATTTTGTTACTGGTCTACCCAAGGTTTCTCAAGGCATTGATGCAATTTAGGTCATTCTTGATAGATTGACCAAATCTACTCATTTCTTACCAATACGAGAAACTTATACAATTGAACTTCTTGCTCATATGTACATAAACGAGATTATAAGACTGCATGGTATGCCAGTATCCATAGTTTCTAATCGAGACCCAATATTCACTTCACGATTTTGGGTTAGTTTACAAAAAGCTATGGACACGGATTTACGATTTAGTTCGGCATATCATCCTCAGACGGATGGACAATCAGAGAGGACTATTCAAACTCTTGAAGATTTATTAAGACTCTGTATCCTTGACTTCAAGGGAAGTTGGGACAAGTTCTTACCGTTGGTGGAGTTTTCCTACAACAACAGTTATCAAGCAAGTATTGGCATGGCTCCATTCGAGGCGTTATATGGACGAAAGTGTCGTTCTCCAGTATGCTAGGATGAGGTGGGTGAAGCAACGTTGTTGGGACCGGAGTTGGTACATATGACTACGGAAAAGATTCAAACAATCCGACAACGTATAAAGACCTCACAAGATCGACAAAAAAGTTATGTTGATCTTCATCGAAAGGACGTGGAATTTGATATAGGAGATCATGTGTTATTACGAGTTGCTCCGTGGAAAGGAGTTACGAGATTTGGAAATAGAGAAAAGCTCAATCCTCGATTCATTGGCCCATTTTTAATCCTCGATCGAGTAAGAACTGTGGCCTATAGACTCGCTTTACCGCCAAGTATGTCTCATGTTCATAACGTTTTTCACATATCCATGTTATGTAAATATATGGAAGACCCGAACCATATTATTGAGTTAGAACCGGACGAAATAGCGGAATATTTGACGTATGAAGAGGTTCCTGTTCAAATCTTGGATAAGAAGGAACATATTTTACGCTCCAAGGTTATACCTCAAGTCAAAGTTTTGTGGAGAAACCACGATGTTGAGGAAATGACTTGGGAGTTAGAATCTGAAATGAAATCAAGGTATCCTTACCTCTTGATATACCAAGCATTACCCTAATTTCGAGGGAGAAATTTCATAAGAAGGGGAGGTTGTAAAACCCCAACTTTTTGAATAAAGATGAATTTTCTATAAATATTATTTTTGAATATTATGGTTGAAATTGATATAATGTTATAGTTGTGGGTAATATTTATAAATTTTGCAAAGTACGCAAGTTGTTATATAATATTCGATTGGTCGGGGAATATTCGTACAACGGCACAATCATTGGTGGACCCCACAACGGAATTATTGTCGGATTGAAAAAATGATAAAAATACTTTATGAAAATAATGGCGGAAGTTTTACTGATTATTGTTGAAACACCCGGTGTTAAAAAATACGATGTCTGGCGTGGTTGCATAGTAGTACGATATTAATTATTGATGCTTACATGATAAGTCACTCGGTTTTGTTGGTATTATTAATGTAATAATCTGAAAACCTTTTATATAAAAACATAATACTTTTATAAAGTTATTACATAAATAGAATATATTATATTCTATTATGCATAGTGTTGTATAGTTATGTCTGCATAGTGTTTTGCATAGTAAAATCTTTTTATATAAAATTGAATACTTTTATAAAGTTATACATTTTATTAGACAATAATTAGAATATATTATATTTTATTATGCATAGTGTTTGCATAAGGCACATAGTATTTGCATAGTGCCTGCATAGTGTTTGCATAGTAAAATCTTTTATAAAGTTATTCGTTTTATTAGATTATAAATAGAATATATTTTATTTTATTTAAAAGATTTTGTTTTAAATATGGATCGTCAGATTAAAGTAAATCAATATGGACCGTTTAAGCATGAGTTAGTTACTTATGCGGTCCATTTTTCTATAAATAAAAGCTCATTCCTTCATTATTTTCTTACGAATTCACTTGAAACTCTAGAGATAAACTATAGAGAGAAAGAAGAAAGTATTCTTTACTTCACTACTTATATATCCAAAGACTCTTCTTCTTAAGGCGGGGAATATTATTTGTTGTACTAAATAAGGGTGTTATTCTTTTGTATTCATGAAGAGAACTTATGTTATTCCATTCTTTATTATTACATTGGAATAACTTTTGTATCTACGAGGCTACCCTATACTTGGTGACATTCTTCTATTATTTAATCTTTATTATTACATTTGGAATATCATGTCCAAGTGTGTTTTTCTGCCTGACTGATTAAATCTTTATTATTTTGTTGGAATATCACATGCATGCGAATTTCATGGGACTGATTCCGTCATTATTAGTATTCTGTGGAATAACTTTTATCATGCAAAGTACTTACATGCATTGTGATTTACATTGTTATTCCATTCTTTATTATTCTGTTGGAACATCCTATCGGTGCGAATTTACTTTGACTTTGGTTTAGATTATTTAGTATTACATTGGAATAACTTTTGTCATCTGAAGTATCGCATGCATGGTGATTTCTTTTGTTATTCCATTCTTTATTATACTCAGTCGGTTAAATTTTTGACTTCTATACTCCATAAAATTAGTGGAATATCCTTGATATTTGCGCTTCATCTAGTATCTTTTCATGAAAATATTTTTCTGAGCATTCTTGAATTTTACTCTATAAAGCAGTATCATGTTGACAATTTGGACATTATTAGTTCCTGTATAAATTAATTCTTGAACTTGTTTTATTGAATTCTTATATCATTATCATCACCCTCATGTTTATATTTTTTTGAAAAGTCATCTACATGGCACTGTAGTGCATAGATGGACTTGGTATGATTATGACCGAGGATTATTCGATTGTAATCATGGCCGTAATGTTACAAATGATGTGGTAAAAGTCCTCGTTGGCCCGTAGTGCATTGATGGGCGATTGTTGGCATTATCATGACCATTAATGAATACACAAATATTCTTGGCCCGTAGTGCGTGGATAATTATGGTCGTGATACTAAAGAATATCCTTGGCCGTAGTGCGGGGTGATTCGATGATGTGGATTATTTATTAAAATTTGAGTCCCAATGATAAAAGTGATGAAAAACCTTTTAAATCATAAAAGATAGTAGATTTCATTCTCTACTTGACTCTTTTAATGGATTGTTTGTTCCATTGTGTAGTTAAACTCGATGTTTGTTATATTGTATCGGTTTAACATCATGCTTAAGGCTAATGATAATTTATTACGCATTATCTTAGTCATAATATTTCTTAATGGGCTAGTTGAGCTCACCCTTTCTTTCACCGTTCTCTCTGAGAAATGAGAATATATAGGCTTGAGACGAGTCTGGGAAGCGGAGTGATGGTCCTAGATGGTGCATTAGTAGTCCTCACTATTCGCGTGAAATAGTGTGATAATAATTGTAATGAGGACTCTTTTTGAGTTTGTATACTCTCTAGTAGACAATATTTGTATTCAAACTCACGGTTTATGTTTTGTCATATTGTTGCACACGGCATAATTGTATTATTAAGTTGTATTTGAATTACGTACCGTATGTATCTGGCGACTCAAGATGGGTGATGTATACCTAATTTTGGGGGCGTCACACTTATTCCCTTGAACGTCTTGTTCGTATGTACGTGAATGAGATTGTGAGATTGCATGGCATGTCAGTATCCATAGTTTCGGATCGTGACCCAAGATTCATTTCACGATTTTGGGTTAGTTTGCAGAAAGCTATGGGCACGGATTTATGATTCAGTTCAGGAAACCATCCTCAAATGGACGGACAATCAGAGAGGACTATTCGAACTCTTGAAGATCTATTAAGACTCTGTGTCCTAGATTTCAAAGGAAGTTGGGATAAGTACTTGCCACTGGTGGAATTCTCCTACAACAACAGTTATCATGTAAGTATAGGCATGGCTCCATTTGAGGCGTTGTATGGACGAAAGTGTCGTTCTCCAGTATGCTGGGATGAGGTGGGAGAAGCAACATTGTTGGGACCAGAATTAGTACGCATGACTACAGAAAAAATCCAAATGATTCGACAACTTATAAAGACCTCACAAGATCGACAAAAAAGTTATGCTGATCTTCATCGAAAGGACGTGGAATTTAATATTGGAGATCATGTACTGTTACGTATTGCTCCATGGAATGGAGTTAAAAGATTTGGAAAGAGAGGAAAGCTCAATCCACGATTTGTTGGTCCATTTGAGATTCTTGACTGAATAGGAAATGTGGCCTATAGACTCGCATTACCTCCAAGCATGTCTCGTGTTCATAATATTTTTCATATATCTATGCTTCGTAAGTATGTGAAAGACCCAAACCACATTATTGCATTAGAACCAGACAAGATAGCCGAAGATTTAACAAACGAGGAGGTACCTGTCAAGATATTGGATAGGAAAGAGCATGTCCTACGAACAAAGGTTATACCACAAGTCAAGGTTTTGTGGAGGAACCATGTTATTGAAGAAATGACACGGGAGTTGGAATCAAAATGAAAGCGAGGTACCTTACCTTTTTGAAACACAGAATACGTCACGCCAATTTCGAGGTTGAAATTTTATAAGGAGGGAGGTGGTAAGACCCAACTTATTATAAATAAAATTGAATTTTCTCTATTCATTTTCTTGAAATAATAAGGAGTTAATTTGATATAATATTTTGGTTATGGGTGAAATGTGCAAATTTTACAAAACAAGCAAGTGGTTATAAAATAATCATTATTGTCGGGGAATATTCATTTGGTGGGGAATATTCTTTTTATGGAATATTAAATGCACGGTAGCGATCATTTGTGGGCCCCATAATGGAATAACTCGTCGGATGAAGAAAAGCGATAAAGTTTGAGTTTTATATAAATAACAGCGTAGTTATTACCGATTAACGTTTGGATTACTCGGTGGTTAAAATACATTAATACGTGTGGTTGCACAAGAAGAGCAATCATATTGCATAAAGATTGTTGAATTATTGATTCTTACGTAAGAAGGCACTACTCAATAATTATTACGGTGGTTATTGTTCAATATTTTATTTTATTGATTTAATAATTCTTTGCGTTGATATTTAATATTATTGTTGTTTCAATAATATTCATCAAGCATGATATTTCCCATTATCGGATCACTAATTCATATTATTTGAATAATATTATTAGATAACATTATTAATGTGCCTAAAAAGTTACATCGATGAGAGGTTTGGTCACCTAATTGCGCGCCAATAAGGAGAAATCCTTATTGGAAAGCCCCCTCTTTCCTGGAAACGACCTGGTTGTCATAATTGTGATTCTGTAATATTATTTGTGAGTAATTAATTATTGATTTATATGATAAGGAAATATTTATTTTATGTGGATATAAATGAAAGAATTTTAGCATGAAATAATTGTTGAAAGTTTGGCATAATTTTTGTGGAATTACAATTATTTCTCCGATAGAATATTCATTCAAAATATTATTATAATATTTTATAATTGGTTAAATAATAATATTATATATATATATATATATATATATTTATGCATGTGATTAAAAGAAGAGGTGAGCAAATTGTATTCATATTCATTATTCAAAAGCAGTATGCCTTTGTTTGCTTTCTAAGTGGTGGGTGGAAGAAACATCCTGCTTATATGCTTTGTTCTTTTGTGAATGGTCATTTATTTCTCCTGCAAAGATGTGCTTCTAACTTTTGTGGGCCTATAAAGATGGAAAATAAGGATTTTGGCTAAGAAGAAATGAAAGGATCCTTTGTTTTCAAACAACTGATAAGCCCTCACCCAATAATGAATGTGAGTTAGGCTTTGTATTCCTGCAAGCTTATTTCAAAGAGTGGGCCCCCAGCATTGAAAAAAAAGAGGAGTAAGGCAAACATTAGGCAGAGAAGGAAAAATATGAAAGTTAGGCAGAATGCCTTGAAAATTTCTCTTCCATCCGTTGCTATAAATAGGGGGTAACCCCTCCTTCCTCAACACACCACTTTCAATTCTTATTCTAAAGTATTGCGAGATTTTTCTTGAGTATAAGAATATTTTGAACGTAGTAGCTTTTAAAGATTTTCTCACATAATATCCGATATTCCAAATAAATCCAGTTTACCAAGAGTAAAGGATATTATTTTATTCAGTTTATAATTCCCTTTAAATGATTAAAATTTCGCTTCATACTAATATCATTTCATAGGAATATTGGTCCGAAATTTTATCAAATTTAAACTTTTCACGACTGGTAAGATTCTTTCACGGAGATCGCTTCATAAGAAAAAAAATTCTTCCAAGTTATCTGTTGTGACCCTTATTCTTAAAATTAAATCCAATTTTTGATCTTCATTCTTGAATTTTACTCCACTATAGTTTATTATGGAAAGATTATTAATCTTGGATAAACCGTAAGCATTTATCCCTAATATTTGTCGCTTTTTATGCCACCTTTGGATTCATTTTTTTAAATATTTTTCATCATCCCCGCTTTTAAATGATGATGTTATTAATATCTCTTGGCCAGTGGTCAGCAGATGAATAATTAATTTATGAATATCTTTGGTACCAGTGCTGCAGATGAGCAGTGTTGAGATGAATATGGTATTGGTGATCTGAATGATATCTTTTATCTTTACCAGCGTAATGCAGCAGATGAATATTTGATTCATGATGTATATTGATTGATGTTATGAGGATAAATTATTGATGATGAACTTTTAAATCTTAGAATATAGTAGAATTCTTTCTCTCTTGACTTCTTAAATGGATTATTGTTTATTCTGATTGTTGATCTAAAACTCATTATATTATATCTTATTAGATTTTTCCTCATTGAAGACTAATGATAAATTGTTGTATATTATCTTACCATAATATTCTTTATCGGCCATATTAAATTTAGTTTTTTCCTTTTTTCCTTTTTTTTCCATTTTTCTTCTCGAGAGGTGAAAACATGTTGAGGAGCTAATCAAAAAGGTATGGAGTGATGGTTCGGGATAGATGTATTAGTAATCCTCATTATTTTGTAAAATAGTGTATCAATAATCAATGAGAATTTCCTTTTGAGTTTGTATCTTCTATTAAGACTATATTTGTATTCAAACTCATGATATATGTGTTGTCAGTATTTTTCTTGACAATTGTATTCTTGAAGTTGTAGTTTTCTTTCTGTCTATCTATGTATTTACGCGACTTTCGGAATGGGTGTTGTATACCTATTTTGGGGGCGTCACATATTACATATTCAACCCGTGGTTCATTACAAACGGCCAAACGGGTCTTCAATGTTTCTGCATATCAGCTTCAATTTCTTGTATAATTCTATAAAATCATATTAAAAACTATTTTCATAAAACAGAAACCTTGATCAGCAGTCAAGGGGAGGTACATAGGAAGGATGTATATATACATCAGAAAATTAGATAGGCAAGGTACGCATACCCTATTTATGAAAATCACATTCATTCAAGTATCCATTAAAATTAAATTCAATCACATTGGTTAATAGTCCATATATAATCATCCCCGTTATTATCATACATATCATCATATACATTATCATACATATATACCATTTCAATTTTTTACGATCCTAAGATTTAATTTGAGTAAGTGGACGAAGAACATAGATGGAAGCATTTTTTTTGTATTGTATTGTATGATTTAAAGATTTTTGGCTGCAGATATTGATCTTCAATGTTTGGCTAAGAGGAGTTTTTGATCGATTTCTGATGGTTTTATATTTGTTGTTTTTTATTAGCATTAATGTATAATATAAGGTGGTTTGACAAATTTTTCCTTTCATATATAATAATTGTGTAACCAAACATTAAAATACTCTTTTTAATTCTGCATCAATTTGAACAATGAATATTCACCCAAAAAAAATCACGTGAGTAATTTTTGATGTGACAGGACCTATTGAATGAAAGTGGAAAAAATTAATAATTTAATCATGTAATTGTCAAAATTAAAAAGTGAATCACCGAAATAAAATATAGCTTATAGTTTAGGGTAATAATTCATATTTAAGCTTAATTCTTTAATCCACATAATATCCATTTATTCACATCTTTTTATTATTTTAATATTTTTTTATTTTTTTTTGAGGGATTGGTGGAGTTGGGGTGGTGGAGCCGTGGAGGGATGGGGGAACATGTGAATTTAGCTAAAACTTTTACTCTTTCTCTCTCCAAAATTAAGGCGTCCTATTCTAAGGTAGACATGCAAGGTCAAAAGTGAGTATGGGGAAGATGCTAGATCACAAAGTACAGCAAAGGTTTGTAGATAAGATAAGCACAATGACTCACAAACCAATTAATAGAATACTTTCCTCCATACAAGGTTGTACGAATCCTGAACCACATTTAACATCATCCACTCTCTCTCTCTCTCTCTCTCTCTCTCTCTCTCTCTCTCTATATATATATATATATATATATTCTCTCTCCAAATGTCATTTTATCATTATATGCCCATAAATATTAAGCAGATTAACTTGTCGGCAAATTTTCAGGCTCGGATCCAGACATTCTTTCTTTTATCTTATAATTTATGGAAAGCTATTCAGTTTCATGTCTTATCAATAACAATATATTGTCCATAGACTGGCAACATGGAGTGCATATTTAGGTACTCTTTTTCATTAATCAATGATCCCATAATATGATGATAAGTGAGTCGATTATTTCGTTTAAAATTTAAATTTTTATTTACAATTTATGATTGGTGGTAATTTTATATCTTACACTTTGTTTACAGAGAATTCTTAAATTTTAACCCCCGCCATAAGCACAGTGAAAATTTCTTCAGATAGGCGCAAATTGTCAGTTTGAGAATTTAGAATAGTTTACATACCTCTCATTTTTTGCACACAAAAAAGGGGACTCTATAATAAGTGTTTATATACATATATACATATATACTATACCTTACCCGTCCTTGAATAGTTGAATTTATTGTTCCATACCTATTTCACCCCTGAAATATTTAGGTTATACATATAACAAAAAATATATACAATAAATCATACTCATATACATATAAATGAACGTACGTTTTAAATCTTGAAAAAATTTACTCCAACAAAACAAACGATATATACAAAGTTTATCTTCTACATTTATTCAAACTATCATAAACATATAAATAAACATTATTTTAGTACATAGGGAATCTACATAATACAGAGATTGGCTCGATCGAAGGCAAGTTCGGGAGACTATATGCACGTTTCATTACACAAAAATTGTCTCCATCATTAGAAGCCCAAATATAGTTAAAATATTACTAGTATTAATTAAAAAGTAATTTATTTAACTCACAAAGATAGTATTTAGGATTTAAAAACAACACACCAAAAATCTCTTTTTTTTGCCTTAGTCTCTAGAACAGTGAAAACAACCAAAAAGAGCAGGTTCACCCTTTTCTGTCACATCTGCTGCTTATAGGCTCCAAAGCCTCTATTACGATGCGTGTAGAGGTCCAATGCTACCGTCACAAATGATACAAATAGGACTAAAAATAAACTCGGATTCGATACTTAAACGAGACGAATTCGAATTCATTTTGATACTCGGACACTTGTACGAGTCGAATATGAGTCACCTACTACTCGTTCATTTAGAGTATCAAATTTTCATTAATTACCTCACTGATACATATTCGATACAAATTTGTTTGATTCTTACCCAGTATTGAGTTACTCAATTTATTTAATATACATTATTTAACAATTAAATTCTCCACATACTTTTAGAATAGAAAATAGTTCATTAATTGTTTCAAGAGTGATAATAATATCTCAATAATTTTTTTATGAGGCTAGAGATCTAATTTGAAGTGTTTAAATTTTAATTATATCAACTACTTGACTGAGTTAATTTTATATACATTATCATAATACATATTATTCAGGTTTAATTCTTGTATGTCACAAATAGGGTGATAATAAGCCAAAATAATTTCTTGATCTTTCATTTAAAATCGAACAAAAAAATATGATCCAAAGCTCGAATTGAAGTTGATTCGAATCGAATCTAATCCATACTTTTCGTTTTACGTTTAATGATCTGGCGAGAGTTGAACTTTGAAAAGCGAATAGGTGTTACATTTCGTATTAAAGGTTCGAGTATTTCATTTTTTCTCAAACCATACTGATCATCTTTCGATGGATCATATTCAAATATTAATTACGATCCACGCTAGTAAGTTAAATATGTGATATTTGTATCAATCTTTATAATTTATAAAGTGTAGTATGAAATTGTGTAAACTTGTACTTGAATAAATCAATTAATTAAATGCCAATTTATATTACATTATTTATAATTTCAATACATAAATAAAAGTGAATTTTTTTATATATAAATATTAATTAAGTAACCAATTTAGTATGTAGTTGTTCAATTTTAAATGAAATGGTTCATATTCAAACTTCGATTTGAAGGCCAAGAAAGTAACTTCGTTTTGTAAGCGAATTTAGATCTTCTGAAATGAAGAGGTCCGAAATAATGATCCGAAATCGAATCAAGTAAAAAATATAAATCCTTTATCGAATCCGAAATCAATTTTTTTCGAAATCGGTAGAATCGGCGTGAAGGTGTTCGTTGAGATTCGACTCGTTTGCACCCCTAGTCACAAATGTTCGCGAATAGTTTGATTAAAAAATGAGTCAAGTCGAACTTAAGTACAATAAATTGAGTCGAATTCGAATCTGTACAAAGATTGCAAAATTTTATTTAAATCCAAGTACGAATACGAGTACCTTAAAAAAAATTGAGTAGAATCTGAGTAAAATACTATTCGACTCAATTCGGGATCATTTCCACCCATAACTGCATATACTAGTAATCAAACAAATCATATATCTATATGTCACACTAAACCTATTAAAATGACAGAATATTCTCAAGTTATTATCATAATTTTATAGTCATACACCAGTAGCAAACTAAAAAATGTTAGTTTTGAATATATACATGGAACACATATTTTTTATATTTACAAATTTAATAAAAGTACCTCTTTTTATGAAACAATGTGTAATTATTTATATTTCACCATTTATTATTAAACTTACAGCTTTTAATTTTTAGGATATACATATAACACTTTTGTTTAATATTCATTAATTTTATAAATGTGTCTGGAATGAAGGAGGTCATAAATTTTCTCAAGTAATTTTCTTTTACTTTTTCCAAGTATAAGAAGAGAAATATAATTTAATAAATTTAAAACGGCAGACCTCCATAATGGTTGAACTTAAAGGGGCGATGAATATTGTCAAAAGTACACTTCTTAACCGAATGAGAGAGAAACGGTTAAATGAATGTTTAGTTATTTGGGTTGAAAATAATGTATTCGGAATCATTAATAATGAAGATATCAAGGAATATTTTTAAAGTTATGGAGTCTATAAAAAGGATATTCTAATTTGTAAACTATTATGTTTATTTAATATTTGGATATTATTTTTTTGGGTTATGTTTGTTTGCAAAGATAACATTTAAGATTGAACTATTAATCTCAAGTCTTGTTTGTTTTTAAAATTAGACTTGTAACTATTAATCCCGAAATAATAAAATAACTTAAAAATGGGACTGTATGATACCATGTTTAGCCAGGTATTCTAATTCTTATCATTTAGGACTAAAAATTTATGGACAAAATTAACATTTGTCTTTATTTAAAATGATTGTTGTATCATATCATACCATTCTATACTTACACTATTAGAACCGTAACTTCATAAAATCAATGTCGTATTAGAAGACATGACACGGGTGATTATCCGTGATAGCAATTCACATAATAACTCTAATAGAACACTACTTTGTAATAGTTTTTTGTTTGTAGAAAAATTGAAAAAGATATAAAAGAGAGAAAATACATGTGCAAAATAATCGTTTTCTTATCTATAAACTTATTCCATATATGCATATATCTTATTATTGAAGCATTCAACTCAAAATTAATTGGCAATGAGTGGAGTAGTCTTTCAAGTTATATATTGATCGAGTTTTTGGTCTTAGTTGTCTCATGTGGGACTTTATATATGCGCCCCCTACTTATGTGTGGCATAATTTTGAGCCAAACATGTGGACAGTTTTAATTGAGTGACGTAGAGCATGTAGGTCGTTGGTCCTACACATGAATTATGTGAGACCCCAGATTTTATGAATAAAGATTTAATTTTCTCGAAATATATTTTTGAATATTATGGTGTGGATTTGATATAATGTTATAGTTGTGGGTTATATTTATAAATTTTGCAAAGTATGCAAGTTGTTATATAATATTCGATTGGTCGGGGAATATTCGTTTTAACAGGGAATATTGTACGACGACACAATCATTGGTGGACCCCACAACGGAAGTATTGTCGTAGTTAGAAAACGACAAAATTATCTTTCTATAAAAATAACTACGGAGGTGTTACTTAAAACCGCTATTGAACTACCCAAAGAAGTAAAAAGTATAATAATACATTAGTTGCGTAGTAGCATACGGTATTGATTATTGATGCTTACGTGAGAAGTCACTCGGTTATACTCAATTATTACTCATGATGAATTGTTGCATCATATCTCTCATATTATTGATTTTATTATTATTACGATATCATCCGTATAATATGTTATATTATTAAATCAATAATTAAGGCAAGAAAGTTATTCATATTATTATTTGCAATATTGACAATGTCTAAGAAGTTACATCGAGGAGAGGTTTGGTCACCTAATTGCATCGCGAATAAGGAGAAATCCTTATCGGAAAAGCCCTCTTTCACAGGAACGACACGGTTGTTAAATATTGTGAATTATAATATTAATGATGAATAAGTTCGTGTTAATTAAAGATGAATTTTATAGTTCCATTATGTTGGACTTATTTGTGTTAGTATAATTGATGTCTGGAGGTTATATTGTTCAATCGGGTATTCGGGGCACTTTTTGTGTCGAAGTACTATTCACGAGTTACTATTCACGAGTTACTATTCATGAGTTACTATTCATGAGTTACTATTCATGAGTTACTATTCACGGGATACTATTCACCCGTAAGATATATTTCTTTTCGGTCCAAATTATTTTTGGGTACAATATTATTCCATGAGGAGATGTGCTAATTTTTCAGACCGTTGGTTGAAGATATAATAGTAAATAAATATGGACCACTGGTGGAAAGTTATAATAGTGAATCAATATGGATCGCTGGTTTAAAGTTTTAATAGTAAATCAGTATGGACCGTTGCTTTAAGTTTTAATAGTAAACCAATATGGACCGTTCGTTTAAAAGTAAATCAATCTGGACCGTTTTAGTTACTATTAAGTCCATTCTCCTATAAATAGAAGCTCATTCCTTCATTATTTCTTACGAATTCACAGAAACTCTAGAGAAAGAAATTATAGAGAGAAAGAAGAAAAGTATTCTGCTACTTCACTACTCCAATATCCAGTTTCTTCTAAGGTAGGGAATATTATTTGTTGTACTCATAAGGGGTATTCTTTCTTTTTTATTCATGAAGAGAACTTCTTTATTCCATTCTTTATTTTTACATTGGAATAACCTATATACGCGGGATACCCTATACTTGGTGAAATTCTTACATTATTCCATTCTTTATTATTATATTGGAATAACTTTTATTTATCTGAAGTACCGCATACGTGGTGAAATTCTTATAATATTCCGTTCTTTATTATTACGAATTAATATCACGTCTGCGTAACGTTTCTGGGACTGGTTCCATTATTTATTATTCTGCCGTAATATCACGTATGCAATGCGCTTTTACGTGGGACTGGTTCCATTATTTATTATTCTCAGCCGAATATCATATCTCATGCGTTTTACGCCATACGGTTCCATTATTTATTATTCATTGGGAATAATCATGTCGGTCTGATCTATTTATCGCATTTATGGTGAATCCTTCATTATTCCATTCTTTATTATTACATTTGGAATAACTGTCTATGTGGATTACCACATGCATGGTTAATGATCCTTTGTATTCATTCCTTATTAAATTATGGAAATGATGCAGATATCGTGGATTACTGCATGGTGGGTGAAAATCCATTTGCGCTTTCATATATTCTATTATACTCGGTTGGTTAAAATTTTGCTTCTATACTCCATGAAATTAGTGAAATATCCTTGATATTTGTGCTTCATCCAAAGATATCTTTTCATGAAAATATTCTTCCGAGCATTCTTGAATTTTACTTGTCATAAAAAGATGTCATGTTAACAATTTTGACGTTATTGAGTTCAGGATAAATTAACTTATAAATCTTTAAAATTTATTCTTGAACTTGTTTTATTGAATTGTCATCATCCTTATGATTATATTATGTTGAAAGTCATATTTGGCTTACGTGCATAGATGGACTTGGTATGATTATGATCAGGGATTATTCGGTATAATCATGACCGTAATGTGACGAATGATGTGGTAAAAGTCCTCATTGGCCTGTAGTTTATTGGTGGACAGTTGTTGGTATGATTATGACCAGAGATTTTTCGGTATAGTCATGACCATTGATGATTACATGAATATCCTTGGCCGTGGAGCAGGGATGATTCGATTTTATTTATTAAGCCGAGTCTCAGCGATAAGAGTGATGAAAAACCTTTTAAATCATAGAAGATAGTAGATTTTATTCTCTACTTAACTCTTCTAATGGATTGTTTGTTCCGCTGCAGTTAAATTTGATGTTTATTATATTTTATCAGTTTAACATCGTTGAAGGCTAATGATAATTTATTCTGCATTATTTTAGTCAGAATATTTCTTACTGGGCTAGTTGAGCTCACCCTTTCTTTCACTGTTCTCTTCAGGAAATGAGAACATAGCTGGAACTAGTCGGGGAACAGAGTGATGGTCCTAGATGGTACATTAGTAGTCCTCACTATTCTGTGAAATAGTGTGATAATAAATGTAATGAGGACTCCATTGAGTGTGGATATTGTCTAGATGACAATATTTGTATTAAAACTCACGCCTATGTTTTGTCATATTTTACACGATTGTCAGATAATTAATTTGTATTTGTATTCATTACCTTGTATCTCGCGACTTTCAAGATGGGTGATTTATACCGTTTTGGGGGCGTCACGGTTAGTATCAAAACTTAGGGATATGATCCTGGTGAGATGTGAGACAAGAACTAGGAGGGAGAGACAGAATTCCTTCGCTAGTATGACCTACCTAAGTTTATTTGGTATTTAATTAGTCAATTCCGAATATAGGGATAATATGTTACATGTCAATTAACCTTTGTTTTGTGGCAGTATCTGAAAATGACATTCGAGAATGTTGAGAATAGCAATGGAGCACGAGAGAGATCTGTTGATTCTCTACAGATCAATAATCGGGACAATGTCTGTACAACAGACAATGTACACAACACCGATCAATTGATTTAACGACGGATGCGTTAGGAGCATTTTAGAATTCATGCAACATCAGGCGAAGGCGGCTCCTGTTCATAATGCAGGAGGAAACAATGGCAACCCACGGTTGGTCACCGCTAAGCAATTCAAGGAGCTGGGACCACCGGAGTTTTGGGAAAGCCAGAACCACTTAAGGCGTAGAGAGCGTGGTTAAAGCGGATCACCAAGATATTTGATGTCTTGGGATGCTCCGAGGAGAAAAGGTTCCTTTGCCACCTTTATGTTGCGTGAAGAGGCGGATCACCGGTGGTAATCAGAAACGCGTACCCGACTGGCGACTCAAGATGTCTTGGGAGAAGTTCCAAGAGCTGTTCAATGACAAGTACTTTCCCGAAAGCATTCGTCACATGAAGGAGGTGGAATTTATCAAGTTGGAGCAAAACAACATGACCGTGTCGCAGTACGAAGCCAAGTTTGCCGAGTTGTCTCGATTTACGTCCCACTTGATTGATAATGAAGAGAGAATAACGCGGATGTTTTTAAGAGGTTTAAAGTCGGAGATACGTCAATATCTTATTTCTCATAAACTGGATTGTATTCAGATGTTGTAAATAGGGCTTAGTTAATGGAACGCGATAACGAGTCAACACAACCAAAAGAGAGCAGCCGGCAAAATGATAATACCGGTGATAACAGTCATCAAAGCGGTGACAATAAGCATGGAGGGAATCAACATGCCAGAAATGGTAACCACTTCGGTGGTAATCATGGTCAAAACAATAAGAATGGACATTTCAAGAAGATAAGATTCAACAATGACGTGTAGACGTCGGCACCATCACCCGTTTCAAAGGAAGAAGAATGACCACTGGTCGTATGTTTCAAATGCGGATAGGAGGGACACATCCATCCAAACTGTACGCAGTAATCTAAAACGTGTTTTAATTGCGGAAGAGAAGGTCACCTAGCTCGATTTTGTCGTATGGTGAAGTCAAGTCCAGTTGGGATAGTGATGCCAAAAGATGTCCCAGACAAGCTAAAACCGGTAGTTTAAGAGAGAGTATTTTTTTTTCGTGACAAGGAACCTGAATAAAATTATCACGGGTATGTTAGTCATAAACTCTTGTGAAGCCTATACCTTGTGAGATACCGGTTCTACTTACTCTTTTATTTCACCTAGTTGTGTTCAATGTTTGAAGTTAACTCCGGAGAAGTTAGACTTTGATATATCTGTTTAAACTCAGTTGGGAGAAACCTTCGTTACCTCCACTATTTATAAATCTTGTTTAATTTAAATTGACACTTTCACGTTACCTGTCAATCTTATCTCTTTGAAAATACTTGTCTTTGGTGCGATTTTAGGAATCGATTGGTTAACTACTCATCATGCTTTTCGTAAGGTTGTTAGCTTTCATATTCCTAACCAACCTGTTATGCGAATTCAAGCAACCAAACCACTAAAGTCAATCATTGTCATATCAAGCCATAAGTAAAGCACCCCGATCCTTTCGTTGTTTACTTCCTTGTGTGAAATGCATCGAAGCTAGACTTTCTGTAGGCGACTTTGTGAATGACGATGGCAAGTTGATAGGTATCAATGTGATGTACTATCCAAGTCTTGGATGAGGGTCACAGTTTTGAATGATATTTCTATTGTTAAAAATTTCCTGACATATTCTTGAAGACTTCTTAGTCTACCCCTAGAGCGTAAAATCGAATTTTGTATTGATCCCAGTACAAAATCCATTTCTTAAACCCTCAAATATTTCTTCAACTAAAATGAATGTAACATGCGCCAAAGACGTTGACTCGAGCTATTGAAGATTACGATCGCACCATTCAATACCATCGTAGGAAAAACGAACATGGTAGCTAACGCGTTGAGTAGAAGATTGTAAGACCCCAACTTTTTAATGAATAAAATCGAATTTCCTCTATTTATTATTGTGAATAATAAGGTGTTAATTTGATATAATGCTTTGGTTATGGGTGAAATGTGCAAATTTTTCAAAATACGCAAGTGGTTATAAAATATTCATTTTTGTCAGGGAATATTCGTTTGGTCGTGGAATATTCTTTCTGTCGGGGAATATTCGTACGACGGCGCAACCATTTATGGGCCCCATAACAGAATAACTATCGGATGAAGAAAACGACAAAATTGAGTTTTTATAAATAACGGCGTAATCGTTCTCAATTAACACTTTTGGAATACCCTATTGGTAAAGTAAAGTAATGTCTGGCGTTGTTGCAGTGATACATTTGCAGATTAAGACGTAATATTTTTCAATTATTGATTCTTACGTGAGAAGGCACTATTCAATAATTGTTACAGTAATTATTGTTCAATATTTTATTTCATTGATTCAATAATTGCTGCTTTGATATTTTATATTATTGGTGTTTCAATAATTGTCACTGCACAGTATCTTCATTATCAGATCAATAATTCATATTATTTGAATATTATTATTAGATATCATTATTGTCAATGTCTAGAAAGTTCTGTCAAGGAGAGATTTGGTCACCTAATTGCGCACCAGTAAGGAGAAATCCTTATCGGAAAGCCCCCTCTTTCCTGGGAACTGCCTGGTTGTCATTATTGTGATGCTGTAATATTATTTGTGAATAATTAATTATTAATTTATATGATAAGAAAATATTTATTTGATGTGGATATAAATGATGGATTTATTTATGTGGTTATAAATGAAAGAGTTAATGTTGAGGTGTTTTATCAGTATTTTGTCGGATTGGATGTATTAAAAGATCAAATCGGTGTTCTTACAGCTTTATTGTGTGAGTTATAATATTTAATCCGACCGTTGGATTGTTGTGATTTTTGGATATGTTATACATATATAAGTTGAGTATATGTCCACAAATTTTGAACCGTTAAAATGAACGATAATTTGTTATGAATTTTAAGAGGTGACCGATCTCTAAATTAGGTTTATAAATGATTTTGGTGGAAAATTCTAAAAATGGGTGGGCCCGACTTTTGGTTGTTGGGGAAGATGGCTGATTTTTGGTGGGTAGAATAGTAGCGAGTAAAGCCATCGTGCTCTGGTCAAAGTCTCCTTGGCGTCTTAACATTTTCCTATAAATAGAGGCTAAGTTAGAATTGAAAATCACACGTAATTCATAAGTTTTCTCTTTTTCTCTCTAGATTATCGAGTGTATTTTGTGAGTATTTAGATACTTGGTGAGTTGCTATTCATCGGTGCAAGTTTTCTTCTTGATATCATCTCGATATCCAGATTAAATCTTGCTTTCTTTTGAGGTAAGGGATAGTAAGGGATTTTAAGGGTTGTTATGTTTTTCAGTTTCGTAATTTTTCTGACCTTCAAAAATTCTGGAAAAATTTAAAATGATAATTTTATGAGTTTTCTAGATTGTATCCAAAAATGGCAATTTTTGGATGTATAGATTATGAATTATGAATTTTATGAGAAAATACTATTTTAAAAGTAAACCCTTATAACTCCTTGTGGTTAACTCCAAAATTGGTGAAATTTTTATTGGAAGTACATGTATATGATAGAAGTATACTCTGTAAATTTTGGAATTTTTGGATAAAAGTACAATTTTAGATAAATATCTAAATATTCTACTGTTTTTTGGCCATATGAAAAATAGTAAATGATTTTAAAAAATTAAAGAAAATATATATTTCAATATGGGACTATATTCTACTAAATTTCGAAAAAGAAAATTTGTTTGTACTGATTTGGTATTTTTCATGAAAATGGACTAGGTATGAGTAAATGAATTAAATATGTTATGTGAAGTAAAAAAATTAGAAAATAGAATTTTATGGCTTGAGAATCCTATATGAGGTATATGCTGATTTTTTATGAGGATTTTGTTTATTGGTGATGAAATCTTATGAGTTTGGAATTTTAGGATGATTAAATGCATTATTTAGTAAAGTGTAAACAATTAAAATAAATTGTTTATAAGTTTAAGAAATTTTATTTCAATATCATTATACCGAAATATTGGTATGGATTTTATTGTGGAATTTCTACGTTTTTTGTGTCGGGTTTACTATTCATGAGTTACTATTTACGAGTTACTATTCATGAGTTACTATTCACGAAGTTACTATTCATGGGTTACTATTCACGAGTTACTATTCATGAAAAAATTGGTTTCTTTTTCTAACCAAATTATAGTTGAGTTATGAATATTACTCTTGAGATTAAATCTATATGTTGATTATATTATTTTTATCATCATATATAACATTTTTATAACCCTAATAATGATATTAATTTCTCTTTGACTTGAGTGTAAAGATGGGTAGATTATTGGTATGATCATGACTATGGGTTCTTTTTGGCCAGTAGTACAAAGTTGAATTGTTGACTAGTATGATCATGACCATTGAATTTATAATTGAATATCTTTAGCTTAAGTGCAAAGGTGAAATGATCAACATGGTTATAATTATTGTTTATATAAATTCTGAAATGATTATATATTTCTTTGAGATATTAATATATTTGTCCTGTAGTGCAAATATGAACTATTGATGAATATATTTGGCCTGTAGTGCAAATATGAACTGTTGAGGAATATCTTTGGCCTGTAGTGAAAAGATGAATTGTTGATGAATATCTTTGGCCCGTAGTGCAAAGATGAAATTGTTATTATGATTATAAACAGGAACTGTGATTTGGTATAACCATGATCTTTGATGTTTCAGGTAAAGACATGTGATGAAAATTATCTTCGTCCTGGGTGCGAAGAGGAATTTAGAATCACAATTATGATTATGAGTTATTCATATAATTGTGGAAAGGAACTGTTGAGTGATGTTACAAGGATAAAACATTGTTGGTGGACTTTTAATGTGGAGAAGATAGTAGACTTTATGGTCTATTTGACTCTTTTAATGGATTGCTCGTTCCGCTGCAACTATGGTTGAAAAGTTTTATCATCTACCATATGTTCTAAATCTACGATTTATTCTCGATGAAGGCTATTGATAATTTAATTATTTTTAGTCATGATATTCTTTACTAGGCTTAGTTGTGCTCACCCTTTTTTCTTCACAATTCCTTTTCGGGTAATAAGAGTGTAAATTTGGGTTGAAGCGAGGTAACGAGGAAATAGAATGGTGGTCTCTAGCTGTGGAGGTTCTCCTTAAGCAGTATAGAAAGGTGTTGTATACATACAACCTATGGAAGGGTGTTTTGTCACTATCATACAAGATGTCTAATGACATACAACCTCGTGTCATCATAAGACAGGGTTGTGCTCATCCACTTGCTGAGTATATCTTCGAGCATTACCTATATAATCTTGGTGTTTGGTTGAAGTATAACTCTCAATTAAAGACAGTTGAGATAATGATATGTCAAGAGAAGACTTATCATTGGAAATAATATGATAGTAATCTTCTCATTTTTCTTTGGGGTCTATTGGGTCAACCAAGGATAATTCTGTGGCCATATGATATCTATCATAACCTAGACGCATGGCCTCCCATGTTTGAAGGTTTCCTTGAGCACTTCAAAAAGATTTTAATTTCTAAAACAATTTTTGACTATACCTTTATGTAAGATGTCATGGTGACGTGCTACCCAAGTTGGTGTCAAGAGTCACAGTTGATATATATTTGTATCAAAACTCACAACACATGAAATGTTGTATTTTGCACGACAATTGTTGTAATAAAGTTGTAGTTATTTTCTGTACCATGTATTTGGCGACTCAGAATGGGTTGGATGGAATGGACCTATTTTGGGGTTGTCACAAAGATCATATACGGTTACAAGTGCGAATATATGAACCCACGTAAAGATAACGAATATACGAGTAGAATCGACTTTAATCGATAAAGTTAAAGGCCACTCAAGCTACACACCCGGAGCTGATGAATGTGAAGAAAAATGTTCAAGAGGGTGTTATTCTAGAAGCAAAAGTTGATGAAGAGAGAAAATCTCAACCCTCGATTTTATTGGCCCCTTTGAAATCCTGGATCGAGTAGGAACTGTGGCTTATAGACTCGTTTTACCGTCAAGTATGTCGCGTGTTCATAACGTTTTTAACGTATCAACGTTACATAAATATGGGGACGACCTGAACAACATTATTGAATTAAAACCGGACGAGATAACGGATGATTTAACGTATGAGGAGATACGTGTTAAAATCTTGGATAAGAAGGATTATATTCGACACTCAAAGGTTATACCTCAAGAGTTAGAATCTGAAATGAAGTCAAGATACCCTCACCTCTTCGGCATACCAGGTACGTACGTAAATTTCGAGGGCAAAATTTCATAAGGAGGGGAGATTGTGAGACCCTAGATTTTATGAATAAAGATTTAATTTTCTCGAAATATATTTTTGAATATTATAGTGTGGATTTGATATAATATTATAGTTGTGGATTATATTTATAAATTTTGCAAAGTATGCAAGTTGTTATATAATATTCGATTGGTCGGAGAATATTCGTTTTGACAGGGAATATTGTACGACGACACAATCATTGGTGGACCCCTCAACGGAAGTATTGTCGTAGTTAGAAAACGACAAAATTATCTTTCTATAAAAATAACGACAGAGGTGTTACCGTTAAAACCGCTGAACTACCCTTAGTAAATACAAGAATACACGCGTGGTTGTATAGTAACACACCAGTATTGATTATTGATGCTTACGTGAGAAGTCACTCAGTTATACTCAATTATTGCTACGGTAATTACTGTATCATATCTCTCATATTATTGATTCAATTATTGTTACAGTATCATTTGCATAATATGTTATATTATTAAATCAATAATTGAGAAGACAAAGTTATTCATATTATTATTTGCGAGATTGACAATGTCTAAGAAGTTACATCGAGGAGAGGTTTGGTCACCTAATTGTGCGTCAATAAGGAGAAATCCTTATCGAAAAGCCCCCTCTTTCCTGGGAACAACATGGTTGTTAAATATTGTGAATTATAATATTAATGATGAATAAGTTCGTGTTAATTAAAGATGAATTTTATAGTTCCATTGTGTTGGACTTATTTGTGTTAGTATAATTGATGTCTGGATGTTATATTGTTCAATCGAGTATTCGGGGAACTTTTCGTGTCGGAGTATTATTCACGAGTTACTATTCACGAGTTACTATTCATGAGTTACTATTCACAAGTTACTATTCATGGGTTACTATTCACGAGTTACTATTCACGAATTACTATTCACGAGTTACTATTTACGGGATACTATTCACCGTAAGATATATTTCTTTTTTATTCCAAATCATTTTTGGGTACAATATTATACCATGAGGAGATGTGCTAATTTTTCGAATCAGTTGGTTGAAGATATAATAATAAATCAATATGGACCACCGGTGGAAAGTTATAATAGTGAATCAATATGGATCATTGGTTTAAAATTTTAATAAAATAAATCGGTATGGACCGTTGCTTTAAGTTTTAATAAGTAACTAATATGGACCGCTTAGTTTAAAAGTAAATCAATCTGGACCGTTCATGAATTAGTTACTATTCAGTCCATTCTCCTATAAATAGAAGCTCATTCTTTCATTATTTCTTACGAATTCACAGAAACTCTAGAGAGAGAAACTATAGAGAGAAAGAAGAAAAGTATTCTGCTACTTCACTACTCCAATATCCAGTTTCTTCTAAGGTAGGGAATATTATTTTTTGTACTCATAAGGGGTATTCTTTCTTTCTTATTCTTGAAGAGAACTTCTATTATTCCATTCTTTATTTTTCTGTTGGAATAACCTGTATACGCGGGATACCCTATACTTGGTGAAATTTTTCTGTTATTCCATTCTTTATTATTATGTTGGAATAACCTGTTTATGCGAAGTACCGCATATATGGTGAAATTCTTCTAATATTCCGTTCTTTATTATTCATTTTAATATCCATGCATGCGTTCTACGTACTGACCGGTTCCATTATTTATTATTCTGTTAATATCCATGCTCTGTATGCGCTTCTGTGGGACCGGTTCCATTATTTATTATTCTCGCCGAATATCCGTCGTATGCGTTCTGGCGGGACACGGTTCCATTATTTATTATTTTGTTGGGAATAACTCATTGGTGCGCTTATCGCATTTACGGTGAATCCTTCTATTATTCCATTCTTTATTATTCGTTGAATAACTTTTGTCTATGTGGAGTACCACATGCATGGTGAATGATCCTTTGTATTCATTCCTTATTAAATTATGGAAATGATCTGTATACGTGGATTACCGCATAGCGGGTGAAAATTCATTTGTAGTTTCATATATTCAATTATACTCAGTTGGTTAAAGTTTTGGCTTCTATACTCCATGAAATTAGTGGAATATCCTTGATATTTGCGCTTCATCCAGTATCTTTTCATGAAAATATTTCTTCTAAGCATTCTTGAATTTTACTGCACAAAGCAGTATCATGTTGACAATTTGGACGTTATTGAGTTTAGGATAAATTAACTTATAAATCTTTAAAATTTATTCTTGAACTTGTTTTATTGAATTGTCATCATCCTTATGATTATATTATGTTAAAAGTCATCTTTGTCTTACGTGCATAGATGGATTTGATATGATTATGACCAAGGATTATTCGGTATAATCATGACCGTAATGTGACGAATGATGTGGTAAAAGTCCTCATTGGCCTGTAGTTCATTGGTGGACAGTTGTTGGTATGATTATGATCAGGAATTTTTTGGTATAGTCATGACCATTGATGATTACATGAATATCCTTGGCCGTGGAGCAGGGATGATTCGATTTTATTTATTAAGCTGAGTCTTAGCGATAAAAGTGATGAAAAACCTTTTAAATCATAGAAGATAGTAGATTTTATTCTCTACTTAACTCTTCTAATGGATTGCTTGTTCCGCTGCAGTTAAATTTGATGTTTATTATATTTTATCAGTTTAACATCGTTGAAGGCTAATGATAATTTATTCTGCATTATCTTAGTCAGAATATTTCTTACTGGGCTAGTTGAGCTCACCCTTTCTTTCACTGTTCTCTTCAGGAAATGAGAACATAGCTGGAACTAGTCGGGGAACAGAGTGATGGTCCTAGATGGTACATTAGTAGTCCTCACTATTCAGTGAAATAGTGTGATAATAAATGTAATGAGGACTCCATTGAGTGTGGATATTGTCTAGATGACAATATTTGTATTAAAACTCACAGTCTATGTTTTGTCATATTTTACACGACTGTTGTATAATTAATTTGTATTTGTATTCAGTACCTTGTATCTGGCGACTCAAGATGGGTGATTTATACCTGTTTTGGGGGTGTCACAAATTATGTATGCTCTAATACAATAATAGAACAAGCTATTTATTATTAATCAATTATAAAATTACATTACATCACTACTAATATATAAACATAATTATGAGGTGTTCTATGTGAATACAAAAACTAACAATAGTTATCATACACACACACACATATATATATATATATACACACACACACACATATGTACATACATATTTATAAGTTACATAATATACTATTAAATATTCTATTTTAATAACCATTATCAATACTAAATATGTAAGTTACATACTAATATTAAGTTAGTGGTTAATTAGAATTTAAATAATTCTCAATATTTTCCTTTTATTCTAAAATAAAATAGACTACACCTCGTAATAATGTATAAAAAGTGACTAATAGTCTTTTTCTAATAAAACAAACTAAGTAAAATTAGTTTTTATTAAACAATTTTGCACCTTATTAAATGTCTCACTATGTACACAAATCAAATAAAATTTTCTTTTATTCTCCACATTTGAGAAATAAATTACACATTTATATTTACTTAAATTATGTCTACAAATGGGTTTTATTAAACACAAACTTAACAATTATTAAGCCTTAAAAATATAAAATAAGGTGCAATTTCTAACACAAACTAATGAAAATATAATATCTTTGTTATTATTGGTAAGGTATAACAAATCCATACAATAAGTTTTTATTCAATCATTTAAATAATCATAGACAAAATAAATATAACATGTGATTATTTAATTATTTAATTATTATCTTATAAATAATCTCATTAAAAACAACATGTGTCTAAAATTATTTAATTTTAAGATTAATAATTTTAAAATTATAATTTATAAAAATATAATTCTAAAATTTTACTGCTCGCAAGCAAACACGGACTTGAAGTTTATAATATTTAAGTTTTATATGTTACACAAAATTTTCATTAAAATCTGCCCTACTTTTGAGGTCCTTAGCTCTAAGCAATAGTGGGGATTGTTGATTATTTTGATAAAATAATTAGCAACTTGAGTTTTTAATTTTGTATTGATTATGCATTAAAGTTTTTCAATTTTTTATGTTAAGTATTTTTTTGGTGTTTATAATAGTTATAAATATTATGTTTTAAATTAAAGGGAATTACAAATAAAAGGAGTATTACAAATAAAGAGGGAGTTACATATCTATTAAGTTAATTTCATGATTTATTTTTAGTCATTAGAATTAAGTTTAAATATTCAGCTTTTGAGACTTCATTATATATATATATATATATATATATATATATATATATATATAGTCCGCTTTCTCCAATGAAATAGAAAGGAGCTTAACTAAGAACAAATCGACTATAACGACGGATTTTTTCGTCGCTATAGCATAGAAAGCCAGTTTTTTATGTTATAGCGACAAAAAAAAAACCGTTGTTATAGTTGGTTCGCTCTTAGTTTGCTCCATTCAATTAGCTGGAGAGAGCAGGTAGGGGTGTAAATAAGTCGAATCTCAGCGAACACCTTCATGCTCAGATTCGGCTCGACTCAAAAAAATTGAGCTCGAATTCGACTCGGATTCAATAAGGGGTTTATATTTTTGCCAAAAATTCGACTTTGATAATTACTTCTGACTACTCTAAAAAAAATACTCAACTCGTTTACAAAGCGAGTTACTCATGAGCCTTCAAATCGAGTTTCGAATATGAACCATTTCACTTAAAACTGAATCACTACATACTAAATTGGTTACTTAACTAATATTTATATATATAACTTTTTCACTTTTATTTATGTATTGAAATTATAAATAATGTAATAAAAATTGATATTCAATTCATTGATTTATTCAAGTATAAGTTTACATAATTTCATACTACACTTTATAAATTATAAAGATTGATACAAATATCACATATTTAGCTTACTAGCATGGATAAAACCAATATTCGAATATGATCCATCGAGCAGGTATCGAGTATGGTTCGTGAAAAAATGAAATACTCGAACCCTAATATGAGCGAACACTGGTATGCTCGAATTCACTCGTGTATCATTAAATGAAAAAACAGTATGGATCGATTCGACTAGATTAACTTCAAAGTCGAGCTTTGGATCATATTTTCTAAGCCATCTCTAAATTAGATGCTCAACTACTTGGATCGATTTACACCCCTAAGAAAGGGGGCTTATATATATATATATATATATATATATATATATATATATATATATATATATATATATATATATATACTCCCTCTGCTTTCTTAGAACATTTACAACAGCTTCCTTATCTTTATTCTTACTCTGCAGTCTTTATTGGGTCATTCTCAAAAAATAGGGATTCAATTTTTCACTATGTACACAATGAAAGTTCTTTATAATTTATTCCTTAAATAATAAAATTTAAAATTTAAAAGTTCTAACGATACCAAAACATCAAATTAATAATAATCTTATAATTTATAAAAATAGAGTATAATTTATCAATTATATTCCACTGTAAAATAAATTTTATTTTATTTTAAATTTTAAATAATTTATGGAGTGAGTATTGAATGGATTGTAGTTGCAAATGTACATAAGATCAATATTAATTTTAAAAGTTAATTTGTGATATTTTAAAATTTAAATTTAATATGATTCATTTAAATTTTGAAAATAATAAATTTTATAATTAATAGTACTTTAATAATATTTATAATTATATTGACATAAAATAAATAAATTTATATCAATTTTTAATTGGAATACATTTGAAATTAATTTTTAAAAAATAAGTCAATATTAAGTTTATAATTTGAAAATGAAGTAGTAAAAAAATGTCAAGATGTGTATGATTGATGAGTTGTGACGCCCCCAAAATTAGGTATATATCACCCATCTTGGGTAGTCAGATACATGGTACAGAATTTAAATACAACTTACTAATATAATCGTAGGTATAATACGACATAAACCGTGAGTTTGAATACAAATATTGCTACTAGATATTATACAAACTCAAAAGGAGTCCTCATTACAATTATTATCACACTATTTCACGTAATAGTGAGGACTACTAATGCTATCCTCTCAACCATTACTCCGCTTCCCAGACTAAATCCAAATTTATATTCTCATTTCAAAGAAACGGTGAAAGAAAGGGTGAGCTCAACTAGCTCAATAAGAAATATTATGACTAAGATAATGCGTAATAAATTATCATTAGCCTCAAATGTTGTTAAACTGATAAAATATAATGAACATCAAGTTTAACTACAATGAACCAAAGAATCCATTAAAAGAGTCAAGTAGAAAATAAAATCTACAATCTTTTATGATTTAAAAGGTTTTCATCACTATTATAGCCGAGACTCGACTTTAATAAATATTCCACATCATCGAATCACCCCATTTCACGGCGAAGGATATTCTTTAGTATCACGACCATAATTATTCATGCACTACGGGCCAAGAATAATTGTGTATTCATTAATGGTCATGATCATGCCAACAATCGTCCATCAATGCACTACGGGCCATCGAGGATTTTTACCACATCATTTGTAACATTACGGTCATGATTACAATCAATAGTCTCTCGGTCATAATCATATACCAAGTACATCTATGCACTACAGCCACGTATGACTTTCAACATAATATAAACATGAGGATGATGACAATGATATAAGAATTCAATAAAACAAGTTCAAGAATTAATTTATCTAGGAACCAATAACATCCAAACTCACAACATGATCTCGCTTTGTAGAGTAAAATTCAAGAATACTTGAGAAGAATATTTCCATGAAAGGATATCGGATGAAGCGCAAATATCAAGGATATTCCACTAATTTCATGGAGTATAGAAGTCAAAGTTTTAACCAACCGGGTATAATAAAGAATGGAATAACAAAAGAAATCACCATGCATGCGATAGACCATACGCGTGTTATTCAACGAATAATAAATAACGGAACCAGTCCGGCAGTAAACGCATGCATGTGATATTCCAATGAATAATAAAGAATGGAACCAGTCCCGCGAAAACGCATGCATGTGATGTTCCAATGAGAATAATAATAAAAAGATTTTAACCAGTCCAATGTAAAAACACACGACGTGATGTTCCAATAGAATAATAATAAAGATTTTAACCAGTCCCGTTTAAAACACACGTATGACGCAGGATGTTCCAATAGAATAATAATAAAGATTTTAACCAGTCCTGTAAAACACACATGACGGATGTTCCAATGTAATAATAGAAGAATGTCACCAAGTATAGGGTAAATCACGATATCTGAGTTATTCCAATGTAATAATAAGCAATGGAATAACAACAGCCTCTTCATGAATAAGAAAAATAACACCCCTTACTTTTAGTAGGAGATTGAATATCTGCAGATAGTGTAGTAATAAAATACTCTTCTTCTTTCTCTTATTCTCTCTATACTTTCTCTCTATAGCTTGAATGAATTCGTGAAAAATAATGAAGCACTAGGCCTCTATTTATAGAAGATTTCTAGCTTTTTTCCGCCCATGTGAAAAGGCAAGTGGCTTGACGAATCGGTGATGTGAAAAGAAAAGTGGTTTGACGCTGTAATGTGAAACGACAAGTGGTTCGACGCTTTTGTAATGTGAAACGACAAGTGGTTCGATGCTGTAATGTGAAACGACAAGTGGTTCGACGCTTTGTAATATGAAACGGCAAGTGGTTTGACGTCTGGTAAAGGTAATTACTATCGACGAAGGTAATTACTATTTACAAAGGTAATTACTATTGATGAAGGTAATTACTATTGATGAAGAGACTCTTAGATGATGACATATGGGCCCCCATAAAATAATCAAACTTACCACAAACGCCTCATAATAGACTCTTTATATACATCAAGGATCAATAAATATTACCACAAATCATTTTATTTTTATTCAACACATATTTAATCTTTCAACAATTATTAATCATTTATAACTTGTCGCCTCAATTATTGATTTAATACTATAACATATTATATGTATGATGATAATCTTCGTGACAATAATTGAATCAATAATATAAGAGATATGATCGTGAATTATCGTAGCAATAATCGAGCATACCGAGTGACTTCTCACGTAAGATCAATAATCAATATCGTGTGCTACTATACAACTACGCCGACATCTTTGCATTTTACTACCGGGTAGTTCAACAGCTTTTAACGGTAACACCTCCTCACCGTTATTTTTATAGAAAGATAATTTTGTCGCTTTTCTAACTACTACGACAATACTAATACTTCCGCTAGGGGTCCACTTAATGATTGAGCCAGTCGTCTGAATATTCCCAAAAAAAAGAATATTCCCCACCAAACGAATATTTTATAACAACTTGATTACTTTGCAAAATTTTAAATATTACCCACAACTATAACATTATATCAAATTTATTCCATAATATTCAAAAATAATATTTATAGAAAATTCATCTTTATTTATAAAAGTTGGGGTCTTACAACCTCCACTTCTTATGAAATTTCGCCTCGAAATTAGGGTACGATACTGGTATGTCAAGAGGTAAGGATACCTTGATTTCATTTCGCATTCTAACTCCCAAGTCATTTCCTCAACATCGTGGTTCCTCCACAAAACTTTGACTTGAGGTATAACCTCGAGCGTAGAATATGTTCCTTCTTATCCAAGATTTGAACAGAACCTCTTCATACGTCAAATCTTCCGTTATTTCGTCCGGCTTCTAACTCAATAATGTGGTTCGAGTCTTTCACATATTTACGTAATATGGATATGTGAAAAACGTTATGAACACGAGACATACTTGGCGGTAAAGCGAGTCTATAGGCCACGCTTCCTACTCGATCGAGGATTAAAATGGACCGATGAATCGAGGATTGAGTTTTCTCTCTTTCCAAATCTTGTAACTCCTTTCCATGGAGCAACTCTTAACAACACACGATCTCCTATATCGAATTCCACGCCCTTTCGATGAAGATCAAGATAACTCTTTTGTCGATTTTGTGAGGTTTTTATACGTTGTTTGATCATTTGAATCTTTTCCGTAGTCATACGCATTCAACTCCGGCCCCAACAACGTTGCTTCACCTACCTCATCCCAAAGATACCGAGAACGACACTTTCTTCCATACAACGCTCGAATGGAGCCATGCCAATACTTGCTGATAACCGTTGTTGTAGGAAAACTCCACCAATGGTAAGAACTTGTCCCAACTTCCTTGAAATCAAGGACACAGAGTCTTAATAGATCTTCAAGAGTTTGAATAGTCCTCTCCGATCGTCCGTCTGTCTCGAGGATGATATGCCGAGCTAAATCGTAAGTCTGTGCCCATAGCTTTTTGCAAACTAACCCAAAATCGTGAAGTGAATCTTGGGTCTCGATCGAAACTATGGATACCTAGATATACCATGCGCCTTACAATCTCGCTTATGTACATACGAGCAAGACGTTCAAGTGTATAAGTTTCTCGTGTCGGTAAGAAATGAGCGGACTTGGTCAATCTATCAACAATGACCCAAATCGCATCTATGCCTTGAGAAATCTTAGGAAGACCGTGCGAAATCCATGGTAGTGTGCTCCCACTTCCATTCCGGAATTTCAAGTGGTTGCAATGGACCTTTTGGTACTTGATGCTCGCTTTAACTCGTTGACAAGTTAGACACCTTGAGATAAACAAATATATATCTCTCTTCATATTGCTCCACCAAAATGTATGGCGAATATCATGATACATTTTGGTACTCCCAGTGATGGATTGCAAATGGTGTGTTGTGCGCCTCCATCATGATATTATAATTTAAATCGTGGTCGTTAGGAACACAAAGTCCGGAGTTGACTCAAGTATTCCTTCTTCATCGATTCTTGCTTCCTAGATAAAGACCTTCTTGCACTTTCTTCCTCATACGCATCAACTCAGTGTCCGTAGCTTGAAAGCGCCTTTAACTTTATCGATTAAAGTCGGTTCTACTCAGATACTCGCTTATCATCACATGCATCCCCGAGTCTTTAACTCTATCTCCATCCTTTGCAAGTCACACAAAATGGGCTTCATACGACAATATCGCATTCGTGACTTGCATATGATCTTCTACTCAATGCGTCATCTACCACGTTCGCTTTTCCTGGATGGTATTGGATGGTATGATCATAATCTTTCAACAGCTTCAAGCCAACGTCGTTGCCGCATGTTGAGTTCCTTTTGAGTGAAGAAATATTTGAGGCTTTTATGATCCGTAAAGATCTCCACTTTCTCCCCATACAAGTAATGCCTCCAAATTTTAAGTGCAAAAGATAATAAATGCTAACTCTAGATCATGAGTAGGATAATTCCTCTCATATTCTTTGAGTTGTCATGAGGCATAAAGCTATAACTTTTCCATGTTGCATGAGAACACATCCCAACCCTTTGCCCCAAGCATCACTATAGATGACAAATCCTCCCGAGCCGATGGTATTGTCGTAACAGTCTTTAAATAAGTCTCCTCTTGAGTTCTTGAAAACTCTTCTCACATTCTTCGCTCCAACCGAACTTTGTATCTTTCCGTCACCGAGTCAATGGAGTAGCGATTCAAGAAAATCCTTCCACGAATCTCCGATAATAACCAAATAAACCGAGAAAGCTACGTACTTCGATCCATCGATTTAGGTTGTTCCCAACTTTGAATAGCTTCAATCTTTCTTTGGTCAATGATATTCCATGACTTGATACCACGTGCCCAAGGAATGCTACTTCTTCAAGCCGTAACTCGCATTTCTTCAACTCGCATAAAGCTTATATTCACGAAGCTTTTGGAGTGTCAACCTCAAGTGTTGCTCATGATCTTCACGGCTTTTGGAATAAATAAGGATGTCATCAATAAAGACAACCACAAAGTGATCCAAATATTCCTCGAGTACTTTGGTTCATCATATCCATGAAGGCGTAGGAGCATTAGTCAATCCAAAGGACATGACTAGAATTCATAATGCCCGTCATCGAAGTTCCGAAAGCCGCTTTTGAATGTCGATTGGTTCTAATCTTCAATTAGTGATATCCTAATGAAGATCAATCTTTGAAAAGAATTTGGCTCTTACAAACCGGTCAAACAGTCATCAATACGTGGCAATGGATACCTATTTTTGATGGTGACATGATTCAACTCCCGATAATCAATACAAAGTCGCATACTCCCATCTTTCTTCTTCACTTAATAGTAACAGAGCACCCCAAGGAGAAGTACTAGGATGAATAAAGCCAATGTCTAACAATTCCTCAGAATTGGGTCTTTAACTCCTCGAAGTTCAATAGAGCCATTCGATATGGGGCTTTGAAAATAGGTTTTGTCTGGGTTCAAGGTCGATACAAAATTCAATTTCACGCCTGGGGTAGGCCAGGAAGTTCTTCTTGGAATACGTCAGAAATTTATTAACAATAGAAATATCGCTCAAAACCGATTTATTTTTGTTTAAATCTATGACATGAGCTAAGAAAGCTTGACATCCGCTTTTTCAATAAACGAATAGCTTTTATGGCTTGAGATGACCGTGATTGATTTTAATGGTTTGGTCGCTTGAATTCGCATAATAGGTTGGTTAGGAATATGAAAGCTAACAACCTTACGAAAACAATCAATTTTTGCATGATAAGTAGTTAACCAATCAATCCCTGAATCACGCCAAATGCAAGTATTTTTAATGAAATAAGATCGACAGTAATAATGTGAGGGTACCGATTTGAACCAAACAAGACTTATAAACGATTAGATGTAATGAAGGTTTCTCCCAACGGAGTTTCCACGAGATAAGTCAAAGTCTAATTTCTCCTGAGTCAAATTTAATCGATGAGCGCAGAGTAGGAGAAATAAAAGAATGGGTAATCCGGTATCAAATAAGTATAGACTTCATTAGAGTTTATGATAAGCTTACCCGTGATGACCTCATTCGGGTTCCTTGCTCTCTGGGAGGTCACAACAAACGCCTCCCTCAGACTACTCTGCTTTTGATTTTTTTCTGGAACGGCCTTTGGTGCCTCCATCCTAGCTGAATTTGTCTTGATGGCAACAAAATCGAGCTAAGTGACCTTCTTTCCACAATTATAACATGCTTTGGACGACATGGCGCGATTTGATCGATGTGTCCCTCTCCTCCGCATTTGAAGCATATGATAGGTGGTCTTTCTCCTTTCCTTAACAACAAAAAGGTCTTTGGTCTTGCGTCTTTCCATCATTGTTGAATCTCCTTTTCTTGAAATGTCCATTCTTATTGTTTTGGCCTTGATTACCACCAAAGTGGTTACTATATCCGGCTTGTTGATTCCTCTCACGCTTGTTGTCATCGCTCGATGACTACTCTCGATGGTATTATAATTTTGTCACCGCTTCTTTTTAGTTAGGTTGACTCGTTATCGCGCTCCACTAATCGAGCCCTATTTACAACATCTCAATACAAACACGCTTTATGAGAAATAAGATGTTGACGTATCTCGACTTCAAACCTCTTAAAAACATTCACGCCATTCTCTCTTCATTATCCACCAAGGGGGACGAAACCGTGATAACTCCGCAAATTTTGCCTCAGATTACGACACGGTCATATTATTTTGTTCCAACTTGATAAACTCCACCTCCTTCATGTGGCGAATACTTTCGGGAAAGTATTTGTCGCTGAAACGACTCCCGAACTTCTCCCAAGATATCTTGATCTGAAAGAAGTTGAGTACGCTTTTATCGATTCCCACCAAGAATTTGCCTCTCTCGCGCAACATAAAGGCGTGAAAGGGAACCTTTTGCTCCTCGGAGCATACCAAGACATCAAATATCTTGGTAATCTGCTTTATCCATGCTTCCGCCGAAGTGGTTTTGCTTCTCCTTAAACTCCGGTGGTCCCAAATTCGAATCTGCTTAGCATGGCCGATCGCCGAGAGTTTTTCGTGTTTCCACCTACGTTTTGGGCGAGAGTCGCTCTCGCCTTTGTTGCATGAATCGTATAAAAGCCTCTCGAACATTTGATCATTCATCATTTGGTCGGTGTTGTTGTTTGCATGAGGATTGTCGCCTTCTGATGCATTATTATCCTCGATTATTGATATGTGGTGAATCAACGATCGCTTCGTGCTCCATTGCTATTCTCAACATTCTCGGATGTCATTTTCGAGACATCGCCACAAAACAAAAGGTTAATTGACATGTAACATATTATCCCTATATTCGGCCAGACCAATAAAGTAAACATAAACTTAGGTAGGTCATACTAAGCAAGGTATTCCCCCTCTCCCTCCTAAGATTATTCTCACATCTTAGCCGGGGGATCATATCCCTAAGCTTTGATACTAATTGTGATGCCCCCAAAATTAGGTATACATCACCCATCTTGGGAAGTCGGATACATACTGCACGTAATTTAAATACAACTTACTAATATAATCATAATATGTATAATACGATATAAACCGTGAGTTTGAATACAAATATTGTCTACTAGATATTATACAAACTCAAAAGAGTCCTCATTACAATTATTATCACACTATTTCACGTAATAGTGAGGACTACTAATGCTATCCTCTCGAACCATTACTCCGCTCCCCACTCGTCTCCATTTATATTCTCATTTCCTCAAGAGAACGGAAAAGAAAGGGTTAGGGTTAACTAATTTCAAGAAGAAATATTACGACTAAGATAATGCGAATAAATTATCATTAAATTTCACAACAAATTAAACTAATAAAATATAATGAACATCAAGTTTAACTACAACTTATTTTTATAGAAAGATAATTTTGTCATTTTCTAACTACGATAATACTTCCGTTTGTGGGGTCCACTTAATGATTGAAATTCGTCGTCTTAATATTCCCCACACAAAAAAGAATATTTCCACCAAACGAATATTTTATAACAACTTGATTACTTTGCAAAATTTATAAATATTACCCACAACTATAACATTATATCAAATTTATTCCATAATATTCAAAAATAATATTTATAGAAAATTCATCTTTATTTATAAAAGTTGGGGTCTTACATGAGTTATCAACTTAAATGAGATTGTGAAATGTCATTTTGTATATATAGAGAATGGTCTTTTGACTCCCTCACACTGGGGACTAAAATACTATATAGAGAATAAAATAGAGAGTCAAATAAGGATAAAGAAAATGTTGGATAATGATTTGTTGATGTATTCTTCAAAATTAAGGATAGAGAATTGATTAGAGAAACTGTTGTTAATGCTCTTAATATAAGTCATTTTAGAGAATTATTTTTGTTCCTTAATACAAGTCATTTGAGAATTTCAAGTGAGCATTAATTGCTTAGTATCCAATATTACCCCAAGTAATAAATACTAACTTTTGTTCTCTCACTATTTTTTGTCCAATAAATAATATTTTTTTTAATACAATGACAATATAGACAATTGATATTATATTTAATGTTATATAATCATTTCTTTAATACTTGTGCACAACTCTAAAATGACTTATATTAAAAAACGGATAAAGTAATGTTTTATCAAGGATGGAGATATATGTGCATGTAATCACGAAGCACTAAAAGAGAGATGAATTAGTTAGTTTTTACTAAAAAGTTTTTTGTTCCATATTATTACAATATTTTTAGGTTTTGATAAGATATCGTATGAAGTTTCTGCTTTATTCAATTAGTGTAATTTTGAGTGAAAGCAACAATGGAATTGAGCTGTTGTATCCTAGAAACGATGCGACAAAATCTTTCTACACTTATCTCAATTTAAGAGGAGATGCGAATCCTCTTAAGAAAGTGACCTAGTCCGCGCCTCACCTAACATAAACATTTTTTCAAGAGATTATATCATTTGTTATTTCCAACAGAGCTCAAATAGGAAAGAGGAAATAGGAATGCTAATCTAGTTATTACCCCTCAGAACCTTTTTTCTACCAAAAAAACAAAAATAGAAAAGTAAAATTGGTAGTGATGTGTATGTTACCCGAGTACAGAAAGAGTTTGGCTGTCAGTGAGAGGGATGCGGAAATCAGAAAAAGAGGGACCCCATGCATTTATATGCACTACTACTCTATATACTCCTTTTTCTTCTTAGGGGATGAAGATTGAACGGTACCTCTATTGAAATGATTGATTGAATCTAATTCCTTTCTGACTTTACTCATCATCTACTCATTTTCCAATATCCACATATATATATATATATATATATATAATCCGACTATTTCGAACGAACTATAATAAGCAAATTAAAAACGAATCGACTAAAGTTACAATTTTATTTGTCGCTATAGCATAAAAAATTAACTTTCTATGCTATAACAACGGACAAAACTATCGTTATAACTAGTTTATTTTTGGTTCGCTCCCTATAATTCGTTGAAGAGACGGACTATATATATATATATATATACACTCCCTCCATCACAAAATTTAAAATTATTATTAATATTTTACTTACAGTTGACTTATTTTCTTAATTTAATGTGTTAATTACGAGAATTGATATTTCTACAAACAAAAATAATAATTTCACAAAGTTCATCTCACATGAATAATAGATGAGTCTCACAATCATATAAGAAGACCTTGTGAAAATATCAATTTTTACTTACGAAAATATCAATTCCCTTAATTATTTGAGTAAATTATTGTTGAAGCCAGATTTTGTTTACGTCAATAGCCGAGACAAAGTTTGTAAGTTAGACTTTCCGCAACTCTGAATCAAGACCAAAAAAAAGAAAATTGTTAAATTCACAATAAAAAATATTATTTTCACAATAAAAGTGTTGTTATAGATCCTATAGCGACAGTTTCTATAGAAACAATTTTCACCGTCGTTATACATCTATAATATTATTTTTATTATAAAAATAACAAAAAGTATTATGAATTTAACGATTCTTAAAAAAAATACACAATGGGTTGTCTTTTAAATTTGTCTCTGATTGTTAATGCTCTAAACAACACAATATAGTGGTAAAATATATAGAAATGTGAATGAATCTTATCAATATATAGAAATGTGAATGAATCTTACCAATATATAGTTCGGACCTCCATATATATTTTAATTTGATGTGTTGATTATTTATTAGATTATATTTGTGCTTTTTTAAAAAAAATATAAAATTATTATTAATTTTTGAAAATTAATTTAAGTTAATTCATTACCCATCACGAAACAACATATTTTATTTTATAATATTAATCATAATTATCAAGTGATATAGACATTTTTCCATTCCAAAACGAAAGACACCTGCAACATAGATCACAATTAAATAAATTTATATTAAATTTGTATTTTAAAAATATTTTATATTAATTTTAATTAATAATAATTTTATAATTTAAAACTAAATGAATGTATTAATATAGTTATATATATATATACTCCCTCCGTCCCTTAATATAAGACGTTTTAGAGGGAAAAAATTGTCCATTAATATATGACGTTTTAGAATTCCAAGTAAGCATTAATTGCTTGGTTTTCAATATTACACCAAATATTAAATATAACTTTGAATCTCTCACTATTTTTTGTTTAATAAATAAAAATATCTTTTTCCAATACAAAGATAATATAGACATTTGATATTATATTTAATGTTATACAATCATTTTCTTAATACTCGTGAATAACTCTAAAAAAAGTCTTATATTAAAGCCAGGGAGATATATATATATATATATATATATATATATATATGGAATTTCATCCATCCACAAAGAACCTAATTTTTAGACACAAAGTACGAACATGCACAGACGTAAAAAAAAAAAAAAAAAAAATTTCCAAGTAGTAAGAGCCTCGGAACCAAAAAAAAAAAAAAAAAAAAATCAAACCGTAAGAGGTTTCTATCGGCTATAAACAAAAAAAAAAAAAAAAAAAAATCCATAGCAAATGTTTGTTTTATAAAAGCAATATTTTATTTTGTTATAAAATATAGCAAATGTTTGTTTATTTTATAAAAATGTTTTATTTTTGTTATAAAATATATTATAAAAACATTTGTTATAAAATATTTGTTTTATAAAACATTTTTTTTTATTTTACAATAAAAATAAAAAAAAATGTTTTATAAAAACAAATATTTTATAACAAATGTTTTTATAATATATTTTATAACAAAATAAAAATATTTGTTATAAAATATTTGTTTTATAAAATATTTTTTTTTATTTTCACACAAAAAATAAAAAAAATATATTTTATAAAAACAAATATTTTATAACAAATGTTTTATTTTTTGTTATAAAATATATTATAAAACATTTGTTATAAAATATTTGTTTTATAAAACATTTTTTTTATTTTCTATACTTAAAAATAAAAAAAATGTTTTATAAAACAAATATTTTATAACAAATGTTTTATAATATATTTTATAACAAAATAAAAACATTTTTATAAAATAAACAAACATTTATATATTTTTATAACAAAATAAAAAAACATTTGCTTTTATAAAACAAACATTTGCTATGAATTTTTTTTTTTTTTTTTTTTTTTTTTTCAGTGTTCTATGCTCTTCTTTTAATTTTTTTTTTTTTTTTTTTTTTTTTTTTGTAGTTCTATAGAGAGGCTTACTACTTGGGATTTTTTTTTTTTTTATTTTTTTGTGTGTTCTATAGAGCCTTACGGTTAAATTTTTTTTTTTTTTTATATGTTCTAGTCTGTGTTCGCACTTTGTCGTCCAAAAAGTATTGTTCAGACAAAGACTGTGTGGAATTGTTCATTGTGGATTTAGTCTATATATATATATATATATATATAGAGAGAGAGAGAGAGAGAGAGAGAGAGAGAGAGAGAGAGAGTGTGTGATTCCAATTTCCATGTGAAACATTCAGAAAGGGAGGGGCATGGCATTTGCACTTATCTAAGCGTGGTTGTGAGTGGTGACAAATTGTGAACCTGGGACCATTTTATTATATGTAGTGCTCTCTCTCTTTATATGCTGATGTTATCTGTCCACCTTCTCCTTCCTACTTTCTAGGCCCTACGGACATATATTTGGAATTATATGTCGGCATGTAGCTTTTAGTTTTAATTTAGATTAGTTTTTTTTCTTCTTCTTTTCCCAATATCTACTTTAGAAGGATTTTAATATAGACTAAAAATCAAAATTTACACCTTAAATTTTAATTTTAAAATCAATTTATATCATAAATTTTATTTTATATTAAATGCATCTTAAACTTTTGGCTATGTTTATTTGCAAGAATTATACTTAGAATATAAATATTAATCTCAAATGTCTTGTTTATTTTTAAATTTAGATTTGAGACTATTGGTCCATTGATTATAAAAGGGAATTGATATTTCCACTCGTAGAAATATTAGTTCCACAAAATCCTCCTAGATGAATAGTATGTGATGTCTACTTTCATGTGAGAGAGAAACTTGTGGAACTAACATTTTCACTTGTGAAAATGTTAATTACTTTATAAATGGCTTAATATGGAGAATTATTTAATATCATAATTAATTAGGTATTATAATTCTGAGACTATAGTCTTAGGCTATGTTTGTTTGTAATTATTATAATCCCGGTATTATAATTCATGAGATTATAATCTCAAGATTATTAATCCAAGGATTATAATTCCGAGATTATAATTCCAAGACTATTAATTCTAAGATTATAATCACAGGATTATAATTATAATCTTAAGAGTATTAAGCCATTTTATAATCCCTATATTAATAGTCCTTAATCTAAATTTGAAAACAAATAAGACAATTGAGATTAATATCCATAAGTATAATCTTTGGAAACAAACATAGTACTAGGATTGATAGTCTTAATTGAGATTATATTCCAGGAATTATAATCCTTATAAACAAACATGACCAACAAATAAAATAAAATGCACACTCCACGTCATTTTTCGGCCAAATATTCACCGAAAAATGCAAGTTTGCAATGTGATGTGATAAAAATATGTAATTGCAAGTACACAATGTCAAAATTGAAGAACTGACAAGTACAAGTGGTTATAAAATTGAAGAACTGACAAGTACAAGTGGTTATAAAGTGTTAATTTGATATAATGCTTTGGTTATGGGTAAAATATGCAAATTTTGCAAAATAAGCAAGTGGTTATAAAATATTCATCATTGTCGTGAATATTCGTTTGGTCGTGGAATATTCTTCATTGTCGGGGAATATTCGTATTTACGAAGAAAGAAATTTATTGGGCCCTATAACGAAAAATGGTCGAATGAAGAAAATGACAAGAATGAGTTTTTAAAAATAACGAGAGTAGTTATTCTGAATTAACACTCATTGGAATACCCGTGGTTAAAATACGATGAATACGTGTGGTTGCACCAGAAAGCACTACCAGATTGGCAATGTCTCAAGGAAGTTACATGCAGGAAAGGGATTTGGTCACCTAATTACATGCTGCCAATAAGGAAAAATCTTATCTAAACCCCTCTTTCCCGGAAAGACACAGGTTGTCATAATTGTGATTACAGAATATTATTTGTGAATAATTAATTATTAATTTATATGATAAGAAAATATTTATTTTATGTGGATATAAATGAAGGAATTAATGTTGAGGTGTTTTATCAGTATTTTGTCGGAATTGTGGTATTAAAAATCATCCGTATGTGGATTTTAGACATTTTCTGTTTGGAATTTGGAAAAACTTTCTTCTACAAAGTCGTAGAGAATTAAATTTCCTATGGAATAGACATGAGATTCAAATTTTTCTGATAAAGGGCTATTTATTATGAATTATTTAAGTTTCAGAAATAAATATTTTTATTAAAAACATGGGTGGGCCCCACTTTTGTTTTTGGTGGAAAAATGTGCTGAAATTTTTTATTCAAGAGTGGAGTGCTGATATTGGTCAGTGGCATGCGTGAAATTGTTATAAGAATATTAATATTTTATTAATTTAGTTTGTTTCGGCATTCTAAGCATTTTCCTATAAATAGGGTGCTTAGTTAGAATTAAAAATAACACACGAATCATAAGCTTTCTCTCTCTATATTATCGAGCGTATTTTGTGAGTATTTAGAGTTGCTATTCAGTGTAAGTTTCCTTCAGCGTTATATCCGATATTTTAGGCAGAAGTACTATTCTTTTGAGGTAAGGGATATAATTTTCTTCGTAAATGATGTTATTTCGTTCAATATCATTATGCTGAAATATTGGTATGAATTTTATTGTGAAATTTTTACCTTTTCATGTCGAGGTTACTATTCACGTATACATCACTATTCACGAATACGGTACTATTCACGAGTACTATTCACGAAGTATGATTTTTTGTGTGGAATTTCTAACTTTTTGTGTCGGGGTTACTATTCACGTATACTGTGACGCCCCCAAAATAGGTATACATCACCCATCTTGAGTCGCCAAATACATGGTACAGAATTCAATTACAATCTTAAATATACAACATGAGCTGTGAGTTTTAATACAAACATTGTCTTCTAGACAGCATTAAAACTCAAAATAAGTCCTCAATACATTTATTAACACACTATTTCACGCTGAATAGTGAGGACTACTAATGCTATCCTCCTCGACCGCCACTCCATTCCCCGACTAGTCCCTCGCCACGCTTCTCATTTTCTTTCAAGAGAAAAAGTTGAAAGAAAGGGTGAGCTCAACTAGCCCAAAGAAAAAATATTATGACTAAGATAACGCAGAATAAATTATCGTTAGCCTTCAACAAGTTGTTAAACCGATATAATATAACAATCATCAAGTTTAACTGCAATGAACAAGCAATCCATTAAGAGTCAAGCGAGAGAATAAAATCTACTATCTTCTATGATTTAAAAGGTTTTTCATCACTTTTATTGCTAAAGACTCAAACAATAAATAATCCACATCATCAAATCATCCTCGCACTATAAAGGCCAAAGATATTCTTTAAGATCACGATCATGAATTATCCATGCACCACTAGCCAAAGATAATCATGTTTTCATCAACTATCCCCGATTATGCCATAAAATAATTCATCTTTGCACCCTCGGCCAAAGAGAACCCATAGCCATAATCATACCAAAACTCATCCCATCAATGCACTACGGGCCAATGAGGACTTTTTCCACATCATTTGTAACATTATGGTCATGATTATACCGAATAATCCCTAGTCATAATCATACCAAGACATCTATGCACTACAGGCCACAGATGACTTTCAACATAATATAAACATGAGGATGATGACAATGATATAAGAATTCAATAAAATAAGTTCAAGAATTAATTTATCCAGAAATTAATAACGTCCAAATTGTCAACATGATACTTCTTGTAGAGTAAAATTCAAGAATGCTCATAAGAATATTTCCATGAAAAGATATCGGATGAAGCGCAAATATATCAAGGATATTCCACTAATTTCATGGAGTATAGAAGTCAAAACTTTAACCAACCGAGTATAATAAAGAATGGAATAACAAAAGAAATCACCATGCATGCGGTACTTAGATATGTACGTGTTATTCCAACAGAATAATAATAACGGAACCAAAAGTCAAAGCGAAATTAAGACCAAGCGAGATGTTCCAACAGAATAATAAAGAATGAAATAACAATGAAATCACCACGCATGCGGTGATTGGACAGACAAACGTTTATTCCAATAGAATACTAAATAATCGGAACCGTGTCGAAAAAGTAATACGCACCGGCGTGATATTCCAATGTAATAATAAATAATGGAACCAGTCCCACAGAAAACGCATTGTGATGATATTCCAATGTAATAATAAAGAAGGGAACCAGTCCCAAAGCATAAAATGCATGTATGTGATATTCCAAATGTAATAATAAATAATGGAATAATGTAAGAATTTCACCAAGTATAGGGTAGCCCACGATATATCTGAGTTATTCCAATGTAATGATAAATAATGGAATAATAGAAGTTCTCTTCATGAATACAAAAGAAATAATACCCCTACGAGTACAACAAATAATATTCCCTACCTTAATAAGAAGAGTAATCGGATATATGAGTAGTGAAGTAAGCGTTATACTTTTTCTTCTTTCTCGCCTATAGTTTATCTCTTTAGAGTTTCAAAGAATTAAAAGAAATAATGAAGGAATGAGCTTTCTATTTATATAAAATGGATCGCATAAGAATTAACTCATGAAAACAAATTCGATTGATTTACTTTAATCAATTGTAAGACCCTCAAATTTTATAAATAAAGATGAATTTTTATAAATATTATTTTTGAATATTATGGAATAAATTTGATATAATGTAATCAAGTTGTTATAAAATATTCGTTTGGTGGGGAATATTCTTTTTATTCAGGAATATTCGTATTTACTCAATCATCAGTGGACCCTAAATCGAAGTATTATTGTCGTAGTTAAAAACGACAAAATTATCTTTCTATAAAAAAGAACTACGGAGGTGTTACCGTTAAAACCGCTGAACTACCCTTTGTAAAAGTACAAAGAATACGCGTGGTTGCATTACTCAGTATTGATTATTGATGCTTACGTGAGAAGTCACTTAGCTATACTCAATTATTGCTCTGAAAGAATTGCTCGATCATATCTCTTATATTATCGATTCAATTATTGTCACAAAGATTATCCTCAGATAATATGTTATATTATTAATTGAGGCGACGACAAGTCATAAATGATTAATAATTATTGAAAGATTAAAAATGTGTTGATTAAAAATAAAATGATTTGTGGTAATATTTATTCAATCCTCGATGTATATAAAGAGTCTGGCATGAGACGTTTGTGGTAAGTTTGATTATTTTATGGGGGCCCATATGTCATCATCTAAGAGTCTCTTCGTCAATAGTAATTACCTTTGTAAATAGTAATTACCTTTATGAATAGTAATTACCTTCATCAATAGTAGTTGTCCCTTCAATATTACCAAGAGTTAATCGCTTCTTCTTGGTGTTCCAAAGGTTAATTACCCTTCATGAAATAGTAGTTGTCTCTTCAATATTACCAAGAGTCATTTTGACCCTTCGTTAAGACCAAGAGCCACCCTCAGTTTTTCTATAAATAGAAAGCTCATTCCTTCATTATTTCTTACGAATTCATTGAAACTCTAGAGAGAGAAACTATAGAGAGAAAGAAGAAAAGTATTCTGCTACTTCACTTTTCCAATATTAAGTTCTTCTAAGGTAGGGAATATTATTTGTTGTACCCGTAAGGGGTGTTATTCTTTCTTATTCATGAAGAGAACTTCATTATTCTATTCTTTATTATTCTCATTGAATAACTCAGAAAAGTGGCATACCCTATACATAACTTGTATATGCCAGATACCCTATACTTGGTGAAATCCTTATGTTATTCCATTCTTATTTATTCTCATTGGAATAACTCAGATACGTGGTTTACCCTATACTTGGTGACATTCTTCTATTATTCTGCCTTTATTATTCTGTTGGAACATCCTGTCAGGTGTTTTACACCTAACCGGTTCCGCTTTTATTATTCTGTTGGAACATCCTCGCTCATGTGTGTTTTACACCCGACTCGGTTTCCGCTCTTTATCATTCTTTTGAATATCCTATCTGTGTTTTACACCGGATCCGGTTCCATCTTTATTATTCTTTGGAACATCCTCTTTATGTGAATTTCACCGACCAGTTCCGTTATTATTATTCTGTTGAATAACTTTCATCGCGGTACCGCATGCACGGTGATTTCTTTTGTTATTCCATTCTTTATTATACCCAGTTGGTTAAAACTTTGACTTCTATACTCCATGAAATTAGTGGAATATCCTTGATATTTGCGCTTCATCCAGTATTTTTAATGAAAATATTCTTCTGATCATTCTTGAATTTTACTCTACAAAACAGAATCATGTTGACAATTTGGACGTTAATAATTCCTAGATAAATTAATTCTTGAACTTGTTATTGAATTCTTATATCATTATCATCATCCTCATGTTTATATGATGTTGAAAGTCATCTGTGGCCTGTAGTGCATGGATGGACTTGGTATGATTATGACCAGGGGTTATTCAGTGTAATCATGACCGTAATGTTACAAATGATGTGGTAAAAGTCCTCATTGGCCCGTAGTGCATTGATGGACAGTTGTTGGCATGATCGTGACCATTGATGAATACACGAATATCTTTGGCCGTAGTGCATGGATAATTTGTGGTTGTGACCCGAGTGCATTGATGAACAGCTTGTTGGCATGATCATGACCATTAATGAATACACAACTATTCTTGGCCGTAGTGCATGAATAATTGTGGTCGTGATACTAAAGAATATCCTTGGCCGTAGTGCAAGGGTGATTCGATGATGTGGAATATTTATTAAAGTTGAGTCTCAGGTATAACAGTGATGAAAAACCTTTTAAATCATAAAAGATAGTAGATTTTATTCTCTACTTGACTCTTTTAATGGATCAGATGTTCTCATTGCAGCTTAAACTTGATGTCTATTGTATTTTATCAGTTTAACACTGTTGAAGACTAATGATAATTTATTTTGCATTATCTTAGTCATAATATTTTCTACTGAGCTAGTTGAGCTCACCCTTTCTTTCACTGTTCTCTTCAGGAAATGAGAATATAGTGGGGACGAGTGAGAACGGAGTAATGGTCCAGAGGATAGCATTAGTAGTCCTCACTATTCTCGTGAAATAGTGTGATAATAATTGTAATGAGGACTCCTTTTGAGTTTGTATAATATCTAGTAGACAATATTTGTATTCAAACTCACGCTTTATGTCGTATTGTATACGGCAGCTTATATTAGTGAGTTGTATTTAAATTACATACCATGTATCTGACACCCAAGATGGGTGATGTATACCTAATTTTGGGGGCGTCACACTGACGGTCCGTCCATATTTAAAGCAAAATCTTTTAAATAAAATAAAATATATTCTATTTATAATCTAATAAAATGAATAACTTTATAAAAGATTTTACTATGCAAACACTATGCAGGCACTATGCAAACACTATGAATAATAAAATATAATATATTCTAATTATTGTCTAATAAAATAGATAACTTTATAAAAGTAATATGTTTTATATAAAAAGTTTTTCTGTTTTATTACATTAATAATACTAATAAAACAAAACTGAGTGACTTATCACATAAACATCAATAATCAATACCGTGTGCTACTATGCAACCATGCGTATTACTGTACTTTTACTATCGAGTAGTTCAACAGTTTGAACGGTAAAACTTTTGCCATTATTCTCATCAAAATATTTTTGTCGTTTTCTCCATCCAAAAATAATTCTGTTGCGGGGTCCAGCAATGATTGTACCGTCATACGGATATTCCCCGACAAAAAGAATATTCTCCGACCAATCGAATATTATACAACAACTTGCATACTTTTCAAAATTTATAAATACTACCCACAACTATAACATTATCTCAAATCCACACCATAATATTAAAAAAAATATTTAGAGAAAATTAAATCTTTATTCATAAAATCTGGGGTCTCACAATCTCCCCTCCTTATGAAATTTCGCCCTCAAAATTTATGTACGTACCTGGTATGTCGAAGAGGTGAGGATACCTTGACTTCACTTCAAATTTTAATTCTTGAGGTATAACCTTTGAGCGTCGAATATGATCCTTCTTATCCAAGATGTTAACACGTATCTCCTCATACGTTAAATTTTCTGCTATCTCGTGTAGTTCTAATTTAATAATGTGGTTCGGGTCATCCACATATTTACGTAACATCGATACGTAAAAAAAATGTTCTAAACACGCAACATACTTGGCGGTAAAACGAGTCTATAGGCCACAGTTCCTACTTCATCAACGATTTCAAATGGGCCAATTAAATCGAGGGTTGAGATTTCCTCTCTTCGTTGATTCTTGTTTCTAGAATAACGCCCTCTTGAACCTTCTTCTTCACATTCATCAGCTTTGAGTATGTAGCTTGAACGGCTTTAACTTTATTGATTAAAGTCGATTCGAATTGTATATTCGTTATCTTCACGTGGGTTCGTATATTCGTATTTGTAACCGCATACAATCTTCTACTCAATGCGTCAGCTACCACGTTCGTACTTCCATGATGATATTGCATGGTACGATCGTAATCTTCAACAGCTCGAGCCAACGTTTTTGGCACTTGTTACGTTCATTTTAGTTGAAGAAATATTTGAGGGTTTAAGAAATGGGTTTTGTATTGGGGTTAATACAAAATTCGATTTCACACTCTAGGGGTAGGCTAAGAAGTCTTCAAGAATACGTCAGGAAATTTATTAACAATAGAAATATCATTCAAAACTGTGACCATCATCCAAGACTTGGATAGTACGTCACATTGATACCTATCAACTTGCCATCGTCATTCACGATGTCGCCTACAGAAAGTCTGGCTTCGGTGCATTACACATAAGGAAGTCAACAACGAAAGGACCGGGGCTCTTTACTTATGGCTTTATATGACAATGATTGACTTTAGTGGTTTGGTTGCTTGAATTCAAGATAACAAAGTTAGTTAGAATATGAAAGCTAACACCTTACGAAAAACATGATGGATAGTTAACCAATCGATTCCTAAAATTGCATCAAAGGCAAGTATTTTCAAAGAGATAAGATTGGCACGTAACGTGAAAGTGTCAATTTGAATTAAACAAGATTTATAAATAGTGGATGTAACAAAGGTTTCTCCCAACTAAGTTTAAACAGATATATCAAAGTCTAACTTCTCCGGAGTTAACTTCAAACATTGAACACAACTAGGTGAAATAAAAGAGAGAGTAGAACCGGTATCTAACACGGTATAGACTTCGCAAAAGTTTATGACTAACATACCCGAGATAATTTTATTCAGGTTCCTCGTCACAAAAAAAAACGCTCTCTCTTAAACTACCGGCTTTGGCTTGTCTGGGACATCCTTTGGCATCACTATCCCAAATTGGACTTGACTTCACCATACGACAAAAATCGAGCTAGGTGACCTTCTTCTCGTAATTAAAACACGCTTTGGATTGCACGTATAGTTTGACGGATGTGTCCCTCTGTTAGATTTTGAAACATACGACCGGTGGTCGCTTCTTCTTCCTTTGAACGGGTCTTTGCCGACGCGTCTTCACGCCATTGTTGAATCTTCTCTTCTTGAAATGTCCATTCTTATTGTTTTGACCATGATTACCACCGGTGGTTACCATTTCGCATGTTGATTCCTCCATGCTTATTGTCACCACTTTGATGATCAATTATCACCGGTATTATCATTTTGTTGTCGCTCTCTTTTGGTTGCGTTGACTCGTTATCGCTCCCACTAATCGAGCCCTATTTACAACATCCTAATACAAACACGCTTTATGAGAAATAAGATATTGACGATTCTCGACTTCAAACCTCTTAAACACATCCGCCATTCTCTCTTCATTATCAACCAAGTGGGACACAAATTGGGATAACTCGGCAAACTTGGCTTCGTACTACGACACGGTCATGTTGTTTTGCTCCAACTTGATAAATTCCACCTCCTTCATGTGACGAATGCTTTCGGGAAAGTACTTGTCATTGAATAGCTCTTGAACTTCTCCCAAGACATCTTGAGTCGCCAGTCGGTACGCTTTTACGATTACCACCACGGTGATCGCCTTTCACGCAACATAAAGGTGGCAAAGGGAACCTTTTGCTCGAGCATCCCAAGACATCAAATATCTTGGTGATCTGCTTTAACCACGCTCTGCTTTAAGTGGTTCTGCTTTCCAAAAACTCTGGTGGTCCCAGCTCCTTGAATTGCTTAGCGGTGACCAACCGTGGGTTGCCATTGTTTCCTCCTGCATTATGAACAGGAGCCGCCTTCGCCTGATGTTGCATGAATTCTAAAAAGCTCCTAAACATACCGTCGTTCGTCAATTGATCAGTGTTGGTATTTACAGGAGGATTATCACCATCCTGTTGCACATTGTCCTGATTATTGATCTGTGGTGAATCAACAGTCTCCTGTGCTCCATTGTTATTCTCAACATTCTCGGATGTCATTTTCAGATACTGCCACAAAACAAAGGTTAATTGACATTTAACATATTATCCCTATATTCTAACCGACAAATTAAATACCAAATAAACTTAGGTAGGTCATTCTAGCGAAGGAATTCCCCGTCTCTTCCCTCATAGTTCTATTCTCACATCTTAGCCAGGGATCATATCCCTAAGCTTTGATACCAACTGTGACACCCCCAAAATAGGTATACATCACCCATCTTGAGTCGCTAAATACATGGTACAGAATTCAAATACAATCTTAAATATACAACATGAGCTATGAGTTTTAATACAAACATTGTCTTCTAGACAACATTAAAACTCAAAATAAGTTCTCAATACATTTATTAACACAATATTTCACAGAATAGTGAGGACTACTAATGCTATCCTCTGGACCGTCACTCCGTTCCCCGACTAGTCCCTGCTACGTTCTCATTTCCTGAAGAGAACAGTGAAAGAAAGGGTGAGCTCAACTAGCCCAGTAAGAAATATTATGACTAAGATAACGCAGAATAAATTATCGTTAGCCTTCAACAGTGTTTAACTGATACAATATAACAGTCATCAAGTTTAACTGCAGCGGAACAAGCAATCCATTAGAAGAGTCAAGCAGAGAATAAAATCTACTATCTTCTATGATTTAAAAGGTTTTTCATCACTTTTATCGCTGAGAGTCAGCTTAATAAATAATCCACATCATCAAATCATCCCTGCACTATAGGCCAAGGATATTCTTTAGTATCACGACCATGAATTATCCATGCACCACGGGCCAAAGATAATCATGTTTTAATCAACGGTCTTGATCATGCCATAAAACAATTCATCTTTGTACCCTTGGCCGAAGAGAATCCATAGCCATAATCATACCAAAAACTGTCCATCAATGCACTACGAGCCAATGAGGACTTTTTCCACATCATTAATAACATTGCGGTCATGATTATACCGAATAATCCACATTCATAATCATACCAAGTCCATCTATGCACTACAGAGGCCACGTATGACTTTCAACATAATATAAACATGAGGATGATGACAATGATATAAGAATTTAATAAAACAAGTTCAAGAATTAATTTATCCAGGAACTAATAACGTCCAAATTGTCAACATGATACTTCTTGTAGAGTAAAATTCAAGAATGCTCAGAAGAATATTTTCGTGAAAAGATACTGGATGAAGCGCAAATATCAAGGATATTCCACTAATTTCATAGAGTATAGAAGTCAAAACTTTAACCAACTGAGTATAAAAAAGAATGGAATAACAAAAGAAATCACCATGTAAGCGGTACTTAGATGATCAAGTTATTCCAATGTAATAATAATAACGGAACCAGTCGTGCAAAAATTACAAGACCAAGCAGGATATTCCAACAGAATAATAAAGAATGGAATAACAATGTAAATCACCATGCATGTGGTACTTGGCATGATGTAAAGTTATTCCAATAGAATACTAAATAACGGAACGGTCGGTAATAATACACATTACGGGATATTCCAATGTAATAATAAATAATTTAACCAGTCCCACAGAAACACACACATGTGATATTCCAATGTAATAATAAAAAGAATGGAACCAGTCCCAGAGAAAATGCATAGACAAGATATTCCAATGAATAATAAATAATGGAATAACGTAAGAATTTCACCAAGTATAGGGTAGCAGCGTATCAAAAGTTATTCCAATGTAATGATAAAGAATGGAATAACAGAAGTTCTCTCTATGAATACAAAAGAAATAATACCCTACGAGTACAACAAATAATATTCCCTACCTTAAGAAGAAGAGTCTTTCGATATATGAGTAGTGAAGTAGCGAGAATAGTTTTCTTCTTTCTCTCTATAGTTTATCTCTCTAGAGTTTCAAAGTTGAATTCGTAAGAAATAATGAAGGAATGAGCTTCTATTTATAGAAAATGGATCGCATAAGTAACTAACTCATGAACGGTCCAGTTGATTTACTTTATTCTCGACGGTTCATATTTAAAGCAAAATCTTTTAAATAAAATATAATATATTCTATTTATAATCTAATAAAACGAATAACTTTATAAAAGATTTTACTGTCATGCAAACACTATGCAGCACTATACAAACACTATGTATAATAAAATATAATATATTCTAATTATTGTCTAATAAAATGAGATAACTTTATAAAAGTATTCTGCTTTTATATAAAAAATTTTACTATTAAATTAATAAAACGAATAACTTTATAAAAGTATTTTGTTTTATATAAAAAGTTTTTCTGTTTTATTACATTAATAATACTAATAAAACAAAACTGAGTGACTTATCACGTTAACATCAATAATCAATATCGTGTGCTACTATGCAACCACGCGTATTATTGTACTTTTACTACCGAGTAATTCAACAGTTTTAACGGTAAAACTTCCGCCGTTATTCTCATAAAATATTTTTGTCGTTTTCTCCATCCAAAAATAATTCCGCTCATTTATTCCAAAGAATGATTGTCTGCCGCATTTGGATATTCCCCGACAAAAAAAATATTCCCCGACCAATCGAATATTATACAACAACTTGCATACTTTTCAAAATGTATAAATACTACCCATAACTATAACATTATCTCAAATCCACACCATAATATTAAAAAAATATTTTGAGAAAATTAAATCTTTATTCATAAAATCTGGGGTCTCACATATACGACACTATTCACGTATACGGCGCTATTTACAAATACGACATTATTCATAGAAAAATGAAATTTTCTCTTCTTTGTCCAAGATGTCTATTATTGTTACTATCTTTGATTGTATCTATGTTTTGATCTTCATTCTTGAATTTGTTCTACAATTGATTATTATGGAGTATTTTTGAACTTGGATAAACTGAAGTATGAATCCCTAATCTTTGTCCTTTTATCTCACCGGATTCGTTTTCTTTAAAATATTTTTCATCATCCTCAGTCCTAAATAGTGATATAACTGAATATCTTTGGCATGTAGTGCAAAGATGAATGATACCTGATGAATATCTTTGGCCCGTAGTGCAAAGATGGACAGGTGTTGAGATGAACATGACCAACTGGTGATACGAATGAATATCTTTGGCCGTAGTGCAAAGATGAATATTTGATTCAAGATGTATATCGATTGATGTTATAGGGATAAAATATTGATGATGGACTTTGAAATCATAGAAGATAGTAGATTTCATTATCTACCTAACTCTTCTAATGAATTGTTATTTTCCATTGCGAATATTGATCTAAAATTTGTTGTCCATTATATTTTATTTGATTTATTGAAGGCTGACGATAATTTATTCTACATTATCTTAGTCATAATATTCTTTACTAGGCTAGTTGAGCTCACCCTTTTCCTTTTTGTTCCATTTTTCTTCTCAGGAGGCAAGAATATAACGGGAACTAGTCGGGGTGTAGAGTGATGGGTCCAGACAATTGTTTTAGCAGTCCTCACTGTTTTGTAAAATAGTGTATCAATAATTATAATGAGGACTCCTTTTTGAGTTTGAATACTATCTATTAGACAATATTCGTGTAAAAACTCTCAGCTACATTTTGTAGTATTGTATAAAAGAAGTTTGTATTTGATTTCTGTACCATGTATTTGGCGACTCAGAATGGGTGATGTATACCTATTTTGGGGGCGTCACAGTAATACCACACGTGATTGGAATAACAGAAAAGACAAACTCTAAATATCTTACTCCCTTCGACACTAGTGAAAAACTAAGAAAAAGAAAATAACAAGTGGTGCCTTTCTCTATAAAACAAGAGGCCTATTTATAGGAAAAATAACTTTGAACCCTAATTTAGATTCATTGAACTTGGACACTTTGTTCCCTTTCCATGTAGGTTTCAACTTCCTAGTGACAATCAATGTGATGCCCCCAAAATAGGTATACAACACCCATTCTGAGTCGTCAAAATACATGGTACAGAAACAACTACAACTTTAATAATACAACATAAAAACTGTGAGTTTAAATATAAATATTGCCATCTAGATAATATTCATACCCAAATAAGTCCTCATTACAATTATTGATACATTATTTTATAAAAATGGTGAGGATTACTAAAACGACTTTCTAGAACCTTCATTCCATACCCCGACTAGTACTCACTACATTCTCACCTCCTGAGAAGAAAAAATGGAACAAAAAGGAAAAGGGTGAGCTTAACTAGCCCAGTAAAGAATATTATGACTAAGATAACATAGAACAAATTATCGTTAGTCCTCAACGGGGAAAAATCTAATAGAATACAATAGACAACCAGTTTTAAATCAATATTCGCAGCGGAAATAATAATTCATTAGAAGAGTTAAGTAGAGAATGAAATCTACTATCTTCTATATATGAATTTAAAAGTTCATCGTCGATATTTTATCCCTGTAACATCAATCAATATATATCTGGAATTAAATATTCATCTTTTCACTACAGGCCAAAGATATTCATCAGTTGGTCATGTTTATCTAAACACATGTTCATCTTTGCACTACGAGCCAAAGATATTCATCAGAAATCATTCTTCTTTGCACTACAGGCCAAAGATATTCAGTAATATCATCATTTAGGACTGAGGATGACGAAAATATTTTAAAGAAAATGAATCCATTGAAACAAAAGAATAAATATTAAGGATTCGTAATTTCAGTTTATCCATGTCCAAAATACCTCATAAATAATCATAGTGGAGTAAAATTCAAGAATGATCAAAACATGGATACAATCAAAGCTAGTATCCATAATAGATATTTTGGACAAAAAGAAGAAAATTTTATTTTTTCGATGAATAGTGTCGTATTCGTGAATAGTGCTGTATACGTAAATAGTAACCCCGACACAAAAAGTTCCAAATTTGATAAAAATTCAGACTAATATTTCGGCATAATGATACTGAAAGAAATAATATCATTTACGAAGAAAATAACATCCCTTACCTCGAAAGAAAGAATAAGATTTACCTTGGAATACCGAATATAGTGCTTAAGAAAACTTTGCATATAGTATAACAACACTCAAAGTATCAAAATACTCACAGAGAATACGCTCAATATATCGAGAGAAAGAGAGAGAAGATTTCAGTTTACGGTGTGATTTTCAATTCTAACATAAGCACCTTATTTATAGAAAAATACTTAGAACACCAAAGCAGAAAATTTAATATAATATTAATATATTATATATAAATTCCTACGTACACCAAGAATCTGAATTCAGTAACTTAACACATGTTTAATGAGGCCCAAAAATGTAAAAAACGATTTTCTTAAAAAAAATAATTAAAACTTCTAAAAATCAATTATTTCGGAACTTCGGAACTTCAATAATTCATAATAAATGGCCCTTTTGTCAGAAAAATTTGAATCTTATGTCTTTTCCATAGGAAATTTCATTATCTACAACTTTACAGAAGAAATTTTTTCCAAATTCCAAACAGAAATTGACCGAAATCCACAAACGGGCGATTCTACAAGCTATAATCAAATTTCAGTCAAGAAATGGGCCCACAGACATGTTTAACATGTTTTAAACAACTTTTACAACAAAAATACTCTTACTCCTCATATACCCATATATCCCACATTCATTGTAAAAATTTCCCCATTATTATATTATTAAAATAATATATTTAAATGAATTATTTTATCAGAAAAAGATAAAATATTAATTTTCAACAATTGTCACATTAAAAATTTTCTCCATCTATATCCACATAAAATAAATATTTTCCTTATCATATAAATCAATAATTAATTATTCACAAATAATATTACGTAATCACAATCTTGGCAACGGTAGTTCTCCTAGGAAAGAGGGGCTTTCGAATAAGGATTTCTCTCTTTACTAGCAGCCTTGATTAGGTGACCAAATCTCTCCTTAGACGTAACTTTCTAGACATTGCTAATAATGTTATCTAATAATATTATTCAGATAATATGAATTATTGCTCTGATAATGGAAAATACTTGTGTAGTAGTGACAATTATTGAAACAACAAGAATATAAAATATCAACGTAGCAATTATTGAATCAATAAAATAAAATATTGAGCGGTAATTATCAGTAACAATTATTGAGTAGTGCCTTCTTACGTAAGAATTAATAATTGGTGCAATACAAGTCTTCTTTGTGCAACAACGCAGCGTATTACTCTGTTTTAACCAATTCGGTATTCCAATGTGATTAACTGTACAACTACTACGCCGTTATTTATAAACAACTTATACTTGTCGTTTTCTTCATCCAATCGCTTTCCATTATGGGGCCCACAAAAGACTGCGTCATCGTACGAATATTCCCGACAGGAAGAATATTTCACGACCAAACGAATATTCCCCGACAACAATGAATATTTTATAACCACTTGCTTATTTGAAATATTTGCGTATTTTATCCATAACTAACCACATTAATCAAATCAACCCTTACTATTTCAAAATAATAAATAGAAGAAATTAAATTTCATTTATTAATAATTTGGGGTCTTACAACCTCCCCTCCTTATGAAATTTCATCTTCGAAATTGACGTACGTACCTGGTGTTTCAAAAAGATGAGGATACCTCGCTTTCATTTCCGTTTCCAACTCCCAGGTCATTTCCTCAATAGTATGGTTCCTCCACAAAACTTTAACTTGTGGTATGACCTTTGTGCGTAGGACATGCTCCTTTTTATCCAAGTTCTTGACAGGTACCTCCTCGTACGTTAAGTCTTAGGCTATCTCGTCCGGTTCTAACTCAATAACATGGTTCGGGTCTTTCACATATTTACGAAGCACAGATATATGAAAAACATTATGAACACGAGACATACTTAGAGGTAACGCGAGTCTATAGGCCACATTTTCTACTCGGTCAAGAATCTGAAATGGACCAATAAATCGTGGATTGAGCTTTCCTCTCTTCCCAAATCTTGTAACTCCCTTCCATGGAGCAACACGCAACAATACATGATCCCCAATACTAAATTCCACGTCCTTTCGATGAAGATCCGCATAACTCTTTTATCGATCCTATGCCGTTTGTATACGTTGTTGAATCATTTGGATCTTTTTTGTAGTCATACGTACCAACTCGGGTCCCAACAATGTTGCTTCACCCACCTCATCCCAACATATTGGAGAGCGACACTTTCGTCCATACAATGCTTCGAATGGAGCCACACCTATACTTGTCTGATAACTGTTGTTGTAGGAGAATTCCACCAATGGTAAATATTTATCCCAACTGCCTTTGAAGTCTAGGACACAGAGTCTAAATAGATCTTCAAGAGTTAGAATAGTCCTCTCGATTGTCCGTCTGCTTGAGGATGGTATCTTTGAATCAATCAATAAATCCGCGCCCATAGCTTTTTGCAAGCTAACCCAAAATCTTGAAGTGAATCTTGGGTCACGATCCGAAACTATGGATACTGGCATGCCATGCAATCTCACAATCTCATTTACATACATATGAGCAAGACGTTCAAGGGAATAAGTCTCCCATATCGGTAAGAAATGTGCTGACTTCGTTAATCTATCAACAATAACCCAAATAGGATTTATGCCTTGAGAAACCGTGGGAAGACCCGTAACGAAATACATGGTAATGGGTTCCCACTTCCATTTTGGAATCTCAAGTGGTTGCAATGGACCTTTAGGCACTTGATGCTCCGCCTTTACACGTTGACAAGTTAAAAACCTCGAGACAAACTTTGCAATCTCTCTCTTCATATTGTTCCACCAAAATGTATGTCGAAGATCACGATACATTTTGGTACTTCCAGGATGGATTGCAAATGGTGTATTGTGTGCCTCCATCATGATCTTGTACTTCAAATCAGAATTATTAGGAACACAAAGTCTGGAGTGGACTCGAAGTATTCCTTCTTCATCGATTCTTGCTTATGGAATAACACCTTCTTGCACTTTCTTCTTCATACGCATCAGCTCCGAGTCTGTGGCTTGAACAACTTTAACTTTATTGATTAAAGTTGGTTCTATGTGTATACTTGACATCATCGCACTCGTTCCTGTATATGATCTTCTACTCAACGCGTCAGCTACCACATGTTGAATGGTATGGTCGTAGTCTTTCAACAGCTCGAGCCAACATCGTTGCCACATGTTGAGTTCTTTTTGAGTGAAGAAATATTTGAGGCTTTTATGGTCTGAATATATCTCCACTTTCTCCCCATATAAATAGTGCCTCCGGATCTTTAAGCAAGAAAACGATCGGCCGCCAACTCTAGATCATGAGTAGGATAATTCCTCTCATATTCTTTAAGTTGTCGTGAGGCATAGGCTATGACTTTCCCACGTTGCATGAGAACACATCCTAACCCTTTGCCTGAAGCATCGCTGTAGATAACAAATCAATCCGAACCAGATGGTATTGTCAGAATAGGTGTCGAAATGAGTCTCCTCTTAAGCTCTTGGAAACTCCCCTCGCATTCCTTGCTCCATACGAATTTTATATCTTTTTGAGTCAGTTGAGTTAATGGAGTAGCGATTCGAGAAAATCCTTCCACGAATCTCCGATAATAACCAATTAAGCCCGAAGTTACGTCTTGATCCACCGACTTGATTGCTCCCAACTTTTTATTGCTTCAATCTTCGTCGGGTCAACAGATACTTCATGCTTTGACACCACGTGCCTAAGGAATGCTACTTCCTCAAGCCAGAACTCGCATTTCTTCAACTTGGCATATAACTTGTTTTCACGAAGCCTTTGGAGTACCAGCTTCAAATGGTGCTCATGATCTTCACGACTTTTGGAATATATGAGGATGTCATCAATAAAGACAACAAAGAACTGATCCAAATATTTCTTGAATACTCGGTTCATCATATCCACGAAAGCCGCAGGAGCATTAGTCAATCCAAAAGACATTACTAAGAATTCATAATGCCTGTACCTAGTTCTAAAGGCTGTCTTTGGAATATCCTCAGTTTTAACCTTCAGCTGATAATATCCAAAACGAAGATCGATTTTTGAAAAGAATTATGCTCCTTGTAACTGGTCAAATAGGCCATCAATACGAGGTAGCGGATACCTATTCTTGATAGTGACATGGTTTAATTCCCGATAGTCGATACAAAGTCGCATACTCCCGTCTTTCTTCTTTACGAATAAAACAGGAGCACCCCAAGGAGATGTACTATGATGAATGAAACCGATGTCCAACAACTCCTGTAATTGGACCTTTAACTCCTGAAGTTCAATAGGAGCCATTCGATATGGGGTTTTAGAAATGGGCTTTATACCAGGTTCAAGATCAATAAAGAATTCAACTTCACGTTCTGGGGGTAGACCGGAAAGTTCTTCAGGAAATACGCCAGGAAAGTCAATAACAACAGGAATATTATTCAAATATGATGTGTCTTTATTCAAATCCATAACATGGGCTAAGAAAGCTTGACATCCGTTTTTTAATAAACGAATAGCTTTATGACTTGATATAATAGTGATTGATTTTAATGGCTTAGTTGCTTGAATTCGCGCAACAGATTGGTTAGGAATATGAAAACTAACAACCTTACAAAAATAATCAATTTTGGCATGATGAGTAGTTAACCAATCAATCCCTAAAATCACATCAAATGCAAGTATCTTTAAAGAGATAAGGTCAACAGGTAAGGTGATGGTGCCAACTTGGATCAAACAAGATTTATAAACAGTGGATGTGATGAAAGTTTCTCCTAACAGAGTCTCCACAGATAAATCAAAGTCTAATTTCTCCGGAGTCAATTTTAAACGTTGAGCACAAGCAGGAGAAATAAATGAATGGGTAGCACCGGTATCTTGTAACGTATAAACTTCGCATGAATTTATGATTAGCTTACCCGTGATCACCTCGTTTGGGTTCCTCGTGATGTTGACCCAATCACGATAAACGCTCTTCCAGAACCGATTGACTTTGACTTTTCTGGGATGACCTTTTGAGTCACCATCCCCAATCGGACTTGGTTTCGCTTACATCTGACAATCTCGAGCGATATGTCATTCCTTTCCACAATTATATCATACCTTGAACTATTGTGGACCAGTTTTGATATATGTCCCTCTTTTCCACATTTATAAAGATACGGACCGGTGGTCGTTCTCCTCCTAGAACCGATTCTTTCTTTGGTCTTGACCTCTTCACATTGTCATTCTTTAATATCCTCTTTTTAAAATCTCCCCCTGACTCGCTTCTTCTATTCTCATGGCCATGATTACCACTAGAGTGGTTGCCGCTATTGTCCGTATTTTTCTTTCTCCGCTGGTTATCGTTGTTCTGATGACTGCTGTCACCGGTATGATCCTGGTTGTGGTCCCTCAGTTGAACGTACTTGTTATCTCGCTCTAATAATTGAGCCCTGTTGATAACATCTGAATAGAGAGAAAATTTATGTGAAATTAGATATTGACTTATGCCGGGTTTCAAACCTCTCAGAAACATTCGCGTCATACGTTCCCCATTCTCCACCAAATGAGGTGCAAACCTGGACAACTCTGCAAACTTCACCTCGTCTTCGGGACACCGCTTCATGTTATTCTGCTCCATCTAATAAACTCTACCTCCTTCATATGACGAATACTTTCAGAAAAGTACTTGTCATTGAACAGTTTTTGAAACGTTTCCCAAGACATACTAAGTGCGGCTGGATGGGTATGCTTAATGATTCCCACACGATGAATCGCCTCATTCTGGAACATAAAGGTGGCGAATGGAACCTTCGTTCCTCCGTGCATCCCAAGACATCAAATATCTTGATAATTTGTTTGACCCACGTCTCCGCCTTAATCGGATCCGGCTTTCCCCAGAATTCTGGTGGTCCCAACTCCTTGAACTGCTTGGCTGTGATAAACCGTGAATTGCTATCATTTCTTCTTGTATTTTGAACATGAGTCTCCCTCGTCTAATTTTGCATGAATTGCAAAAAGCTTCTAAACATCCCATCGTTCATCATCTGCTCAGTGGTGTTGTTCACAGGAGGAACATTGCCAGCCTATTGCACATTCTCCTCGTTGGTGAGTACAAGCGTCTCCACGGTCTCATTTACTCCACTGTTAAAATTCTCAGTTGCCATTCTTAAATATTGCCATAAAACAAGGGTTAATTAAACAAATTAACAAATCACATAATACCCCTATATTATGACCGACCAATAAATAAGCTTAGGTAGGACACACTAGCGAAGGATTTACTCGTCTCTCCCCTCCTAGTTCTATTCCCCAATCTCCGCGGAGAGATCACATCCTAAGCTCGATACCAATCGTGGCGCCCCAAAATAGGTATACAACACCTATTCTGAGTCGTCAAAATACATGGTACAGAAACAACTACAACTTTAATAATACAAAATAAAAACTGTGAGTTTAGATACAAATATTGCCATCTAGACAATATTCATACCCAAATAAGTCCTCATTATAATTATTCATACATTATTTTACAAAAATGGCGAGGACTACTAAAATGACTTTCTAGAACCTTTATTCCATATTGTGACGCCCCCAAGATTAGGTATACATCACCCATCTTGAGTCACCAGATACATGGTACAGAATTCAAATACAACTTAATAATACAACTGTCGTGTACAATACGACAAAACAAAAACTGTGAGTTTGAATACAAATATTTTCTACTAGAGAGTATACAAACTCAAAAGGAGTCCTCATAACAATTATTATCACAGAATAGTGAGGACTACTAATGCACCATCTAGGACCATCACTCTGTTCCCCGACTAGTTCCAGCTATATTCTCATTTCCTGAAGAGAACAATAAAAGAAAGGGTGAGCTCAACTAGCCCAGTAAGAAATATTATGACTAAGATAATGCAGAATAATTTATCCTTAGTATTCAATAGTGTTAAACTGATACAATATAACAATCATCAAGTTTAACTGCAGCGGAATAAGCAAACCATTAGAAGAGTCAAGTAGGGAATAAAATCTACAATCTTCTATGATTTAAAAGGTTTTTCATCACATTTATCACTGAGACTCAGCTTAATAAATAATCCACATCATCGAATCACCCTTGTACTACAGCCAAGGATATTCTTTAGTATCACGACCACGAATTATCCATGCACTACGGCTAAAGATAATCATATTTTCATTAACGGTCCTGATCATGCCATAAAACAATTCATATTTGCACTACGGACAAAGAGAATCCATAGCCATAATCATACCAAAAAGCATCCATCGATATGTCACGGACGATGAGGATTTTTCACATCATTTGTAACATTACGGTTATAATTATACCCTAATAATCCCTAAATCGTAATCATACCAAGTCTATCTATGCACTACAGGCCATATATGACTTTCAACAAAATATAAACATGAGGATGATGACAATGATATAAAAATTCAATAAAACAAGTTCAATAATTAATTTATCTAGGGCCGATAACGTCCAAATTGTCGACATGATCTTTGCTTTGTAGAGTAAAATTCAAGAATGCTCGAAGAATATTTCCATGAAAAGATCTTTGTATGAAGTGCAAATATCAAGGATATTCCACTAATTTCATGGAGTATAGAAGTCAAAACTTTAACCAACTGAGTATAATAAAGAATGGAATAACAAAAGAAATCACCATGCATGCGGTACTTCTCATAGACAGGTTATTCCAACAGAATAATAATAACGGAACCAGGTTAGGCGAAATTAGCACCGACATGATATTCCAACAGAATAATAAATAACGGAACTAGGTCCCATAAAAATGCATGACGGGATATTCCAATGAATAATAAAAAGAATGGAATATTAGAAGAATTTCACCATGTATGCATTACTTTGCATAGACAGGTTATTCCAACATAATAATAAAGAATCAAATAACAGAAGAATTTCACCAAGTATAGGGTAGCCCGCGTATACAGGTTATTCCAACATAATAATAAATAATGGAATAATAGAAGTTCTCTTCATGAATACAAAAGAAATAATACCCCTTATGAGTACAACAAATAATATCCCCTACGAATACAACAAATAATATTCCCTACCTTAGAAAGAAGAGTACTGGATATAGAAGTAGTGAAGTAGCAGAACACTTTTCTTCTTTCTCTCTATAGTTTCTCTCTCTAGAGTTTCAATTGAATTAAATAAGAAATAATGAATGAATGAGCTTCTATTTATAGAAAATGGATCTGCATAGTAACTAACTCATGAACGGTCCAGATTGATTTACTTTAATCTGACGATCCATATTTAAAGTAAAATCTTTTAAATAAAATATAATATATTTTATTTATAATCTAATAAAACGAATATCTTTATAAAAGATTTTACTATGCAAATACTATGCAGACACTATGCAAATACTATGCAGGCACTATACAAACACTATGCATAATAAAATATAATATATTCTAATTATAGAATAACTTTATAAAAGTATTACATTTTATATAAAAAGATTTTACTATACAAAACACTATCGCAGACACTATGCATAATAGAATATAATATATTTTATTTATAGAATAACTTTATAAAAGTATTCATTTTATTACATTAATAATACCAATAAAACAAAACTGGTGACTTATCACATAAGCATCAATAATCAATCTTGTGTATTTCTTATGCAACCACACGTATTCTTGTACTTTTAACACCGGGTGTTTCAACAGTTAACGGTAAAACTTCTGCCGTTATTTTCATAAAAATATTTTTGTCGTTTTCTCAATCCGACAATAATTCTGTTGTGGGGTCCACCAATGATTGTACCGTCGTACGGATATTCCCCGACAAAAAGAATATTCCCCGACCAATCGAATATAATATGACAACTTGCATACTTTGCAAAATTTATAAATACTACGCACAACTATAACATTATATCAAATCCACACCATAATATTAAAAAAAATATTTTGAGAAAATAAAATCTTTATTCATAAAATCTGGGGTCTCACAATCTCCCCTCCTTATAAAATTTTGCCCTCAAAATTTACGTACGTACCTGATATGCCGAATAGGTGAGGATACCTTGACTTCATTTCAGATTCTAATTCTTGAGGTATAACCTTTGAGCGTCGAATATGATCCTTCTTATCCAAGATGTTAACACGTATCTCCTCATACGTTAAATCTTCTGCTATCTCGTCCGGTTCTAAATTAATAATGTGGTTCGGGTCATCCACATATTTACGTAACATCGATACGTAAAAATATGTTATGAACACGCAACATACTTGGCGGTAAAACGAGTCTATAAGCCACAATTCCTAATTGATCGAGGATTTTAAATGGGCCAATTAAATTGAGGGTTGAGATGTCTTCTCTTCGTCGATTCTTGCTTCTAGAATGACGCCCTCTTGAACCTTCTTCTTCACATTTATCAGCTCCGGGTGTGTAGCTTGAGCGGCTTTAACTTTATCGATTAAAGTCAATTCTACTCGTATATTCGTTATCTTCACTTGGGTCCCTAGAGTCTTTAGCTCTATCTTCATCACTTGTAAGTTATACGAAATGAGTCTTTGTGTTAACAACATCGCACTCATAAACGCATCCGATCTTCTACTTAACACGTCAGCTACCACATTCGTTTTCCCACAATGATATTGAATAGTACGATCGTAATCTTCAATAGCTCGAGTCAACGTCTTTGGCACGTTATACGTTCGTTTTAGTTGAAGAAATATTTGAGGGTTTAAGAAATGGGTTTTATGCGAAATCGATTACAAAATTCGATTTCACGCTCTAGGGGTAGGCTAAGAAGTCTTCAAGAATATGTCAGGAAATTTATTAACAATAGAAATATCATTCAAAACTGTGACCCTCATCCAGACTTGGATATCACGTCACATTGATACCTATCAACTTGCCACCGTCATTCACGACGTCGCCTACAGAAAGTCTGGCTTCGGTGCATTCCACACAAGGAAGTCACCAGCGAAAGGACCGGGGCTCTTTACTTATGGCTTGATATGACAATGATTGACTTTAGTGGTTTGGTTGCTTGAATTCGCATAACAAGTTGGTTAGGAATATGAAAGCTAACAACCTTACAAAAAACATGATGAGTAGTTACTTAATCGATTTCTAAAAATTTCATCAAAGGCAAGTATTTTCAAAGAGATAAGATTGACAGGTAACGTGAAAGTTTAAATTTTAATTAAACAAGATTTATAAATAGTGGATGCAACGAAGGTTTCTACTAACGAAGTTTCAACAATTAAGTCAAAGTCTAATTTCTCCGAAGTCAAATTTAAACGTTGAGCGCAAGCAAGAGAGATAAAAGAATGGGTAGAACCGGTATCTAATAAGGTATAGACTTCGCAAGAATTTATAATTAACTAACACATGCTAACTTCGTTCGGGTCACTCGCTTTTTGAGAAGTCACGAAAAACGCTCTTCTTGAAACCACCGACTTTGTTTTGTCCGTATCCGCCTTTGGTGCCACCATTCTAGCTGGACTTGACTTCACTATACGACAAAATTGAGCTAAATGACCTTCTCTTCTTTAAATTTTCCCTTCTATTATCTTGGCCATGATTACCACCGAAGTGGTTACCATTCTTGGCATGATAATTTCCCCCACAATGGCTATCATTGTTCCGATGGCCGTTGCCACCGGCTATTATTATTATCATGTTGTTGGTCGTTACCTTTTGGTTGAGCTGACTCAATAGTCTCATGTGCTTCATTGCTTATCTTAGCATTTTCATATGCCATTTTCAAACACTGTCACAAAACAAGGGTTAATTAACATATCACATATTATCCCTATACTCGACCGACCAATTAAATACCAAATAAACTTAGGTAGGTCATACTAGCGAAAGGAATTCCCCATCTCTCCTCTCTAGTTCTTGTCTCACATCTCACCGGGGATCATATCCTAAGCTTTGATACCAACCGTGGCGCCCCAAAATTAGGTATACATCACCCATCTTGAGTCGTCGATACATAGTACGTAATTCAAATACAATAATGTAAGTATGTACAATACGATAAAATATAAACTATGAGTTTGAATACAAATATTGTCTACTATAGAGTATACAAACTCAAAAGGAGTCCTCATTATAATTATTATCACACTATTTCACAGAATAGTGAGGACTACTAATGCACCATCTAGGACCATCACTCTGTTCCCTGACTAATTCCAGCTATATTCTCATTTCCTGAAGAGAACAGTGAAAGAAAGGGTGAGCTCAACTAGCCCAGTAAGAAATATTATGACTAAGATAATGCAGAATAATTTATCCTTAGTCTTCAAAAGTTTTAAACTGATACAATATAACAATCATCAAGTTTAACTGCAGCGGAACAAGCAATCCATTAGAAGAGTCAAGTAGGGAATAAAATATACTATCTTCTATGATTTAAAAGGTTTTTCATCACATTTATCGCTGAGACTTAGCTTAATAAATAATCCACATCATCGAATCACCCCTGCACTACGACCAAGGATATTCTTTAGTATCACGGCCACGAATTATCTATGCACTACGGCTAAAGATAATCATGTTTTCATCAATGTCCCCGATCATGCCATAAAATAATTCATCTTTGCCTACTGACCAAAGAGAATCCATAGCCATAATCATACCAAAAAGCGTAAAATCGATGCACTACTGGCCAATGAGGACTTTTTCCACATCATTTGTAACATTACGGTTATGATTATACCGAATAATCCCTGGTAATAATCATACCAAGTCCATCTATGCACTACAGGCCACAGATGACTTTCAACAAAATATAAACATGAGGATGATGACAATGATATAAGAATTCAATAAAACAAATTCAAGAATTAATTTATCTAGGAACTGATAACGTCCAAATTATCAAGATGATACTGCTTTGTAGAGTAAAATTCAAGAATGCTCAGAAGAATATTTCCATGAAAAGATACTGGATGAAGCGCAAATATCAAGGATATTCCACTAATTTCCTGGAGTATAGATGTCAAAACCTTAACCAACTGGGTATAATAAAGAATGGAATAACAAAAGAAATCACCATGCATGCGGTGCCAGCATGTAGACAAGTTATTCAACGAATAATAATAATAACGGAACCGAATCGAGCAAAATTTGCGCAAGCGGGATATTCCAATGTAATAATAAATAACGGAACCAAGTCCGACGTAAAATGCACAGACAGGATATTCCAACAGAATAATAAATAACGGAACCAAGTCCGGCGTAAAACGCAGAGACAGGATATTCCAACAGAATAATATAGAATGGAATATTAAAAGAATTTCACCATGTATGCAGTACTTTGCATAGACAGGTTATTCCAACATAATAATAAAGAATAGAATAACAAAAGAATTTCACCAAGTATAGGGTAGCCCGCGTATACAGGTTATTCCAATATAATAATAAATAATGGAATAACAGAAGTTCTCTTCATGAATACAAAAGAAATAATACCCCTTATGAGTACAACAAATAATATCCCCTACGAATCTGAACAAATAATATTCCCTACCTTAGAAAGAAAATCTTTGGATATAGAAGTAGTGAAGTAGCGAGAACACTTTTCTTCTCTCTCTATAGTTTCTCTCTCTAGTTTTTCGATGAATTAAAAGAAATAATGAATGAATGAGCTTCATTTATAGAAAAATGGAATTGCGTAGTAAATAACTCATGAGCGGTCCAGTTGCTTTACTTTAATCGGACGGTCCATATTTAAAGCAAAATCTTTTAAATAAAATATAATATATTCTATTTATAATCTAATAAAAAAGCGAATAACTTTATAAAAGATTTTACTATGCAAACACTATCACGCCTTTATGCAAACACTATGCATAATAAAATATAATATATTCTAATTATAGAATAACTTTATAAAAGTATTACATTTTATATAAAAAGATTTTACTATGCAAAACACTATGCAGATACTATGCATAATAAAATATAATATATTCTATTTATAGAATAACTTTATAAAAGTACTTTGTTTTATTACATTAATAATACCAATAAAACAAAATTGAGTGACTTATCACATAAGCATCAATAATCAATACCGTGTGCTTCTATGCAACCACACGTATTACTGTACTTTTAACACCAGGTGTTTCAACAGTTAACGGTAAAACTTCCGTCGTTATTTTCATAAAAATATTTTTGTCATTTTCTCAATCCGACAATAATTTCGTTGTGGGGTCCACCCATGATTGTACCGTCGTACTGATATTCCCCGACAAAAAGAATATTCCCCGACCAATCGAATATAATATGACAACTTGCATACTTTGCAAAATTTATAAATACTACCCAAAACTATAATATTATATCAAATCCACACCATAATATTAAAAAAAATATTTCGAGAAAATAAAATCTTTATTCATAAAATCTGGGGTCTCACACATACCCCGACTACTACTCGCTACATTCTCGCCTCCTTGAGAAGAAAAATGGAACAGAAAGGAAAATGGTGAGCTCAACTAGCCTAGTAAAGAATATTATGACTAAGATAACATAGAACAAATTATCGTTAGTCCTCAACAGGGAAAAATCTAATAGAATACAATAGACAACCAGTTTTAAATCAATATTCGCAGCGAATATAATAATTCATTAGAAGAGTTAAATAGAGAATGAAATCTACTATCTTCTATATATGAATTTAAAAGTTCATCGTCGATATTTTATCCCTGTAACATCAATCAATATATATCTGGAATTAAATATTCATCTTTGCACTACAGGCCAAATATATTCATCAGTTGGTCATGTTCATCTAAACACATGTTCATCTTTTACTCTACGGGCAAAGATATTCATCGAAATCATTCATCTTTCACACTACAAAGCTAAAGATATTCAGTAATATCATCATTTAGGACTGAGGATGATGAAAATATTTTAAAGAAAACGAATCTAGTGAAACAAAAGAATAAATATTAAGAATTCGTATTTCAGTTTATCCATGTCCAAAAATACCTCATAAATAATCATAGTGGAGTAAAATTCAAGAATGATCAAAACATAGATACAATCAAAGCTAGTATCCATAATAGATATTTTGGACAAAGAGAAGAAAATTTCATTTTTCGGTGAATAGTGCCGTATTCGTGAATAGTGACGTATATGTGAATAGTAACCCCGACAAAAAAAGTTCCAAATTTGATAAAAATTCAGACCAATATTTCGGCATAATGATATTGAAAGAAATAATATCATTTACGAAGAAAATAACACCCCTTACCTCGAAAGAATGGTACTTCTGCTTGGAATACTGAATATAGTGCTTAAGAAAACTTGCACCGTATAACAACACTCAAAGTATCAAAATACTCACAAGAATACGCTCAATATATCGAGAGAGAAAGAGAGAGAAGATTTCAGTTTCTGGTGTGATTTTCAATTCTAACCTAAGCACCTTATTTATAGAAAAATACTTAGAACACCAAAGCAGAAAATTTAATATAATATTAATATATTATATATAAATTCCTACGTACACCAAGAATCTGAATTCAGCAACTTAACACATGTTTAATGAGGCCCAAAAATGTAAAAAACGTTTTTCTTAAAAAAAATAATTAAAACTTCTAAAAATCAATTATTTCGGAACTTCGGAACTTCAATAATTCATAATAAATGGCCCTTTTGTCAGAAAAATTCAAACCTTATGTCTTTTCCATAGGAAATTCCATTATCTACAACTTTGCAGAAGAAAGTTTTTCCAAATTCCAAACAGAAATTGACCGAAATCCACAAACGGGCGATTCTACAAGCTATAATCAAATTTCAGTCAAAAATGGGCCCACAGACATGTTTAACATGTTTTAAATAACTTTTGCAACAAAAATACTCTTCCTCCTCATATACCCATATATCCCACATTCATTGTAAAAATATTCCCATTATTATATTATTAAAATAATATATTTAAATGAATTATTTTATCAGAAAAAGATAAAATATTAATTTTCAACAATTGTCACATTAAAAATTTTCTCCATCTATATCCACATAAAATGAATATTTTCCTTATCATATAAATCAATAATTAATTATTCACAAATAATATTATAGAATCACAATCTTGGCAACCAGTAGCTCCCTGAAAGAGGGGCTTTCTAATAAGGATTTCTCCTTCTTGGTAGCCATGATTAGGTGACCAAACCTCTCTTGACGAACTTTCTAGACATTGCCAATAATGTTATCTAATAATATTATTCAGGATAATATGAATTATTGCTCAGATAATGGAAAATCTTGTGTAGTGACAATTATTGAAACAACAAGAATATAAAATATCAACGTAGCAATTATTGAATCAATAAAATAAAATATTAAACAGTAATTACTGTAACAATTATTGAGTAGTGCCTTCTTACGTAAGAATCAATAATTGGTGCAATACCGTGTGCTATTATGCAACAACGCGTATTACTGTGTTTTAACCACCGGTTATTCCAACAGTATTAACGATAACAACTACGCCGTTATTTATAAACAACGTATACTTGTCGTTTTCTTCATCCAATCGCTTTCCGTTATGGGGGCCACAAAAGATCAAGCTAGTGTCAATTTAATATTCCACAGCACGGAAGAATATTCCACGACCAAATGAATATTCCCCGACAACAATGAATATTTTATAACCACTTGCTTATATGAAATATTTGCGCATTTTACCCATAACTAACCACATTAATCAAATCAACCCTTACTATTTCAAAATAATAAATAGAAGAAATTAAATTTCATTTATTAATAATTTGGGGTCTTACAATCAACTTCTCAAAAGATCTTCTAAATAGACTTTCCTTTCTCTGGTTGGATTTGACTTGCACACCAAGATTGTTCCTCCTATTTCCTTCTGCTTGTAAGATTTTTCTTGGATATTCCTTACATGAATAAGAGCATTAAATATCGATTGATCACCAAGATTTTAACTTTATTGCAACAAATATTAAATCCTACAAAATAAAATAAAACATATTATTTTAATAAACTAATATAATTAAAAGGACAAAATTAGAGATAATAAAATGTATGAATTATGTGTCTATCACAATGATTATAATATTTTGGGATTATAATTCACGAGATTATAATCCAAGATTATAATTATAATCTTAAGACTATTAAGGAGTTGTTTGTTTAGGACTGAATACATCTGAATTACTGAATCAGTTAGCCATTAAGTGAGTTTGTTTTGGAGAAAAATTGTCTGAATGACTAAATCGGTCATATGATTGAGCTGAATGACTAAGTCAGATTTTTTTGGCTGAATGCCTGAATGAGCAGCTGAATAAAGTAAAAAATTTAAAAAACTAATTTTTTTTAAAAAAATACTAATTATTATATTAAGTAATATTAAATAAATTTACAACAACTTTGAATTTTTTCAGATGGTTAAAATAATAAAATTATGCCGTTAAGATGTTTCAAACATGTTAATTATCAAAGAATTTTTTTCATTCAAATTCAGATTCAGATTCATTCAGTTTTTATCAAATACCCCCTAAGCCATTTTATAATCTCTAAACTAATTATCTCAAGTCTAAAATTGAAAACAAACAAAACACTTCGGTTATGTTTGTTTGCAAAGATTATAATCTCGAAATTATAATTCATGAGATTATAATCCCAAGACTATTAATTCAAGGATTATAATTCCGAGATTATAATTATAATCCCGAGATTATAATTATAATCCCAAGACTATTAAATCATTTTATAATCCCTAGATTAATAGTCACTAGTCTAAATTTGAAAACAAACAAGACACTTGAGATTAATAATCATATTCCTAAATATAATTCTTATAAAAATATAACATTGTGATTAATAATCATATTCTAAGTATAATACTTACAAACAAACATAGTCAAAGTATTTCTTTAGACTTTTACATTATCGAAATAGTTAATATGAAGATTCGAGAGATAAGGTGTGCATTTTCAAGTGAATATTTGGCTAAAAAAATGATGTAGAGTATGTATTTTGTTTTCTCGTTAAAAATATAAGGTGCATTTAATTCAAAATAAAATTTATAGTGTAAATTGATTTCAAGGTTAAATTTTAGGGTTCAAATTAAAATTTAGTATATCAATATATTTCATAACTAATATAAAATATCTTTTTAAGTACTTCAATATCTCCTATGGATGATATTACAAATTTTATAATAAGTAAAAAAGAAAGTCTTACAATTTATAATTAAGATTAGTGGCGGATCCAGGCATGGTGTAGGGGGGGCACCTGCCCCCACTGGATTTTCATGGAGCAAGGAAGTACTCAAGTTAAAAAATGCTAGAAAATCAAGTATTGAAGTTAGAAAATATTTATTTGAAGATCTTAAAAAACTAATTCTATTAATCTCACATTCCTGCTACTATTATTTATTTAATATAGTTTTACAAGTCTCACATTTCCACTACCTTGGTCAAATTTATTTAATATTTGTCTAAATTTAATGGAGCAAAAATTGATTCAGTCTCTCCTTTTCCATTCAAAAACTGCGAATTATGGAATATCCCAATTTCAAAAACTACGGAGTATTTAACAATTGTTTTAAGATTTTTTGTAATTATTTATGAAGAGAACTCTATCAAATAAAAGTTATTTGAGTATGTATTCTATTCTATTTTTACTTTCTTTAAATTTTGTAATTTATTACTTGTTAGTGGTTTAATTGAGATAGTTTATTGTTGTTGATAATTACACTTGACTATTCATATTATTTATTGGTTTTGTTTTGAAGTTGAATTAATTTTTAAATATTTATTGATTGTTAGGCTCAAAACGTACAAAATTTGAATTTATTCCTGAAAATATTCAAGCTGAAGGGACTAGTGACGAATCTGTCACTGCTAATATTTACCAAGAAACTCACTCGCAAAATGTTAACGGTTAACCCCAAACCCAAACCCAAACACCGGCATCTCCTTCCTTTAATTAATATTGAGAGGGATCTCGGTAAAAGACAACCAATGAGTTCTTATCCCATTAGTGAAAAAGAGAATTTTAGAAGAAGTTATTTACTCGGGAGCCCGACTCAACCAATACCTCACAAAGAGAGAATGTAATTATAGAATTATTTAGTTTTGTAATTATTTTATTAAAATTTTATTCTTAAGAAGAATTTTTTTTTTGAATTTGCCCCCAATCGAATTATGCGAAATTTGGATCCGCCTCGATTAAGACATAAAATATAACGATAAAAAAGAAATACAAATTTATACAGAACCGATGAGAATCAAATGGTATGAAGTCATAATCTTAAACATCAAATTAATATCTTATTTATTAGATTTTTTTAATCGTCTTCATTAATTGAATCAAGTGTGTTAAAATTTACTTTGGCCTAGTTCGACATCACATACTCTTTCAATTCTAAAACCAGAATTACTTGCACTTTTAATTATTTACTAGCCGGGTCCCGTGCGTCCAGCACTGTATGAACGATGTGATTTATCTCAAACTTTGAACGGCCCAGATAATTTATTGAGTGAGTGAAAAATTCAAAATCATTTGTATTTTATTAGATAGATGTTTTAACTTGTGTAATGATTATTTGCGACCCACTTACTAGTATGTTTAGAAAATCTTGCAGAACGAGTATAATTTTTTTGAAGGGAAATAATATTTTCACATGTTCCTCTCTTATATGAGCATATAGTATGGATCAAAAATATTTGTCTCTCTAGTCATTGTGGGATTGTTCGGGTGCATTTTATCGACCATCTTATGGGCTGAAGGCTTGGGCTGAGGTCGAGGAGATTGAGCCCCTTGGGGCGAAGCCATGAAGGATATAGAAGGTGTTCGAGTTCGGACATCCGAGCCCTCTGGGCCAGAGTCCTGTTTTGATCATTGGAGTTTGGGGTAGGGCATCCGAGTCCTTTGGTAGGAGCCTGCACCGAGATATAGGAGCTTGGGCTGGATTGGGCTGTCAAGCGATGGGATAACCTATGTCTGAGTCCGGGTTATAAGGGGTTTACATGATTAAGGACTCTAGTCCTAATCATATTCGAATAAGGTAACTCCAAAGGTAGTATTTAAATTGGATTCAACTTACACCTTTTAAGGAGATTGTGTTGGACCCAAATATAGGGAACTACCATATTTAGGAGTCCTAATCTGACTCGGAGAGGGATTCTAAAGAAGTGAGAATGACTATAAATACAAGGCTTGACTATAATTAACAGGTAATGCATCTTTGAGCACTAAATATTAAAGCCTCTATTGCTAAACCTTGTGAACGACCTATACTCATTCTCACACCGGAGCTATCCCCCGGCGGCCAAAGCCATCAAGCTTCGTGTGTGATCTGTTATTGTGCAGGATATGAGTGTGGATTTGGTGATTGAACGCGCCGGTGAAACTTGGCGTTAACATTGGAGCTAGAAGGAGGGCTTAGTGCTTTTTACAATCACAGTGATCTTTTATGGTCGGAGGCTTTGGCGAGTGAAGGAAACAATGCTTTCGTCTAGGAAAAAGGGAAAACTCACCAGACTACCCAGGTGAGGGGGTCGGTAAAAGATAGGCTAGGTTCTAAGACTTAGTGCTTTTCAACCAGTCAGCATATGCCCCTCCTCGTCAGTCATGCCAACGAAAACCAGTATCGGGCAGACAAAAAGGGAGGGAAAGATCGGGCAGAAGGCAGTCGAGACCAGCGTGAATTTATTCTGCAGAAGAAGATGGAGCAGAATAAAGATGCTATGATGGCACTACGGCTTCAACAGGAGGAGCTCGATGGCCAAAATAGCCAAAGAACAGGAGGCCTCCTCGAGGAGACGCAGGCATCGGAGTCGATCCAGGACGCCTCATCGAGAAGAGGCTGGAAAGGAAAGGAGCAGACCCAGGAGTCGCTCTCGAGATGGCAGGAGCCGAAGGAGGAGTCGATTGGTAGACATAAAATCTGTGTACCAGGGAAGATCGGGACAGAGACATACATAGGTCGTCCCCTCGTAAAGAGGAGACCGATCCCCTCGCTAGAAGGGTCGCGGAGTTGGAGAAGCTGTTGGCGGCAAAAAGCCTGATGGGAACACCTTCGAGCTATCTAGGATCACCTTTCTCACCAGAAATAAATCAAGTCACAGTCGACCCGAAGAAGAAAATGCCCCCAATGGATATGTATGATGGGCTAAGGGATCCTTATGATCATTCGGATGGATATGATCAACTGATGACTTACTATGGGCATTTGGATGCTGCCAAATGCCATATGTTCGTTATGACATTGAAGAAGAGTGCCCGGGAATGGATGGGAACTTTGGCAGTCGGGTCAATCGGTTCGTGGAATGACCTTCAGGAAAGGTTTTATGCTAGATTCGGCAGTAACAAAAGAAGGGGAAAAATCACTACTTCCCTCATGAAAGTGACACAACGTTCAGATGAAAACCCCGGTCAGTACGTTAAGAGGTCCTGAGAGACTGTAGGTTTGGTAGCATAATTAAATTCCCCTCAAGCCTTGGGGTTTTTCACAACCGGTCTAGATATAGAGAGGTCGAAGAAGTTGATGAAGGACCTGGTGATCAACCCTCTTGCAGATTTAATAGAAGCCTTTCATCGGACCAAAGGGTTTATTGCAATAGAAGAGGCTATGGGAAACTTCAAATCACACTCCCAGTCTTATAAGAAGTCTAAAGATTAGGACAAATAGGATTATCAACGTTCAGATAATAACCAGTGGAGGGCAGATAATCCTGGGAAAAAGAATTACAATGGCGGGGGATCGGGAAGCAGCCGACCCCCCTTTCCCAGCCGAAATGTCAGCAAAGTGTACACCCCTCTCAACATGGATAGGGCGAAGATACTGGAGGAGATAAGGAACAAATCTTTCTATAAGCCTTGCTCAAAACGTACGAAGCCCAGAAAGAGGGGTTGGGACAAGTTTTGTGATTACCACCAGAGTCCCGGACATACCACGGAGATGTGCAACAACCTGATGGATATGATAGAGAAGAATGTTCAGAACGGCCAGTTAATTCAGTATATGGTAGGTCGGATTAATGTTGTGGCGCCGAGCGAGGAAAACAGAGGATCAGATTGGGATACATAGCCAAAACAGAACTAGCCAGCCCGAGACGTGATTGATGTGATTTTAGGCGGTTCTGTAGGGCGTGTAACTGGGAAGAAGAGAAGTGGGCACCTCGATGCAGTGTTGTCGGTTACGGGTTATACGCCGAGAAAGGATCGGGCCTATCTGGGAACATCTATCTCTTTCTCTGATGAAGACTATCCCACATACCTCATAGAATCGCATGACAGAGAGTTGGTGATAACAGCTCAGGTCCGGCTCGTGGACATGAAGCGGAAGATGATAGATAACAAATCCTCGGTCGACATACTGTACACTCATGCCTATCAAAGGATGGACCTGGAAGGAAAGAAGATGGAATTGGGTGGAGAAGGACCTTTGTACGGGTTCAGTGGAGATTCGGTATATGTGTCTGGCACCATTGAGTTATCTGTCAAGTTTGGCACAACATCCCAACAGGTGGAGATAACGGTTTGATTTTTTGTAGTCCAGGTGGATTCGGTAATGTGATTCTGGGTAGACTGACCCTGGCAGCCCTGTAAGCGGTGACTTCCATACCCCATTTCAAAATCAAATTTCCAACACTGAACAGGATCGGGGAGTTAAAAGGTGATCTAGACATTGCCCGAAGGTGTTATTGGAACAATTTAATTTCTTCAGAGGTCGGGGTCAGTAAGCAGAAGCAGACAATGGCAATTGAAATAGAGCCATTCACTAAGAGTTGTACAGAACCGCTCGCTCTGCTTGCCTGCCGAGGAGACAGAGGATGTAGAATTGGTCCCAGGAAATATAAAAAAGATGATCAAGATCGGGTCGGGACTGACAGAACCATTTCGAACAGGACTAATAGATCTGCCTCGGGTATATGCCGACATCTTTGCATGGGAACCTAGTGACATGCCTGGGGTAAGTGAGTCGGTGGCCCTGCACAGATTACATGTGGACCCAAAGAGAAAACAGTTATACAGAAAAGAAGAGTTTTTGTCCCGGAGCGACATAGGATCATAGATGAGGAGATCACCAATCTCCTGGAGGCAAAATTTATCTTCGAAATTGACTACTCGGAGTGGCTGGTTAATGTGGTTTTGGTTCAGAAACAAAACGGGAAGTGGAGGTTATGTATCGATTATACAGACTTAAACAAGGCATGCTCGAAAGATTTCTACCCTCTACCCAACATAGACAAGTTGATTGACGCCACTTTGGGATATGGCATGTTGAGTTTTATGGATGCCTTTTCGGGATACCATCAGATCTCGATGAGTAAGGAGGACATCCTGAAGACCAATTTCATCACACATCGGGTTATATACGCTTATGGGAAGATGACATTTGGGTTGTTAAACGCCGGGGCAACGTATCAGCGAATGATGAACTTCGTGTTCACGAAGTAGTTAGGATGAAGCATGGAGGTCTATGTGGATGACATGATTGTAAAAAGCATGTCAGTCCGAGACCATCTCGAAGATTTGGAAAACTGCTTCGAAACAGTCAAGATACATTGTGAGACCCCAAATTTTTTGAATAAAGATTTAATTTTCTCGAAATATTTTTTTTGAATATTATGATGTGGATTTGATATAATGTTATAGTTGTGGGTAATATTTAGAAATTTTGCGAAGTAAGCAAGTGGTTATAAAATATTCGATTGGTCGAAGAATATTTTTTTGTCGGGGAATATCCGTACGACGGCACAATCATTGATGGACCCCACAACGGAATTATTGTCGGAATAAGAAAATGACAGAAATATCTTTTTATGAAAATAACGGCAAAAGTTTTACCGTTAACTCGTTGAACTACCCGGTAGTAAAAAAGTACAATGTACGGCATGGTTGCATAAGTAGCACACAGTATTGATTATTGGTGCTTACGTGAGAAGTCACTCAGTTTTTCTCAATAATTGTTACAATAATTACTGTTCAATATTTTATTTTATTGGTTCAATAATTGATGCGTTGATATTTTATATTATTGTTGTTTCAATAATTGTCATTTCACAGTATTTCCCATTATCAAATCAATAATTCATATTATTTGAATAATATTATTAGATATCATTATTGGCAATGTCTAGAAAGTTCTGTCAAGGAGAGGTTTGGTCACCTAATTGTGCGCCAGTAAGGAGAAATCCTTATCGGAAAGCCCCCACTTTCCTGGGAACGGCCTGGTTGTCATTATTGTGATTTTGTAATATTCTTTGTGAATAATTAATTATTGATTTATATGATAAGGAAATATTTATTTTATGTGGACATAAATGATGGATAGGAAAATATTTATTTTATGTGGTTATAATGAAGGAATTAATGATGATGTGTTTTATCAATATTTTATCGGATTGAAGGTATTAAAAATCAAATCGGTGTTCTTAAAGCTCTATTGCGTGAGTTATAATTTTAATATGACCGTTGGATAGTTGTGATTTTTGGATATGTTATGCATATATAAGTTGAGTATATGTCCACAAATTTTGAACCGTTAAAAATTAATGTATGATTTGTTATGAATTTTAAGAGGTGTTGAAAATTGGGTGGGACCCACTTTTTGTTTTGTTGAAAACATGCGGGCTGCTAAATTTTTCAGAAATGGCATGCTAGATTGATTCAATGGTTGGTGCGTAGAAAAGAAAAAAATAATATTATTTTATTATTTTAGTCTCCTATGGCATTCTAACATTTTCCTATAAATAGGCGCTTAAGTTAGAATTGAAAATCACACCAGAAACAAGTTTTCTTTCTCTCTATATTATCGAGCGTATTTTTGTGAGTATTTAGATACTTTGAGAGTTGCTATTCAGTGCAAAGTTTCTTTCGACTTTACATCCGATATTCCGATCGGAACTACTTTATTTTGAGGTAAGGGATGTTATTTTCTTCGTAAATGATATTATTTTCTTCAATATCATTATGCTGAATTATTGATATGAGTTTTATTGTGGAATTTCTACCTTTTTGTGTCGGGTTACTATTCACGTATAGGACACTATTCACGAATACGACACTATTCATCGAAAAATAAAATTTTCTCTTTTTTGTCCTAGATGTCTATTATGGTTACTATCATTGATTGTATCCATGTATTGATCTTCATTCTATACTCATTTTGTTAAGTTTTGGCTTATATACTCCATGAAATTAGTAGAATATCCTTGATATTTACGCTTCATCCAGTATCATTTCATGGAAATATTATTCTGAGCATTCTTAATAAGTTTTAACTTTTTCATGTTGGGGTACTATTCACAGGGTTACTATTCCCGAAGTTACTATTCACTGGGTACTATTCACTCGATTACTATTCATCCAGGGTACTATTCATGAAAAAAATTGATTCGTTTTCTGTCCAAATTATTTTTGGTACAATATTATTCTTGAATTTTACTCCACAAAGCAGTATCATGTTGACAATTTGAACGTTATTGAATTCTAGATAAATTAAATTATAAATCTTTAAAAATTTATCCTTGAAGTTGTTTTATTGAATTCTTATATCATTGTCATCATCCTCATGTTTATATTCATTGAAAGTCATCTGTGGCCTTTGTGGTGCATAGATGGACTTGGTATGATTATGACCGAGAATTATTCAAAGATAATCATGACCGTAATGTTACAAATGATGTGGTAAAAGTCCTCATCGTTGGCTGCGTAGTGCATTGATGGGCGCTTTTGGTATATGATTATGGCTATGGATTCTCTTGACCAAGGGTGCAAAGATGAATTATTTTATGGTATGATCATGACCGTTGTTGAAAACACGATTATCTTTGGCCCGTAGTGCATAGATAATTCGTGGTCGTGATACTAAAGAATATCCTTGGCCTGTAGTGCAGGGATGAATCGATGATGTGGATTATTTATTAAGTTGAGTCTCAGCGATAAAAATGATGAAAAACCTTTTAAATCATAGAAGATGGTAGATATTATGCTTTACTTGACTCTTCTAATGGATTGCTTGTTCCGCTGCAGTTAAACTTGATTTTTGTTATATTTTATCAGTTTAAAAATGTTGAAGGCTAACGATAAATTATTCTGCATTATCTTAGTCATAATATTTCTTACTGGGCTAGTTGAGCTCACCCTTTTGCTTTCATTGTCCTCTTCAGGAATTGAGAACGTAGTCGAGACTAGTCGGGGAACGGAGTGACGGACCATATAGTAGCATTAGTAGTCCTCACTATTCTATGAAATAGTGTGATAAAATATGTATTGAGGACTCCATTTGAGTTGAATACTGTCTAGAAGACAATATTCGTATTAAAACTCTCAGTTTATATTATTTCGTATGTCACACGACAGTTGTATTATTAAGTTGTATTTGAATTTTGTACCACGTATTTGACGACTCAAGATGGGTGATGTATACCTATTTTGGGGGCATCACATACATAAGCTGCGTTTAAACCCGACCAAGTATACCTTCGATTTGGGATCTGGTAAGTTTCTGGGATATCTGGTCAGTAAAAGGGGGATCGAAGCCAACTCGGAGAAGATTTAGGAGGTCTTGGACATGAAATCTCTTAAGTCTTACAAGGATGTTCAGAGGTTGATAGGTCGGATTGCAGCCCTTCGTAGATTTGTATCAAAATCAGCAGAAAGATGTCTACCATATTTTGATACTCTAAAAGGGCCAAAGAACGAGAAAAGTTTTCAATGGACTTTGAAGTGTGAGGATACGTTCCAAGGGATCAAGCGGTATTTGTCATCGGCACCGTTATTGACGAAGTCAATCCCTTCGAAACCCTTATACTTATATCTGGCAATAAGCTCGATGGCAGTAGGGGCAGCACTGGTAAGGGACAAGGGGGGAAGGCAGTTCCCGATATACTATGTCAACCACATCCTCCGAGATGCAGAGACGCGATACCCGAACCTGGAAAAATTCCCCTATGCCTTAATCAACGCAAGTCGAAAGCTTCGACACTATTTCCAGGGTCGACTGGTAGTGGTGTATACGGATCAGCCATTGAAGAAATTACTTTATAGGCCAGAAGTTTTGGGTTGGCTTGCTGCATGTGTGATGAAATTAACGCAGTTTGCTTTAGAGTACCATCCTCGAACAGCAATCAAGGGACATGCATTGGCAGATTTTGTTGTGGAATGTTCCTTCACAGAATCGGACGTGGGTTCGGTCATGGAAACACAGTAGACGGAAACATCATGGACTTTTTATGTAGACGGATCATCAACTTCGGACGTCAGCGGTGCAGGGGTTATAATGACAAGTCCTGAAGGGTTCAAAGTCCAACAAGCCATCTGATTTCAGTTCAAATCCATAAACAACGAAGCAGAGTATGAGGCCATCTAAGCTGACTTCGGTTGGCCCGAAGCTTGGAGGTACATAAATTAGTCATCTACAGTGATTCTTAATTGGTTCTCAAAATGATATATGGGGAATATGAGGCTCGGGGGCAAGAATGACAAGGTACCTGTGATGCCCCCAAAATAGGTATACATCACCCATTCTGAGTCGCCAAATACATGGTACAGAAAACAACTACAACTTCATTATTATAATTGTCGTGCAAAATACGACAACACATATATTGTGAGTTTAAATACAAATATTGTCTAATAGACAGTATTCAAACTCAAAAGGAGTCCTCATTATAATTATTATCACACTATTTTACAAAATAGTGAGGACTGCTAAAATAACTGTTTGGACCCATAACTCTACACCCCGACTAGTTCCCGCTATATTCTCGCCTCCTGAGAAGAAAAATAGAACAAAAAGGAAAAGGGTGAGCTCAACTAGCCCAGTAAAGAATATTATGACTTAGATAATGTACAACAAATTATCGTTAGCATTCAATAAATTAAATAAAATATAATGGACAACCAGATTTAGATCAATATTCGCAGCGGAAATAACAATTCATTAGAAGAGTTAAGTAGAGAATGAAATCTACTATCATCTACTATAATCAAATTATCAAGGATTATAGAAGCAATGCTTACCATAGTAAGTTTAGATTTAAGAATATGAAAAGAAATAACATACGAAACTTTAGGGGTACTAAAGTGTAATAAGTTAAATCAATCTGGACCATTGGTGGTGGTTTTAATAGTAAATCAATCTGAACCATTGGTGGTGGTTTTAATAGTAAATCAATCTGGACCGTCGATGGTGGTTTTAATAGTAAATCAATCTGAACCATAGCTCACCCTTTTGCTTTCATTATTCTCTTCAGGAAATGAGACCATAGCCAGGACTAGTCGGGGAATGAAGTGATGGTCCGAGATGGCTATTTTAGTAATCCTCACTATTTAGTGTGATAATAAATGTAATGAGGATTGAATTTGAGTTTGGATACTGTCTATGAGACAATATTATTCGTAAAACTCTCTCATTCCGGTTGTATAATTAAGTTTGTATTTGTATTATGTACCATGTATTTGGTGACCCAAGATGGGTGATGTATACCTATTTTGGGGGCGTCACAATAACAACTATGTCGTTATTTGTAAAAATTCAAACTTGTCGTTTTCTTCATTCGATCGTTTTCCGTTATGGGGACCACAAATGGCTGCGCCGTCGTATGAATATTCCTCGGCAGCAAGAATATTCCACGACCAAATGAATATTCTCTGACAATAATGAATATTTTATAACCACTTGCTTATTTTGCAAAATTTGCACATTTTACCCATAACCAAAGTATTATATCAAATTAACACCTTATTATTTAAAATAATAATTAGAGGAAATTCGATTTTATTTATAAAAAGTTGGGGTCTTACAACCTCCCCTCCTTATAAAATTCCATCCTCAAAAATGACGTACATACCTGGAGTTTCGAAAAGGTGAGGATACCTCGTTTTTATTTCCGATTCCAACTCCCAGGTCATTTCCTCAATAGCATGGTTCCTCCACAAAACTTTAACTTGTGGTATAACCTTTGTACGTAGGAAATGTTCCTTCCTATCCAAGATTTTGACAAGTACATCCTCGTACATTAAATCTTCGGCTCTCTCGTCTGGTTCTAACTCAATAATGTGGTTTGGGTCTTTCACATATTTATGAAGTATAGATATGTGAAAAATATTATGAACACGAGACATGCTTGGAGGTAATGCGAGTCTATAAGCCACATTTCCTATTCGGTCAAGAATCTCAAATGGACCAACAAATCGTGGATTGAGCTTTCCTCTCTTCCCAAATCTTGTAACTCCCTTCCATAGAGAAATACGTAATAATACATGATCCCCAATATTAAATTACACGTCCTTCCGATGAAGATCCGCATAACTCTTTTGTCGATCCTGTGCCATTTGTATACGTTATCGGATCATTTTGATCTTCTCTGTAGTCATTCGAACCAAATCTGGTCCCAATAATGTTGCTTCTCCCACCTCATCCCAGCATACTGGAGAGCGACACTTTCATCCATAAAATGCTTCAAATGGAACCACACCTATACTTACTTGATAACTGTTGTTGTAGGAGAATTCCACCAATTGTAGGTACTTATCCTAGCTCTCTTTGAAATCTAGGACACATAGTCTTAATAGATCTTCAAGAGTTTGAATAGTCCTTTCTGATTGCCTGTCCGTTTGAGGATGGTATGCCAAACTGAATCGTAAATCCGTGCCCATAGCTTTCTGCAAGCTAACCCAAAATCGTGAAGTGAATCTTGGGTCACAATCCGAAACTATGAATACTGGAATGCCATGCAATCTCACAATACCATTCATGTACATACGAGCAAGATGTTCAAGGGAATAATTCTCCCGTATCAGCAAGAAATGAGCAGACTTGGTTAATCTATCAATAATAACCCAAATCGCATCTATGGCTTGAGAAACCTTGGGAAGACCCATAACGAAATCCATGGTAATGTGTTCCCACTTCCATTTTGGAATCTCAAGTGGTTGCAATGGACCCTTTGGTATTTGATGCTCCGTCTTTACACGTTGACAAGTTAAACACCTCGAAATAAACTCCGCGATCTCTCTCTTCATATTGCTCCACCAAAATGTATGTCGAAGATCATGATACATTTTGGTACTCCCAAGATGGATTGCAAATGGTGTATTATGTGCCTCCATCATGATTCTATGTTTCAAGTCAAAATCGTTAGGAACGCAAAGTCTGGAGTTGACTCGAAGTATTCCTTCTTCATCGATTCTTGCTTCTGTAACAACACCTTCTTGCACTTTCTTCTTCATACTCATCAGCTCCAGGTCCGTAGCTTGTGCATCTTTAACTTTATCGATTAAAGTCGGTTCTACTCGTATGTTTGATATCATCACATGGGTACTTGGAGCCTTTACCTCTATCTCCTTCCTTTGTAAGTCATACAGAATGGGCATTTGTGTTAACAATATCGCACTTGTACCCGCATATGATCTTCTACTCAATGCGTTAGCTACCACGTTTGTTTTTCCAGGATGATATTGGATAGTATGGTCGTAATCTTTCAACAACTAGAACCAACTTCCTTGTCGCATGTTGAGTTCCTTTTGGGTGAAGAAATATTTGAGGCTTTTATGATCTGTATAGATCTCCACTATCTCCCCATACAGGTAGTGTCTCCAGATCTTCAACACAAAAACGATTGCTGCTAACTCCAGATTATGAGTAGGATAATTCCTCTCATATTCTTTGAGTTTTCGCGACGCATAGGCTATGAATTTCCCATGTTGCATGAGAACACATCCTAACCCTTTGCTTGAAGCATCGCTGTAGATAACAAATCCATCCGAACCAGATGGTATTGTCAGAACAGGTGCCGAAATGAGTCTCCTCTTAAGTTCTTGGAAACTCTTTTTGCATTCCTCGCTCCATACGAATTTTGTATCTTTACGAGTTAGCTGAGTTAACGGAGTAGCGATTCGAGAAAATCCTTACACGAATCTCCTATAATAACCAGCTAAGCCCAGAAAGCTACGTACTTTGGTCACTGACTTTGGTTGCTCCAAACTTTGTATTGCTTCAATCTTCGTCGGGTCAACAGATACTCCATGTTTTGATACCACGTGCCCAAGGAATGGTAATTCCTTAAGCCAGAACTCACATTTCTTCAGCTTGGCATATAGCTTGTTATCAGGAAGCCTTTGAAGTACCAGCTTCAAATGGCGCTCATGATCTTCACGGCTTTTGGAATAGATGAGGATGTCATCAATAAAGACGACAACGAACTGATCCAAATATTCTTTGAACACGCGGTTCATCATATCCATGAAAGCAGCAGGAGAATTAATCAATCCAAAAGACATGACTAAGAATTCATAATGCCCGTACCGAGTTCTGAAGGCAGTCTTCAGAATATCCTCAGTTTTAATCTTCAGCTGATGATATCCAGAACGTAGATCGATCTTTGAAAAGAATTGTGGTCCTTGCAACTGGTCGAACAGGTCATCAATGCGAGGTAGCGGATACCTATTCTTGATGGTGACATGGTTCAATTCCCGATAGTCAATACAAAGTCGCATACTCCCGTATTTTTTCTTTACGAATAAAATAGGAGCACCCCAAGGAGATGTACTAGGACGAATAAAACTGATTTCTAACAACTCCTGTAGTTAGACCTTTAACTCCTGAAGTTCAATAGGAGCCATTCGATATGGGGTTATAGAAATGGGTTTTGTACCAGGTTTAAGGTCAATAAAGACTTCAACTTCAAGTTCTGGGGGTAGACCGTGAAGTTCTTCAGGAAATACGTCAGGAAATTCACTAACAATTGAAATATTATTCAAATCTGACGTATTTTTGTTCAAGTCCATGACATGCACTAAGAAAGCTTGACATCCATTTTTTAATAAACGAATGCCTTTATGGCTTAATATGACAGTGATTGTCTTTAGTGGTTTGGTTACTTGAATTCGCATAACAGGTTGGTTAGAAATATGAAAACTAACAACCTTACGAAAATAATCAATTTTGGCATGATGAGTGGTTAACCAATAAATCTCTAAAATCACATCAAATGCAAGTATTTTCAACGAAATAAGATCGACAGGTAATGTGATGGTCCCTAGTTGAATCAAGCAAGATTTATAAACAATGAATGTAATAAAAGTTTCTCTTAACGGAGTCTCAACAGATAAGTCAAAGTCTAATTTCTCCGGAGTCAAGTTCAAACGTTGAGCACAAGCAGGAGAGATAAAAGAATGGGTAGAACCGGTATCTAATAAGGTATAAACTTTGCAAGAGTTTATGATTAGCTTACCCGTGATCACCTCGTTCGGGTTCCTCGCTTTTTGAGAAGTTACGAAAAGCGCTTTCACTTGAACCACCGATTTTGACTTGTCTGGGACAACTTTTGGTGTCATCATTACCACTAGAATTAAATTTTGCTATAGGGCATATTCCACCCTCAACTGCTTCATCATACTCCTGTTCCATGATCTGGATCATTAATCTTCGATCCATATCGAATTGGGGTTGGCCGCAATGTACAAGTTAATTCAAAACTCGATGTTGGGTTCTTTTAATTGCTGTCCAAAAAGAGAAATACATATCATCTATTTTAGCCTTTTTGGATTGGACTTCTCTTTCCACAATATCAACGCGTCGTGCAGCTTTTACCCATGCATCCTTCATTCTCACTCGTTCAGTTGTTTCTTCTTTCAACTGATCCTTAACATTTGAATTCTCAGATTCCAGCATTATCATCTTCTACTCTGCCAAAGAGTGCTTCTGTTCAAGCATCACATGATATCAGGTAACACAAGCTTGAATTGTTGCATCCTTTTTCTCCACGATCGCCTGCCGTTCTTCAGCCTGCGCTTCTAACTCATGAATACGATTTTGAAATTCTACATTTCGATCATAAAGTTCTCCTAATAAATCTTTCTCAGGTTCTTCTTCTTCCTCACTCTCAGCTGCTACCTCTGCAACTAACTCGGGTGCAACTATTAATTCTTCACTCACCATATGGATATCTCTAATTTCTTCTTCGCCTGACATCACATTATCCTGGTTCGTGATTAGAGGTGTCTCAACGATCTCATTCACTCCATTGTTAACATTTTTAGCTGTCATTCTCAAATACTGCCATAAAATAAGGGTTAATTAAAGAAATTAACATGCCACATATTATACCTATATTTTGACCGACCAAACAAATAAGCTTAGGTAGGACACACTAGCGAAGGATTTACTCGTCTCTCCCCTCCTAGTTCTATTCCCCGATCTCTGAAGAGACCATATCCCTAAGCTCTGATACCAATTGTGACGCCCCCAAAACAGGTATACATCACCCATTCTGAGTGGCCAAATACATGGTACAGAAAATAACTACAACTTCATTATTACAATTGCCGTGCAAAATACGACAACACATATACTGTGAGTTTAAATACAAATATTGTCTAATAAAAAGTATTCAAACTCAAAAAAAGTCCTCATTACAATTATTATCACACTATTTTACAAAATAGTGAGGACTGCTAAAACAACTGTCTGGACCCATCACTCTACACCCCAACTAGTTCCCGCTATATTCTCGCCTCCTGAGAAGAAAAATAGAATAAAAAGGAAAAGGGTGAACTCAACTGGCCCAATAAAGAATATTATGACTAAGATAATGTACAACAAATTATCGTTAGCCTTCAATAAATCAAATAAAATATAATGGACAACCAGATTTAGATCAATATTCACAGCGGAAATAACAATTCATTAGAAGAGTAAGTAGAGAATGAAATCTATTATCATCTATAAATTTAAAAGTTCATCATCAATATTTTATCCCTGTAACATCAATCAATATACATCTTGAATCAAATATTCATCGTTGCACTATGGGCCAAAGATATTCATTTGTATCACCAGTTGGTCATGTTCATCTCAACACATGTTCATCTTTGCACTACGGGCCAAAGATATTCATAAGGTAATCATTCATCTTTGCACTACAGGCCAAAGATATTCAGTTATATCACCATTTAGGACTGAGGATGATGAAAAATATTTTAAAGAAATGAATCCAGTGAGATAAAAGAACAAAAATTAGGGATTCGTACTTTAGATAATTCAAGCTCAAAAATACTCTGTAATACACCATAGTGGAGAAAAATTCAAGAATGAAGATCAAAACATGGATATAATCAAAGATAGTAACCATAATAGACATCTTGGACAAAGAAGATAAAATTTTATTTTTATGTGAATAGTGCCGTATACGTGAATAGTATCGTATACGTGAATAGTGCCGTATACGTGAATAGTAAATCCGACACAAAAAGATAGAAATTCCACAAGAAAAATATACTTCGTGAATAGTACTCGTTAATAGTGTCGTATACGTGAATAGTAACCTCGATATGAAAAGGTAAAAATTTCATAATAAAATTCATACCAATATTTCGACATAATGATATTGAAAGAAAAATATCATTTACGAAAAAAATAACATCCCTTACCTCAAAAGAACAAAGATTCCTACCGAAATATCGTATATAAAATTTGAATGAAACTTTCATCTAATAAAGAACTCTCAAAGTATCTAAATACTCATAAAAATACGCTCGATAATATAGAGAGAAAACTTATGATTCTGGTGTAATTTTCAATTCTAACTAAGCACTCTATTTATAGAAAAATGCTCGCCAAAGTAGACTAACCTGCTACCTGATGGCTTTACCTACTACTATTCACGCCCACCACTTTTGAAATAAAATTTTAGCACATTTCTCACCAACAAAAAGTGGGTCCCACCATGTTTTTAATAAAAATAATTATTTCTGAAACTCTAATAATTCATAATAAATAGCCCTTTTATCAGAAAAATACGAATTATATGTACATTCCATAGGAAATTTAATTCTCTACAACTTTGTAGAAGAAAAGTTTTTTTAAATTTCAAACAGAAAATGCCCGAAATCCACATATGGACGATTTTTAATACCTCCATTCCGACAAAATACTAATAAAACACTTCAGCATTAATTCCTTCATTTATATCCAAATAAAATAAATATTTTCTTATAATATAAATTAATAATTAATTATTCACAAATAATATTACAGAATCACAATTATGACAACCAGGCCATTCCTAGGAAAGAGGAGGCTTTCCGATAAGGATTTCTCCTTATTGACACACAATTAGGTGACCAAACACCTTTCCTAGACAGAACTTCCTCAGACATTGCCAATAATGTTATCTAATAATATTATTCAAATAATATGAATTATTGATCTGATAATGGGAAATACTGTGCAGTGACAATTATTAAAACAACAATAATATAAAATATCAACGTAGTAATTATTGAATCAATAAAATAAAATATTGAACAGTAATTACTATAACAATTGTTGAATAGTGCCTTCTTACATAAGAATCAATAATTCAAAAATACTGTGCAATATCGTGTACTACTATGCAACCACGCGTATTATTGTATTTTAACCACCGGGTATTCCAACAGTGTTAACGGTAACAACTATGTCGTTATTTGTAAAAACTCAAACTTGTCGTTTTCTTCATTCGACCATTTTCCGTTATGGGGACCACAAATGGTCGCGCCGTCATACGAATATTCCTCGAAAGTAAGAATATTCCACGACCAAACGAATATTCCTCAACAACAATGAATATTTTATAACCACTTGCTTATTTTGTAAAATTTTAACATTTCACACATAACCAAAGCATTATATCAAATTAATACCTTATTATTCAAAATAATAATTATAAGAAATTCAATTTTATTTATAAAAAGTTGGGGTCTTACAGTACCTAGCCAAGGTAAAGGAAAAACTTGCATACTTCACTTCGCACAGTTGTCAGGGAGTCGATCGCTCAGACAATACAGTAGCAGATGCCTTGGTCCAATTGGAAACCACCGAAGCAAGTTCCTTCAACGGTTCGGTATATCTAGAAGTGTTAGAACACCCCAGCGTCCCGAAGGCGGGTGTCTTAGCTTTAGATCGATTGGATTGTTGGCTCACACCATATATCTCTTATCTGGTTGATGGGGTTCTACCTTCGGATTGCATCTTAGAAAGAAAGATCAAGCACAGGAGCTCAAACTTTATTCTTACTGACGGAGATCTATACCGAAGGGCTTTTAGTTCTCCACTGCTCAAATGCTTGACACTATCAGAAGCAGACTACACACTTCGGGAAGTGCACGAAGGCATTTGTGGGGATCACATGGGAGCGAAGTCACTGGCACACAAGATTTTGAGGTAGGGATACTATTGGCCGACCATCTATCAGGAAGCCAAAGACTTTGCTAAAAAATGTCCTAAGTGTCAACTGAATAGTGTCATCCCACATCAGCCTCCCGAAGAGCTATATATTCGGTCTTATCCCCGATACCATTTGCTATGTGAGGAATCGACATCTTGGGGCCTCGACCGAAGTCCAAGGGACAAGTAAGTTTTGTGATCGTAGCTATCGACCACGTGACCAAGTGGGTCGAAGCCAAACCTCTACAAAAGATCACTGAACAGAAATGTCTCAAATTTTTAAAAGAAGGGGTTGTCTATCGATTCGGTATCCCGATGGCATTGGTCTCAAACAACGACAGACAGTTCTTGGGGGAAAAATTTGAAGCCTTTTTGAAAGAGTTGGAAATTCAACACAGAAAGACTTCGGTCGTGCACCCTCAGACAAATGGACAGGTAGAAGTCACCATCCGAACCTTACTTAACGGGATCAAAAGGAGATTAGATGAATTGAAGGGTCGGTGGCTGAAAGAGTTACTCAGTGTTTTGTGGACCTAACGGACTACACCAAGAACGACAACAGGGGATTCACCATTCAAATTGGCCTACGGGACAGATGCACTCATACCTGTTGAGATTGGATCCCCTACACTTCGGGTCAGTCAGTATAAAAATTTATACAATGACGTCGACCTTTTACTAAACTTGGATCTTTTGGAGGAGGTTCGGGATTTGGCTCTGATAAGGTTAGCCATATACCAAAAGAGAACTGCTCGGCACCACAATCAGAAGGTGAAACAAAGAAGGTTTGAAGTTGGGGATCTGGTGCTTCGAGAGTCAAAGGCATCTACCCCCCAGAATACGGGAAAGTTGATGACGAACTGGGAGGGGCCTTATGAAGTAGTAGAAGTGCTGAAGCCCGGGACCTACCGGCTTCGAGCAATGGATGGATCGGAGGTAAAGAATACATGGCATGCTGGAAGACTTAGAAAATATTACTAGTAAAAGCTATACTATTCTTTCCTTTACTCATGTAATTTATGAAATTTATCAATGAAATAAATGAAAATTTCTCTTCGGGAAAATTTTATACTTCATTTAAATTCATAAGCTTTTACAATTCCGATCAGACAAGCTTCAGGCATAGACCAATTAGAAAATTGGAAACAATATAACTGATCGGTAAAAGTTATAAGTATAACTGATCGAAAATAAAATATTTTGTATTTCATTTATATCCAAAAGTTTTAAAACTTCGATCAGACAAGCTTCGGATATAAACCGATCAAAAAATTAGAAACAACATAACTGATCGGTAAACATCACAAACATAACTGATCGGGCATGTTACAAACAAAGGAAAGAAAAATGATTACAAAAATTATAAGTAAAAAACCTAAAAAAAAACTATTCTTTAGGACCTTCATCTTCAGCTTTGGATTCTTCATCAGAAGAATCAAGGACAGAGACATCGAGTCCAGCAGCTTCCATCTTAGCCCGAGCCTTTTCCCGATAAGCTTCATAGCCTTCAGCAAACTGAGCTATGATCTTCTCGGTCAAGGCAGGATATTCTTCGTACTCTTTGATGGCACGTTGCTTGACTTCGGTACTTTCTGCTTTTATGGTGTTGTTTTCCCGAATCAGGTACATCATCTTGTTGTTCATCTCAGAAAACTTCTCCGTAATAACATCAATGACCCTCTCTCGATCCTTGACTTCTCCTGCCAAGGTATCCTTGTCCTGGAAAAGTTTCTTGGCATGGTTATCAAGACCGACGAACTTCTGCTGAAGAAGAGAATACTGTTCCTGGAGCTCATCGGCCTGACGTTCAGGCTTGGTCACTTTATTACAGGTCTCGACGTGGAGATCCCTCTCTTTCTTCAAGTCTGAGTTTAGGCCTCGTACCTCAACTTCAAAAAGGGACACATCCGACCTCAGTTGAGCCTCTTTCTTAGTAGCATGGGCCAGAGGCGAAACGGCTAGAGTGAGGATGGTGTTAGCCTGTGATAAGAGCATACATCAGCTAGGAGGAATGGAAGTATCAATCATATAAATCAAAGTTATCTAGTTTACCTGACACTGGGACTTGATAAATGCCACCAAATACTCTTCGAAGGAATAACCCTTAAATCGTTCGTTGTCCCCATGTAATTTGAATTGATCGAGAAGATTGAAGGGAAAAACCTCCGACGGGCTTCGGGGCCAAAGGTGGTTGGCGTTCCCTGGGAGGAGCTCGTCTCGGTGTTCGTTCTTGAGGTGGGTGTTGATGTCGGAGGTGGGTCGGCTAATGATAATTTATTCTGCATTATCTTAGTCATAATATTTCTTACTGGGCTAGTTTAGCTCACCCTTTGTTTTCATTGTTCTCTTCTGGAAATGAGAATATAGCTGGGACTAGTCGGGGAACGGAGTGACGGTCCAGATATTTGCATTAGTAGTCCTCACTATTCAGTGAAATATGGTGATAATAATTGTAATGAGGACTTTATTTGAGTTTGGATACTCTCTACGAGACATTATCCGTGTTGAAACTCTCAGCTACGTTTTGTCGTACTGTATAAAAGAAGTTTGTATTTAAATTTTGTACCATGTGTTTGGCAACTCAAGATGGGTGATGTATACCTATTTTGGGGGAGTCACAGTCTGCATACCTTGCCTATATAATTTTCCAATGTAAATTTTATCTCTCTCCTATGTACTTCTCATTGAAAGCTGATCAATATTTCTGTTTTATATAAAAAGTTTGTAATAAGATTTTATAGAATTACTCAAGAAATTGAAGCTGAAGAGCAGGAGCATTGAATACCCGTTTGTAATGAAGCTCGAGTTAAATGTAATAGTTATATTAAAATTTTATTCTTACACCCTAGGTTTGACCTTTTGGTTCATGGTGGCTTCAGTGAACCAACTTAGAATTAAGTTCATAATCATCCCAAGTAGAATATAGTATTCTGTATATGAATGCTAATTATATAGTAAATATATTATTATACATGTTGATGTATGTTTAATATGACGCTTATTGCTATAGATATATATATATATATAGTTGCATTTGCTCTAAACAAGATGAGATAATTAATAACAAAACTCTAAAAAGATAATATATTAAGTTGATTGTGTTCATGGACATTAAAAAATGTCAAACTTAGCATTCTAGCATGGTAAAACGATCGAGTATTGAGTATTTAATATGAGTTTATTGTGCACACACAAGGCTTGTATTAAATATTTGAGATGTTGCTTTATTACATTGGATGTTTATAAGGAATTGAACAATACCGTTTTGTTGTGCACACACAAGGACTATATTTTTCTCTTCACTTATATGAAAATATTGGGTATGACTTAACTTAGATAATTTTAGTTTGGATGTGCACACACATGACAATTATTATCTAAGAAGCAAAATTATAAAGGAATTACATAGAGATGTAACTGACAAAAGTTGTTTACCTTTTGAATAAATATGTAGTTTGTTATGCACACATATTGCTATATATTTATTGTAATTGGATACTTTCTCACTAAGCAGATTTTACAAATTCACAAATACAAAATATGTTGAATTGTATATAAAGAGAGTTATATAGTTTGAAGAAAATAGTGCGAGACACCATTTTAATAAATACCTAAATTAATCTGGTGGTTAATAATGAATGCATGCTAATGTTGTTAAATTACAAATTTGACTAACAGAATTTTACTATGCCTAATTTACTATTACTGCGGAGAATATTGGATGCTAATAAGTTAATTGGACCAAACTATACAAATTGTTTAAGGAATCTGAGAATAATTCCCAAGGCTGAAAAAGTTATCTTATGTCCTTTAATTCGCTTGTCCATGCAATGGTTGTAGAAAATGCCAATGAGGAAGAGCTTACTACTTTTAGAAAGTGGCAAGATGATGCACAATGAGCTCATTGCATCCTGTTGGCATTCACAAATAACGAGTTACAGCTTCAACACGAGAAAATGGATGTGCCTACTATGTTGTTGCACCTTCAAGATTTGTATGGTGAACAAAGTAGGGTGGTTAGATATCAAATATCTAAGAAGTTCTTCTGATCTAGAATGACCAATGACACTACGGTACAGAAAAATATCCTTAAGATGTTTTGTAATGGATGGAGAGTTGAGTCAAGATCTGATCTTGCAGTCATTCTCAGACTCCTTCTCACAATTTGTTGTGAATTTTCACATGATCATGCTAGATGTCAGCTTGCCTGACTTTCTTAACATGTTGAAAACTGTTGAGAGTCACTTTTCAGCTAAGAAAAATCAAGTCTTACTGGTAAATACATCTTCCAAGAAAAGACAGCGGGCCAAAGGATCTTCTAAAAAGAAGAAGAATTCAAAGAATCTTCTGAAAAGAAGCTTCTGAAAAGAAGAAGAATTCAAAGAATGCAAAAGGAAAGGCACAAACTAAGGATAATAAGATGAAAACTGATGCGGATAGCAAATGAGTTTGTTTCCACTGCAATAAGCATGGACACTAGAAAAGAAACTACAAGAAGTATCTTGTAAAGCCTAACCATAAGAATCTTAGTGAAACTTTGATTACAGATATAGGTTTGTTCATGATTGAAATAAATCTTTCTATAAGTCAAGGTACTACTTGGGTATTGGATACCAGCTATGGTTCTCATAAATACAGTTTTATGTAGGGACCAAACAGAAGTAGAAAGTTAAACAAAGGATAAGTAATCCTGCGTGTGGGGAATGAAGCAAAGGTTTCGACATTAGTCGTAGGGACTTATAATTTAGCATTGTTATAAGTTGTTATTATGTTCCAGTTGTTATTAGAAACATTATTTTCATTCCGTTGTTGAACAAGGTCTTGGTAATATATTTAAGAACAATGATTGTTTTTTTTTATAATAATTGTAAGACCCCGAAATTTTTAAATAAAAAGGAATTTCCTTTATTTATTATTTTGAAATAGTAAGGGTTGATTTGATTAATGTGGATAGTTAAGGGTTAAATACGCAAATATTTCAAAATAAGCAAGTGGTTATAAAATATTCATTATCGCTTGGAATATTCGTTTGGTCGTGGAATATTCGTGCTTTGTCGGAAATATTAAATGCACTGACTAGCGACCATGTGTGGCCCCATAACTGAAAGCGATTGGATGAAGAAAACGACAAATATAAGTTATTTTTAAATAACTTGGCGTAGTTATTCTGAATTATCTTGTTGGAATACCCGGTGGTGGTAAAAACACACTTACTGCGTTGTTGAACAAGAAAGACACCAGTATTGCACCAATTATTGATTCTTACGTGAAGGCACTACTACTCAATAATGGTTACGATGTAATTCTTTATTCGATATTTTATTGAGTTAATAATTGCTTGCGTTGATATTTTATATTCTTTGTTGTTTCAATAATTGTCATTACGATATTTTTCTTTATCGAAGCAATAATTCACATTATCCTAATAATATTATTAGATAACATTATTGGCAATGTCTAGAAAGTTACGCCTAAGGAGAGGTTTGGTCACCTAATTGCAAGCGCCAAGAAGAAGAAATTCTTATTGCAAGCCCTCTTCCTTGGACCGCACGGTTGTTAATATTGTGATTACGTAATATTATTTATGAATAATTAATTATTGATTTATATGATGAGGAAAATATTGATTTTATGTGGATATAGATGGAGAAAATTTTAAAATGACAATTGTTGAAAATTAATATTTTATCTTTTTCGATAAAATAATTCATTTAAATATATTATTTTAATAATATATTAACGGTGATATTTTTACAACGAATGTGGGATATATGAGTATACGAGGAGGAAGAGTATTTTTGTTGCAATAAATGTTTAAAACATGTTAAACATGTCAATGTGGACCCCATTTATTGATCGAAATTTGATTATAACTTTGTAAAATGCTTGTGGATTTGGATTTAGGTGAATTTCTATTTGGAATTTGGAAAAACTTTCTTCGCAAAGTTGTAGAGAATTGAAATTCCTATAAAAACTCGTCGATTCAATTTTTCGATGAAAGGGCTATTTATTATGAATTATTGAAGTTAGAAGCTCAAAATAATTGATTTTTGGGAGTTTAAAATATTTTTTGTAAGAAAAACGTTTTTGTTGTAATTGAGTGGCTCACATGTGTTATAAATGATCTGAAATCAGATTTCTAAGGTGGGCTTGAATATTTTTAAGAAATATTATTATTTTATTAAATTTTACGCTTTGGTGTTCTAAGCATTTTCCTATAAATAGGGTCTTAGGTTAGAATTGAAAATCACACCGTAAACTCAAGTTTTCTCTCTATATTATCGAGCGTATTCTTGTGAGTATTTTGAGTATACTTTGAGTATTGCTAGATGGTCTGCAAGTTCCTTGAAGACTATACCCTTATTCTAGCTGAAGTCATCGATCTTTCGAGGTAAGGATATTATTTTTTTCAGTAATGATATTATTTCTTCAATATTATTATCTTTGAAATGTTGATCCGAAGTTTTATCAAATTTGGAACTTTTTCATGCTCTGGGGTTACTATTCATGAGTTCTATTCACGATTACTATTCATGAGTTACTATTCACGAAAGTTCTTATTCACGAAGTACTATTCAGTGAAAGCGTGAAGATGTTTTTGTGGAATTTCTATCTTTTGGTGTGAGTTACTTATTCACGATATCACGGCCTTTATTCACGATATCTGACCACTATTCACGTATACTGATCTTATTCAATCAAAAATAAAATTTCTTCTTTTAAGTCAAAACATCTATTCGGATACTAACTCTGATTGTATCCATGTTTTGATCATTCTTGAATTTTACACCACTATGATTATTTTTGAGGTATTTTTGGGCGTGGATAAAACCAAGTACGAATCCTTAATCCTTAATCCTTGTCATTTTGTTTCAATTTGGATTCGTTTCTTTAAAAAAAATTTTTCATCATCCTCGGTCTTAAATGATGATATTATGGAATATCTTTGGCTTTAGTGCAAAGATGAATGATTTCTGAAGAATATCTTTGGCCCGTAGTGCAAAAAGATGAGCAGTGTTTAAATGAACATGACCAATCGATGAATATCTTTGGCTCGTGGTGCAAAGATGAATATTTGATTCGGATGTATATTGATTGATGTTACAGGGGATAAAAGATGAGCGATGAACTTTTAAATTCAAACATGTAGAGATAGTAGTTTGCATTCTCTACTTAACTCTTCTAATGAATTATTATTTCATTGCGAATATTAATTTAAAATTTGTTGTCTATTGTATTCTATTATATTTTTCCTGTTGAAGACTAACGATAATTTGTTGTATATTATCTTAGTCATAATATTCTTCTTTGAGCTAGTTGAGCTCACCCTTTTCCTTTTTGTTCCATTTTTCTCGGGGAGGCGAGAATATAAGCGAGTACGCAGCCTGGGTATATGGAATGAAGGTTTTAGAAAGGATTGTTTAGTAGTCCTCACCATTTTTGTAAAATAATGTATCAATAAATGTGATGAGGATTTATTTGAGTATAGATATTTATGCAGAAGATAATATTTGTATTCAAACTCACAGTTTTCTTGTTGTAATAATAAAGTTGTAGTTGTTTACGTACCATGTATTGACAACTCGGAATAGGTGATGTATACCTATTTTGGGGGCGTCACGATTGGTATCGAGCTTAGGGATATGATCTCCATGGAGATCTAGGAATAGAACTAGGAGGGGAGAGACGAGTAAATCCTTCGCTAGTGTGTCCTACCTAAGCTTATTTGTTAGTTGGTCGATATATAGGGATATTATGTGATATATTGATTTCCTTAATTAACCCTTGTTTTATGGCGGTGTTGAGAATGTCGATGAGAATATTAACAATGGAAATGAGGCCGTGGAGATGCCCGTACTCACCAACGAGGAGAACGTGCAACAGTGGCAATGTTCCTCCCGTGAACAACACCATTGAAGCGAGATGATGAGCGAGGGGATGTTTAGAAGTTTTTTGCGATTCATGCAAAATCGAGACGAGGAGACTTCGTGTTCAAAATACTGAGGAGGAAATGATAGCAATTCACGGGTTGTCACAAACCAAGTTCAAAGAGTTGGGACCACGAAATTTAAGGGAAAGCGGATCCGATCATGGCGGAAACATGGGTCAAGCAAATTACCAAGATATTCGATGTCTTGGGATGCACTGAGGAACGAAGGTTCCATTCGCCACCTTTATGTTCCGCGAAGCGGTGCGTACTATCGGGTGGAGTCTCATGAAGCGTACCCATCCAAATACGCTCAAAGGCATGTCTTGGGAAACATTTCAGAAACTATTTAATGACAAATACTTTCCACGAAAGTGTTAAATCATATGAAGGAAGTGGAGTTCATCAGATTAGAGCAAAACAACATGGCGGTGTCTCGAAGACGAGGCAAAGTTTGCGAGTTATCGTGTTTGCACCTCATTTGGTGGAGAATGAGGAACGATGACGCGGATGTTTCTTAGAGGTTTGAAACCCAAGCGTACGTCGATATCTCATTTCTCATAAATTTTCTCTCTATTCGGATGTTGTAAAATGAGGCTCAATTATTAGAAGCGAGATAACGAGTACAGGTCAACTGAGGACCCACAACCGAGGATCGTACTGCGAGATAGCGATCAACGTAATAATGATAACCAAATGAGAAAAAACAGACGGACAAAAATGGTAACCACTCTGGTGGTAATCATGGCCATGAAAATAGAAGAAGCGAGTCGAGAAGATTTTAAAAGAGGAGATTTAACAACGACCATGTGAAGATGACAGTCTTAAGCGAGAATCGGGTTCTAAGGGAGAGAAACGACCACCGGTCGTATACTACAAATCACGGAAAAGAGGGACATATCGATCAAACCGCCCACAACAGATTCAAGGTATGCTATAATTGTGGAAAGGAAGGACATATCGCTCGAGATTATGCGATGAATGAAACCTAGTTCAATGGGAGGACGGTGACTCAAAAGATCGTCCTGAAAAAGTCAAAAGTCAACGATTCCGGAAGAAGCGTTTGTTGTGGTTTGGTCATAATGCGAGGAACCCAAACGAGGTGATCACGGGTAAGCTATTTATAAATTCTTGCGAAGTTTATACCTTACTTGATCTGGGTGCTACCCATTCATTTATCTCTCCTGCATGTGCTCAACGTTTAAACTTGACTCGGAGAAATTAGACTTTGACTATCTGTGGAAACTCAGTTAGGAGAAACTTTCATCACATCCACTGCTTATAAATCTTGTTTGATTCAAGTTGGCACCATTACCTTACCGTGACCTTATCTCTTTAAAGATACTTGCTTTTGATGTGATTTTAGGGATTGATTGGTTAACTACTCATCATGCCAAAATTGATTGTTTTAAATAAGGTTGTTAGTTTTCATATTCCTAACCAACCCGTTGTTATGCAATTCAAGCAACTAAACCATTAAAATCGATCACGGTCATATCTAATCATAAAGCTATTCGTTTATTAAAAAAGCGGATGTCAAGCTTTCTTAGCCCATGTTATTGATTTGAATAAAGACACGTCAAATTTGAATAATATTCTGTTGTTATTGACTTTCCGACGTATTTCAAAGAACTTCCTGGCCTCTACCCCGAACGTGAAGTTGAATTCTTTATTGATTTTGAACTTTGGTACAAAGCCCATTTCTAAAACCCCATATCGAATGGCTCCTATTGAACTTCGGAGTTAAAGGTCCAACTACGAGAATTGTTGGACATCGGTTTCATTCGTCCCTAGTACATCTCCTTGGGGTGCTCCCTGCTTTTATTTGTAAAGAAGAAAGACGGGGAGTATGCGACTTTGTATTGACTATCGGAATTGAACCATGTCACCATCAAGAATAGGTATCCTCTACCTCGTATTGATGACTTGTTTGACCAACTTTCAAGGGGCACAATTCTTTTCAAAAATCGATCTTAGCTTACGGATATCATCACCAAGATTAGAATCGAGGATATTCCAAAGACCGCCTTCGTAACTTCGGTATGGGCATTATGAATTCTTAGTCATGTCTTTCGGATTAACTAATGCTCCTGCGGCTTTCATGGATATGATGAACCGAGTATTCAAGGAATATTTGGATCAATTCGTTGTTGTCTTTATTGATGACATCCTCATATATTCCAAAAGCCGTGAAGATCATGAGCACCATTTGAAGCTGGTACTCTAAAGGCTTCGTGAAAACCAACTATATGCCAAATTGAAGAAATGCGAGTTCGGCTTGAGGAAGTAGCATTCCTTGGGCACGGGTGTCGAAAACATGGAGTATCTGTTGATCCGGCCAAAGATTGAAGCAATACAAAGTTAGAAGCAACCGAGTCGGTGGATCAAGTACGTAGCTTTTTGGGCTTAGCTGGTTATTATCGGAGATTCGTGGAAGGGTTTTCTCGAATCGCTACTCCATTAACTCAGCTAACTCGGAAGGATACAAAATTCGTTTGGAGCGAAGAATGCGAGAAAAGTTTCCAAGAGCTTAAGAGGAGACTTATTTCTAAGACTGTTCTAACAATACCATCTGGTTTGGATGGATTTGTTATCTACAATGATGCTTGAGTGCAAAGGGTTGGGATGTGTTCTCATGCAACGTGGGAAAGTCATAGTCTATGCCTCGCGACAACTTAAAGAGTATGAGAGGAATTATCCTACTCATGATCTAGAGTTGGCAGTAGTCGTTTTCGTGCTAAAAATATGGAGGCACTATCTATATGGGGAGAAAGTGGAGATATATTCAGACCATAAAAGCCTTAAATATTTCTTCACTCAAAAAGAACTCAACATGCGGCAGCGACGTTGGCTCGAGCTATTGAAAGACTACGACCACACTATTCATACCATCCGGTAAAGTTTAACGTGGTAGTAATTTATTGAGTAGTAGAAGATCATATGCGAGGAACGAGTACGATGATGTCAAGTATACGCGTAGAGCCAACTTTAATAGAAAAAGTTAAGGTTGCTCGAGCCACCGAATCGGAGTGACGCGCGTATGAAGAAGAAAGTACAAGAAGGAGCTATTCCGAAAGCGAGAATTGATGAAGAAGGAATACTTGAGTCCACTCTGAGACTTTGTGTTCCTAACGACTCTGATTTGAAGTACAAGATTATGATGGAGGCACACAATACACCATTTGCAATCCATCCTGGAAGTACTAAAATGTATCGTGATCTTCGATATACATTTTGGTGGAACAATATGAAGAGAGAGATTGCAAAGTTTATCTCAATGTGTTTAACTTGTCAACGTGTAAAGTGAGCATCTAGTACCTAAGGTCCATTTGCAACCACTTGAGATTCCTAATGGAAGTGGGAACATATTACCATGGATTTCGTTACGGGTCTTCCTACGGCTTTCAAGGCATCAATGCTATTTGGGTTATTGTTGATAGATTAACCAAGTCCGCTCATTTCTTGCCGATCACGGAGACTTATTCCTCGAACGTCTTGCTTTAGTATGTGACGTGAATGAGATTGTGAGGTTGCATGGCATGCATGTATCCATAGTTTCGGATCGTGACCCAAGATTCACTTCAAGATTTTGGGTTAGCTTGCAAAAAAGCTATGGGCACGCAGTTTGCGATTTAGTTCTAAGCATACCATCCCCAAACCAGACCCGACAATCGAGAGGACTATTTAAACTCTTGAAGATTTATTAAGACTCGTGTCCTGAACTTCAAGGGGCGATTGGGATAAGTATTTACCATTGGTGGAATTCTCCTACAACAACAAGTTATCAAGCAAGTATAGGTGTGGCTCCATTTGAAGCATTATATGGACAAAAATGTCGTTCTCCAATATGTTGGGATGAGGTGGGTGTGAAGCAACATTGTTGGGACCCGAGTTAAACGTATGACTCACCGAAAAGATCCAAATGATTCGACAACGTATAAAAGCGGCACAAGATCGACAAAAAAGAGTTATGCGGATCTTCATCGAAAGGACGTGGAATTTAATGTAGGGGATCATGTATTGTTGCGAAGTTGCTCCAATGGAAGGGAGTTACAAGATTTGGGAAGAGAGAAAGCTCAATCCACGATTTATCGGTCCATTTCAAATTCTTGACCGAGTAGGAAATGTAGCCTATAGACTTCACGTTACCTCAAAGTATGTCTCGTGTTCATAATGTGTTTCACATATCTGTATTTCGTAAATATGTGAAAGACCCGAACCACGTTATTGAGTTAGAAACCGGACGAGATAGCCAAGACTTAACGTATGAGGAGGTACTGTCAAGATCTTGGATAGGAAGGAGCATGTCCCACGCTAAGAAAGGTCATACCACAAGTTAAAGTTTTGTGGAGGAATCATGCTATAGAGAAAATGACCAGGAATTGGAAAGCGGAAATGAAAGCGAGGTATCCTCACCTTTTCAAACACCAGTACGTCACGTCAATTTCGAGGACGAAATTTCATAAGGAGGGAGGTTGTAAGACCCCAAATTTTTAAATAAAAGGAATTTCCTTTATTTATTATTTTGAAATAGTAAGGGTTGATTTGATTAATGTGGATAGTTAAGGGTTAAATACGCAAATATTTCAAAATAAGCAAGTGGTTATAAAATATTCATTATCGTTGGGAATATTCGTTTGGTCGTGGAATATTAAATCTTGTCGGGAATATTCGTATTTACTGACAATTGCACCATGTGTGGGCCCCATAACTGAAAGCGATTGGATGAAGAAAACGACAAATATAAGTTATTTTTAAATAACGGGCGTAGTTATTACTGTTATCTTGTTGAATACCCGGTGGTTAAAACGCACTAATACGCGTTGTTGAACAACAAGAAGATGCCAGTATTGCACCAATTATTGATTCTTACGTGAAGGCACTACTCAATAATGGTTACGATAATTATTGTTCGATATTTTATTGAGTTAATAATTGTCTGCGTTGATATTTTATATTGTTGTTGTTTCATAATTGTCATTACACGATATTTTCTTTATCGAAAGCAATAATTCATATTATCCTAATAATATTATTAGATAACATTATTGGCAATGTCTAGAAAGTTCTGCCTAAGGAGAGGTTTGGTCACCTAATTGCGCCGCGCAAGAAGAAGAAATTCTTATTGAAAGCCCCTCTTTCCAGGAACCGCCTTTGGGTAGTTAATATTGTGATTCTCGTAATATTATTTGTGAATAATTAATTATTGATTTATATGATGAGGAAAATATTGATTTTATGTGGATATAGATGGAGAAAATTTTAAAATGACAATTGTTGAAAATTAATATTTTATCTTTTTCTCGATAAAATAATTCATTTAAATATATTATTTTAATAATATATTAACGGTGATATTTTTACAACGAATGTGGGATATATGAGTATACGAGGAGGAAGAGTATTTTTGTTGCAATAAATGTTTAAAACATGTTAAACATGCTCGGTGGACCCCATTTATTGATTGAAATTTGATTATACCGTGTAAAAATCGCCTGCTTGTGGATTTCTTATGAATTTCTATTTGGAATTTGGAAAACTTTCTCCTGCAAAGTTGTAGAGAATTGAAATTCCTATAAAACTCATGAGATTCGAATTTTCTGATGAAAGGGCTATTTATTATGAATTATTGAAGTTCTAAAGTTTCAAAATAATTGATTTTTGGGAGTTTAAAATATTTTTTGTAAGAAAAACGTTTTTGTTGTAATTGAGTGGCTCACATGTGTTATAAATGATCTGAAATCAGATTTCTAAGGTGGGCTTGAATATTTTAAGAAATATTATTATTTTATTAAATTTTCTTTTGGTGTTCTAAACATTTTCCTATAAATAGGGTCTTGGGTTAGAATTGAAAATCACACCGTAAATCGAAGTTTTCTCTCTATATTATCGAGCGTATTCTTGTGAGTATTTTGAGTATACTTTGAGTATTGCTAGACGGTGCAAGTTCCTTCAAAGACTATACCCTAGATTCTAGCTAAGATCTTGATCTTTCGAGGTAAGGGATATTATTTTTTTCGTAATGATATTATTTCTTCAATATCATTATAATTTGAAATGTTGATCCTAAGTTTTATCAAATTTGGAACTTTTTCATGTCTAAGGGTTACTATTCATGAGTTACTATTCACGAAGTTTATTCATGAGTTACTATTCACGAGTTACTATTCACGAGTACTATTCATGAAGCGTGAAGATGTTTTTGTGGAATTTCTATCTTTTGGTGTCTGAGTTACTTATTCACGTGATACGGCACTATTCACGATATCTGATATTATTCAATCGAAAAATAAAATTTCTTCTTTTCGTCCAAAAACATCTATTCGGATACTAACTCGATTGTATCCATGTTTTGATCATTCTTGAATTTTACACCACTATGATTATTTTGAGGTATTTTTGGGCGTGGATAAAACCAAGTATGAATCCTTAATCCTTAATCCTTGTCATTTTGTTTCAACCGGATTCGTTTCTTTAAAAAAATATTTTCATCATCCTCGGTCTTAAATGATGATATTATGGAATATCTTTGGCTTCAGTAGTGCAAAGATGAATGATTTCTTAAGAATATCTTTGGCTTTGTAGTGCAAAGATGAATGATTTCGAAGAATATCTTTGGCCGTAGTGCAAAGATGAACAGTGTTTAAATGAACATGACTAATCGATGAATATCTTTGGCCCGTAGTGCAAAGATGAATATTTGATTCAGTGATGTATATTGATTGATGTTACGAGGATAAAAGATAGAGCGATGAACTTTTAAATTCAAACATAGAAGATAGTAGTTTGCATTCTCTACTTAACTCTTCTAATGAATTATTATTTCATTGCGAATATTGATTTAAAATTTGTTGTCTATTGTATTCTATTATATTTTTCCTCATTGAAGACTAACGATAATTTGTTGTATATTATCTTAGTCATGATATTCTTTATTGAGCTAGTTGAGCTCACCCTTTTCCTTTTTGTTCCATTTTTCTCGTGGAGGCGAGAATATAGCGAGTGCAGTGGGGGTATGGAATGAAGGTTTTAGAAAAGGATTGTTTAGTAGTCCTCACCATTTTTGTAAAATAATGTATCAATAAATGTGATGAGGATTTATTTGAGTATAGATATTGTCTAGAAGATAATATTTGTATTCAAACTCACAGTTTTACTGTTGTAATAATAAAGTTGTAGTTGTTTCTGTACCATGTATTGACAACTCAGAATAGGTGATGTATACCTATTTTGGGGGCGTCACAATAATAATGTTTTGTTTGGAACTGGAAGATTATTTGATGGACTTTATATACTTGACTTACATGAAAATATTTTGCAAATTAAACAAACTAATAAAAGAAATGAGATGATCATTCAAAGAGTTGAATATGTGTATTTGATGAAATAAAAGTCTGATTCATTTGAAAGGTTAAAAGAATTCAGATATGAAACAAATTAGAAAAGTATTAGGATTCTTCGATCGGATCGAGTAATGGAATTTTTGACCAATGAGTTTCTAGATCATCTCAAATAATTTTCTCTCACAATGGACGCCTCTTGATATGCAATAATTGATATATTGGTATAACTAAAAGGAGAAATCTTCCCTTGCTGGATATGGTGTAGTCTATGATGAGTTTTACTGATATTCCAGTATCCTTATGGGGTTATGCCCTAGAAAAAGCTGCATATCTACTAACTAAGGTATCCTCAAAAATCCGTTCTCAAGACTCCATATGAGTTATGGACATGGAGGAAACCTAGTCTTAAGTATGTTAAGATATAAGATTGTCCAGTTTATGTCAAAAGGTTTGAGAATGATAAACTTGGAACAAATTCTGACAAGTGCAGATTTGTGGAATATTCTAAAGTAAGTTTAGGGTATTATTTCTATAATCCTACTGAGTAAAAGGTGTATCTTACGAAGCACACTACCTTTTTGGAAAATGAGTTTATCCTTGAAGGGGCTAGTAGGAGGGAGATAGATCTTGAAATAGTTTAAGAATTACAAAGCATTGTAAGTCAATTAGAGGAACCTGTAGATAGACCTATTGTACCACAGCTGAACAGTAAATCTGAAAGAGTACCGAAGATACCTATGAGGTATGGATTAATCATAGATGTTGATGAATAGGTACACTTCATAGAGGTTTATGATCCAGTTATACACGATGAGGCTATGAGAAGTAGACACTCAGAGAAATGGCAGATGACCATGAAATTCAAATTGGACTCCATATATGGAAAATAATTGTGGATTTGGGTTAACCCTCTGGTAGGTATAAAGCCTATAAGGTTATATGGGTCTTTAAGAAAGTCTAGAACAAATGGCAAGGTGGAGACCTCTAAGAATAGATTGATTGCAAAAGGTTTCAAATAAAGTCAAGGAGTTAACTATGATAAAACCTTCTTGCCAGTAGTAATACTCAAGTCCATTCAGATTTTACTTTCGATTGTAGCTTATTATTACAAAATCTGGCAAATGGACATGGAGACGCCCTTCCTCAATGGTGATTAGAGCAGAATGTATATATGATACAGCCAGATGGATTTGTCTAAAGAGATGAAGTAAATCAAATGTGAGGTACAACGATCTATTTATGGATTAAAGCAAGCTTCTCAAACATGAAATATTCGTTTTGATGAGATAATCAAAATAGTTTGATTTTATCTAGAACGAAGATGAACCATGTGATAACCCCAAAATAGGTCCATTCCATCCAACCCATTCTGAGTCACCAAATACATGGTACAGAAAACAACTACAACTTTATTACAACAATTGTCGTGCAAAATACAACAACACATATGCTGTGAGTTTGGATACAAATATATACCAACTGTGACACTCATCCCAACCTTGGATACCAAGTCTCAATGACACCTTACATAAAGGTATAGTCAAAAACTGTTTTAGAAATTAGAATCTTTGGGAAGTGCTCAAGGAAACCTTCGTACATGGGAGGCCATGCGTCTAGGTTATGATAGATATCATTTGGCCACAGAATTATCCTTGGTTGACCCAATAGACCCCAAAGAAAAACGAGAAGATTACTATCATATTCTTCTCAATGGTGAGTCTTTTCTTGACATATCATTATCTCCACTATCTCTAAATGAGAATTATACTTCAAACAAACACCAAGATTATATAGGTAGTGCTCGTAAATATACTCAGCAAGTGGATGAGCACAACCCTGTCTTATGATGACACGAGGTTGTATGTCATTAGACATCTTGTATGATAGTGGCAAAACAGCCTTCCAACGTTGCGTTCGCCTCACCCTAGTTGATTCACCAAATATAACTACTAAATGATGACCACCGCTTCTATTCCCTCATATTTCGCTCGACCCACTCACTCTTATTACCTGAAAGGAATTGTGAAGCAAAAGGGTGAGCACAACTAGCTCAGTAAAGAAAATCATGACTAAAGATAATTAAATTATCAATAGCCTTCATCGGTAATAAATCAGAGATTTAGAACATATGGTAAATGATAAAACTTTTCAACTATAGTTGCAGCGGAACGAGCAATCCATTAGAAGAGTCAAATAGACCATAAAGTCTACTATCTTCTCCACATTAAAAGTCCACCAACAGTGTTTTATCCCTGTAATATCACTCAATAGTTCCTTTCCACAATTATATGAATAACTCATAATCATAATTGTGATTCTAAATTCCTCTTCGCACCCAGGACGAAGATAAATTTCATCACATGTCTTTACCTGAAATATCAAAGATCATGGTTATACCAAATCACAGTTTCTGTTTATAATCATACTAACAATTTCATCTTTGCACTACGGGCCAAAGATATTCATCGACATACCATCTTTGCACTACAGGCCAAAGATATTCAACAACAGGTCATCTTTGCACTACGGGCGAAAGATATTCATCAACAATTCATCTTTGCACTACATGCCAAAGATATTCCTCAACAGTTCATATTTGCACTACAGGCCAAATATATTCATCAATAGTTCATATTTGCACTACAGGCCAAATATATTAATATCTCAAGAAATATATAATAATTTCAGAATTTATATAAACAATAATTATAACCATGTTGATCATTTCACCTTTGCACTTAAGCTAAAGATATTCAATTATAAATTCAATGGTCATGATCATACCAGTCAACAATTCAACTTTGCACTAGTGGCCAAAGAGAACCCATAGTCATGATCATACCAAAAATCTACCCATCTTTACACTCAAGTCAATGAGAAATATCATCATTAGGGTTATAAAAATATTATATATGATAATAAAAATAATATGATCAACATACAGTTTTAATCTCAAGAGTAATATTCATAAATTAACTATAATTTGGTTAGAAAAAGAAACCAATTTTATTATGAATAGTAACTCGTGAATAGTAACTCGTGAATAGTAACTTCGTGAATAGTAACTTCGTGAATAGTAACTCATGAATAATAAACCCGACATAAAAAGGTAGAAATTTCACAATAAAATCCATACCAATATTTTGGTATAATGATATTGAAATAACATTTCTTAAACTTATAAACAATTTATTTTAATTATTTACACTTTACTAAATAATGCATTTAATCATCCTAAAATACCAAACTCATAATATTTCATCACCAATAACCAAAACCCTCATCAAAAATCTGCATATGCCTCATATAGGATTCTCAAACCATAAAATCTTATTTTCCAATTTTCTTACTTCACCTAACATATTTAATTCATTTACTCATAACTAGTCCATTTTCATGAAAAATACCAAATCAGTTTCAAAAATATTTCTTTTCTGGGATTTAGCAGAATATAGTCTCATATTGAACATATATTTTTCTCAGAATTTTTAAAATTCATTTACATATGGCCAAAACCGCCGAATATTTAGACATTTATCATTAATTGTACTTTTATCTAAAATTTTGAAATTCACAGAGTACACTGATATTATATAGATGTACTCCCAATAAAAATTTCATCAATTTTGGAGTTAACCACAAGGAGTTATAAGCAGTTACTTTTAAAATAGTCTTTTCCCGTAAAATTCATAACTCTTAATCTATACATCCAAAAATCGCCATTTTTGGACACAATCAATAAAACTCATCAAAATATCATTTCAAATTTTTCTAGAATTTTCTGAAGGACGGAAGAAGTACGAATTGAAAAACATAATAACCCTTAAAATCTCGTACCTCTCGAGAAGCGAAGATTTCCGATTTGGAATATCGGATGAAAAACCGAATGAAACTTCTACTAAATAGCAACTCTCAAAGTATCTAAATACTCTCAAAAATATGCTTGATAATATAGAGAGAAAGAAAACTTGTTTCTGGTGTGATTTTCAATTCTAACTTAAGCTTCTATTTATAGGAAAATGTTAGAACACCATAGGAGACTAAAATAATAAAATATATTATTTCTTATTCAAAATTCTACGCATGTGCTAAGTTGGAATTTAGACCAGCCACCATTGAATAAATTTCCAGCAGCCCATGTGTATTCAACACAAGTGGGTCCCACCCATAATTTAATAAAAATTATTTTATTTTTTGAAACTTCAACAATTCATAGAAAATAGCCCTATATCGTAAAAAAACTAATTTTATTTCCATTCTACTGAAATTGAATTCTCTACAACTTTGTAGCTTTGAGTTTTTCCAAATTCCAAACCAAAATATCCAAAAAATCCACAAACGGATGATTTTTAATACCTCCACACCGACAAAATACTGATAAAACACCTCAAAGATTAATTCCTTCATTTTATCCACATAAAATAAATATATCCATCATTTATATCCACATAAAATAAATATTTCCTTATCATATAAATCAATAATTAATTATTCACAAATAATATTACAGAATCACAATAATGACAACCAGGCAGTTTCCAGGAAAGAGGGGGCTTTCCAATAAGGATTTCTCCTTAGTGGCGCGCAATTAGGTGACCAAACCTCTCCTTGACAGAACTTTCTAGAAATTGCCAACAATGCTATCTAATAATATTATTCAAATAATATGAATTATTGATCCGATAATGGAGATACTTTATGTCACGATGACAATTATTGAATCAATAAAATAAAATATTGAATAGTAATTAATGTAACATGTAAGACCCCAACTTATCATAAATAAAATTGAATTTCCTCTAATTATATTTGTGAATAATAAGGTATTAATTTGATATAATTCTCTGGTTATGGGTGAAATGTGCAAATTTTATAAAATATGCAAGTGATTATAAAATAATCATTGTTGTCAGGGAATATTCGTTTGGTAGTGGAATATTCTTGTTGTCGGGGAATATTCGTATGCGACCAAGCGCAGCATTTGTGGGGCCCCATAATGTAATAACTGCTTGGGATGAAGAAAATGACAAGTTTGAGTTTTTATAAATAATCGGCAGTAGTTATTAATTAATTAACAACTTGTTGGAATACCCTATGGTTAAAATACGATGTCTGGCGTGGATGCACAAATTGATGAATTATTGATCCTTACTGCTCAATATTTTATTTTATTGATTCAATAATTCTTTGCATTTGATATTTTATATTATTGTTGTTTCAATAATTGTCAACGCACAAAGATTTCCCATTATCGGATCAATAATTCATATTATTTGAATAATATTATTAGATAGAATTATTGGCAATGTCTAGAAAGTTCATCAAAGAGAGGTTTGGTCACCTAATCATGCGCCAATAAGGAGAAATTCTTATTGAAAGCCCCTCTTTCCTAGAACTACCGGTTATCATAAATGTGATTCAGAATATTATTTGTGAATAATTAATTATTGATTCATATGATAAGGAAATATTTATTTTATGTGGATATAAATGTTGGATATATTTATTGTGGTTAAAAATGAAGGAGTTAATGTTAAGGTGTTTTATCAATTTTTTGTCGAAATGAAGGTATTAAAATTAAACGAAAGTGTTTTGAGATATATTGTGTGAGTTATAATTTTAATCCGACCGTTGGATCGTTGTAATTTTTGAATATGTTATACATATATAAGTTGAGTATATGTCCACAAATTTTGAACCGTTAAAAATGAACGTATGATTTGTTATGAATTTTAAGAGGTGACTGATTCAGAAATTAGGTTTATAAATGATTTTGGTAGAAAATTCTAGAATTGAGTGGGCCCCACTTGTGGTTGGTGAAGAAATGTGCTAAATTTATTTCAAATGTGGTGGGTGGGAATAGTAGCAGGTAAAGCCATCAGGTTGCAGGTCAAGTCTCCTAACATTTTCCTATAAATAGAGGGCTAAGTTAGAATTGAAAATCACACCAGAAACAAGTTTTCTCTCTTTCTCTCTCAAGATTATTGAGTGTATTTTATGAGTATTTAGATACTTTGTGAGTTTCTATTAATCAGTGCAAGTTTCCTACAGCCTTATACCGATATTCCGATCAGAAGTACTGATATTTTGAGGTAAGGGATGTTATTTTCTTCATATATGATATTATTTCTTCAATATCATTATGCCAAAGTATTGATCTGAATTTTTATCAAATTTGGAACTTTTTGTGTCGGGGTTACTATTCACGATATCGGACTATTCACGATACTCTGACTTATTCACGAATACGGCACTATTCACCGAAAAATAAAATTTTTTTCTTTTTATCCAAGATGTCTATTATGGTTACTATCTTTGATTGTATCCATGTTTTGATCTTTATTTTTGAATTCTGTTTCAAAATTGGTATTTATGAAGTATTATTGATCTTGGATAAACTGTTATATGAATCCCTACTATTTGTCCTTCCGTTTCACTGGATTTGTTTTCTTTAAAATATTTTTCATCATCCTCAGTCCTAAATGATGATATTACTAAATATCTTCGGCCTGTAGTGCAAAGATAAATGATTAACTGATGAATATCTTTGGCCCATAGTGCAAAGATGAACAAGTGTTGAGATGAACATGACTAACTGGTGATACAAATGAATATCTTTGGCCTGTAGTGCAAGGATGAATATTTGATTAAAAATGTATATTGATTGTTGTTACAGGGATAAAATATTGATGATGGACTTTTAAATCTTAAAAGATAGTAGAACTCATTCTCTACTTGACTCTTCTAATGGATTGTTGTTTCTACTGCAGTTGTTGATCTAAAACTTGTTGGCTATTATATTTTATCAGATTTTTTCCTGTTGAAGACTAACGATAATTTGTTGTATATTATCTTAGTCATAATATTCTTTATCGGGCTAGTTGAGCTCACCCTTTTCCTTTTTTGTTCCATTTTTCTCGGGAGGTGAGAACATAAATTTGGAACTAATGGAGTACGAGTGATGGTTCTAGAAAGATGTTTTAGCAGTTCCTCACTATTTCGTAAAATAGTGTTTGAATAATTGTAATGAGGACTTATTTGAGTGTGGATATTATGCAGAAGACAATATTTGTATTTAAACTCACATGAAGATGTGTTGTGTATATTTTGCACGACAATTGTATTATGAAGTTGTAGTTTGCTTTATGTACCATGTATTTGACGACTCAGAATGGGTGTTGTATACCTATTTTGGGGGCGTCACATAACAATTATTGAGTAGTCCCTTCTTACATAAGAATCAATAATTCAAAAATACTGCAATACCGCAAGTGCTTCTTTATGCAATAACGTGTATTCATCGTATTTTAACCAATAGGGTATTCTAATGTTGTTAATTGAGAATAATCAAGCGTCGTTATTTGTAAAAACTCAAATTTTGTCGTTTTCATCATCCGACAGTTATTCGTTATGGGGCCCACAAATGGTTGCGTCGTCGTACGAATATTCTCCGACAGAAAGAATATTCCACGACCAAACGAGTATTCCCCGACAATAATAAATATTTTATAACCACTTGTGTATTTTAAAAAAAATCATATATCACACCCTTAACTTTAACCTTTTATCAATTTAACCATTTACTGAATAGTTATTATAAGAAAAATTAAATATTTTTATTTCATAAAATTCAAGGTCTTACAAATCATGTATGTACAAGAAGGTCAGTGGGAACGCAGCGACATTCCTAATTTGTTCTATGGTGTGAAAAAAAATTCAAGGTGTCCTTCAAGTAGGGGTAAAGATATTCAAATTGTTTTCTAAAAGGAAAAGTCTAATATACCTAAGATAGAGTAACAATTTAATCATTTTTCTTAAAAAATGATGTTGTGGTTTTTAAAAAAATATAAATAAAGTGTTAACACGAATAAGTTTTTTTAGTAATGATAAACAAGTTTTTTTTTCAATTTTTTAAAAAAAATTATTAAGTGATGTTTCATATTACTATTAAATTTTTCCAAATAATATATTTATAAATTCATACTCATTTTCCTCCACAACTTAGCCATATCTTTGTTCCTCATTGTTTAGATTCTTATATGACGTTCATAGAAATGTACGTATGAGACTAATTATTTTTACATTCCACACAATTTCGAATCATTAAGAATTTGCTTCAAATTATTTTGCTTCTAATAGTTCAATGATCATAACTCTTAATGAGAAGACAAAATAATAATGTTACAAATGATGAATACCCAGGAAAAATGATATTATAAACAATAAACATGTATGTCTAAAAAATAAAACAATAAATATGAGATTATATGCACAAGAATAAATTAACAAACATAATTTCTTCAATAAAGAGTGATAAATGTAAGTTTAAATTAGAAAGAAAGAAAATTGATTTAGCAAGAATTACTACTCAATTTATATTTATTATATTAAATATCCCAATAAATAAATTCATCTTCTTTTTTTCAAATAAATTTATAAGCATAAAGAATTTTACACAATTTATCAAATTACTAATTATTATTTTTTGCTAATAAAATTGAAATCAACGGTAAAATACAAAGACCGAAGAAAATATCTTATTTTGAACAGAGGGATTAATATCCTAGTTTCTTTCATTTTTTATCCAGCACATTCTGTTTCTGAGTGTTGGACGAAAAAAAGAATAGAAAACTAAAATTAGAACAGAGAAAAAAAAAATAGAAAATTTAAAAAAAAAAATTATGTTGTTTCTGAGTTTTTAATAGAAAATAATATAAAAAATTTCTTTTCTTGCATTTTTGAGTTTCAATGAAAAAAAAAGAAATTTTTTCTTTTATAAATTTACCCTTTTATTAATTATAACCATTGAACCATAAATAAAAATATGCAAAATAAATTTAATCAAAGAAAAAAATTCCATAATCAAATACAAACGGAAGTAATGTGAGGCTGATGAGTATACATACACAATTATGATTAGAATGACCTGAAGATTGGAACAGCCTGAGAAAGTACTGACACTATTTCAGGAAATGCTATCAAAAGGTTGTTCTCCAAATTTATTTGGTTATAATAATATGATCCAGGTTCTTGCTAAGAGCCGAATGGTTGACAAGACAATCTTTCTCTCTAAAATGATTGTCGACCCAATGAATTCACTTACAATGTAATTCTGAATGTTCTGCCTTAAGAAGGGCAGCTTGGTAAACTAGATGAGGTTGTGGAAATGTCAAAAAAGTACATGAATAAGTAACAATATGCATATATTCTGAGGATGCTGAGTAAGTTGGGTCATGCAAGTGGGGCTCATCGGTTGTTCTGTAATATGTGGAACTTGCACGATTATGGAGATAGGGATGCATATTTATCCATTTTGGAGAGTTTATGCAATGCAAAGAAGATTACAAGGCTTTAGAATTGCTGATTAAGATACTTGAAAAGGGATTAAGTACTGATACTTTTATGTATAATATAGTAATCTCTGCTCTTGGTAACTTAAAGCAGGTATCCCATCTTCATGATCTTTATGAAAAAAATGAAACAGATGGTCCTTCTGTGACGCCCCTGTAAAATCCTAACTTTTTGAATAAAGATGAATTTTCTATAAATATTATTTTTAAATATTATGGAGTGAAATTGATATAATAGTTGTGGGTAATATTTATAAATTTTGCAAAAATCACGCAAGTTGTTATATAATATTCGATTGGCTGCGGGAATAATCGCTTTAACAAGGGAATATTAGTACAACGACACAATTATTAGTGGAATTCTATAACGGAATTATTTTCTGGATTGAAAAAACGACAAAAATACTTTTATGAAAATAACGACGGAAGTTTTACTTATTAATCTGTTGAAACACCGGTGTTAAAAAAGACAAGAATACTGCGTTTGCATAGTAGACACTTGATTGATTATCGATCTTTACGTGATAAATCACTCAATTTTGTTGGTATTATTAATGTAATAATACGTAAAATCTTTTATATAAAATGTAATACTTTTATAAAGTTAGTTACATAAATAGAATATATTATATTCTATTACGATAAATATTCTGATAGTGTTTTGCAGATAGTAAAATCTTTTTATATAAAATGTAATACTTTTATAAAGTTTATCTGCTTTATTAGATAATAATTAGAATATATAATATTTTATTATGCATAAGATTGCGTAGTGTTTTGTATAGAAAATCTTTTATAAAGTTATTCGTTTTATTAGATTATAAATATAATATATTATATTTTATTTAAAAGATTTTGCTTTAAATATGGACCGTCATATTAAAGTAAATCAATTTGGATGAGATTAATGAGTTAATTCTTATGCAATCCATTTTCTATAAATAAAGCTCATTCCTTCATTATTTTCTTACGAATTCAATTTAAACTCTAGAGAGAGAAAATTATAGAGAGAAAGAAGAAAAGATTTCTATACTTAACTACTCTTATATTCGGTTCTTTTTATGGTAAGGGGTGTTATTCTTTCTTATTCATGAAGAAAATCGTTGTTATTCCATTGCTTATTATTCTATTGGAATAACTCAGATACGCTGTGCTCACCCTATACTTTGGTGACATTCTTCTTATTATTCCGCTTTTACTATTCTCATTGAATATCCTCGTTCATGAGTTTCTGTGGGACCGATTCCGCTTTTTTACTATTCTCATTGGAATATCCCGTCTGCATGCGTTTTTACGCCGGACCTATTTTCGCCTCTTTATTATTCTCGCTGAAATATCCTGTTCACATGCATTTTACGCCGACCGGTTCCGCCTTTTTATTATTATTCATTGCTGAATATCCTCGTGCTTTGCGTTTCTGGCGGGACCGATTCCGCCCTAATTAGTATTCTCATTGGAATAACTTGTCTATGCAAGTACCGCATGCATGGTTATTTCATTGTTATTCCATTCTTTATTATTCTCATTGGAACATCCCGCTTGCATGCAATTTCGCTGCACTGGTTCGATTATTTAGTATTCTGTTGGAATAACTCTGCCTCATCAAGCACCGCATGCATGGTGATTTCTTTTGTTATTCCATTATTTATTATACTCAATTGGTTAAAGTTTTGACTTCTATACTCCATGAAATTAGTAGAATATCCTCGATATTTGCACTTCATCCAAAGATCTTTCATGGAAATATTCTTCCGATCATTCTTGAATTTTACTCTACAAAGCGATCATGTCGACAATTTGGACATTAGTAGTTCTTGGACAAATTAATTCTTGAACTTGTTTTATTGAATTCTTATATCATTGTCATCGTCCCTCATGTTTATATTATGTTGAAAGTCATATGTGGCTCAGAAGTGCATGTAGATGGACTTGGTATGATTATGACTAGGAATTATTCTTTAATCACGACCGCAATGTTACAAATGATGTGGAAAAAGTCCTCATTGGCCCGTAGTGCATTGATGGATGATTGTTGGCATGATCATGATCATTAATGAATACAAAATATTCTTGGCCCGTAGTGCATGGATAATTGTGGTCGGTGATACTAAAGAATATCCTCGGCCGTAGTGCGGGGTGATTCAATGATGTGGAATATTTATTAAGTCGAGTCTCAAATGATAATGATGATGAAAAACCTTTTTAATCATAAAAAATAGTAGATTTTATTTTCTAGTTGACTTTTTTAATGGATTGCTTGTTCACCGCAGCTTAAACTTGATGTCTCATTATATTTTATCGCTTTAACATTGTTGGAGACTAATGATAATTTATTCTCGCATTATCTTAGTCATAATATTTCTTCTTTGGGCTAGTTGAGCTCACCTTTTCTTTCACCGTTCTCTTCAGAAATGAGAATATAGGCCGGGACGAGCTCTGGAAACTGGAGTGATGGTCCGAGAGGATAGCATTAGTAGTCCTCACTATTCGTGAAATAGTGTGATAATAATTGTAATGAGGACTCGCTTTTAAGTTTGTATAATCTCTAGTAGATAATATTTGTATTCAAACTCACAGCTTATATTTTGTCGTATTGTACACGACAGCAGTTGTATTAGTAAGTTGTATTTGAATTCTTTACTACGTATCCGCGACGACCCAAGATGGGTGATGTATACCTAATTTTGGGGGTGTCACAACAGTATTAAAGCTTAGGATATGATCCTGGCTAAGATGTGAGACTAGAACTAGGAGGGAGAGACGGGAAATTCCTTCGCTAGTAGGACTCTACTTAAATTTATTTTGTATTTAAATTGGTTGGTCGAGTTTAGAGATATTATGTTACATGTCAATTAACCTTTGTTTTATGGCGGTATCTAAAAATGACATCCAAAAAATGTTGAGAATAGCAATGGAGCACAAGAGACCGCTGAGTCTCCACATACCAATAATCGGGAGAATGTGCATCGTGAAGGCGACAATCCTCATGCAAACAACAACACCGACCAAATGATGAATGATGGATTGTTCGGAGGCTTTATGCAATTCATGCAAAAGCAAAGCGAGCGGCTCCCGCCCAAAATGTAGGTGGAACATCTGAAACTCTGACGGGCCACCGCTAAATGCTTCAAGGAGCCGGGACCACCGGAGTTTAAGGGAGAGCCAAAACCACTTATGGCGGAAGCATGGATAAAGCAAATCACCAAGATATTTGATGTCTTGGGATGCTCCGAGGAGCAAAAGGTTCCCTTCTTGCGCTTTATGTTGCGCGGAGGGCAGATTCATCGGTGGGAATCGATAAAACGCACGTACTCGACTCGCCAGATTGAAGATGTCTTGGGAGAAGTTCCAAGAGTCATTCAACGACAAATACTTTCCGAAAGTATTCGTCACACATGAAGGAGGTGGAGTTTATCAAATTGGAGCAAAATAATATGGCCGTGTCGCAATGACGAGGCAAAATTTGCGAGTTATCCTGTTTCAAGTCCCCACTGGTGGATAATGAAGAGAGAATGCATGCGAATGTTTTTAAGAGGTTTGAAGTCGGGAGATACGCCAACATCTTATTTCTCATAAACTGTAATTGTATTCAGATGTTGTAAATAGGGCTCAGTTGATGGAGTGCGATAACGAGTCAACGCAACCAAAAGAGAGCAGCCGGCAAAATGATAATACCAGTGAGAGCAGTCATTGAAGCGGTGACAACAAGCGTGGAGGGAATCAACAAAGCCGAAATGGTAACCACTTGGTGGTAATCGTAACAAAACTATAAGAATGGACATTTCAAGAAGAGGAGATTCAACAATGATGGAAAGACGTCAACGACCAAAGACCCATTGTTAAGGAAGGAGAAAGACCACCTATCATATGCTTCAAATGCGGAGGAGAGGGACACATCATCAAATTGCGCGATGCCGTCCAAAGCATGTTATAATTGTGGAAGAAAAGGTCACTTAGCCCGATTTTGTCGTTCACCAAGACAAATTCAGCTAGGATGGAGGCACCAAAGGTCATCCCCAAAAATCAAAGCCAGTAGTGGGCAAGGGAGAGCATTTGTTGTGACCTCCCAAAAAGCAAGGAACCCGAATGAGGTCATCACGGGTAAGCTTATCATAAACTCTAGCGAAGTATACACTTTATTTGATACCGGTTCTACCCATTCTTTTATTTCTCCTACTTGCGCTCAACGATTAAATTTGACTCCGGAGAAATTAGACTTTGACTTATCTGTGGAAACTCCGTTGGGAGAAACCTTAATTACATCCACGGTTTATAAGTCTTGTTTGGTTCAAGTTGGTACCCACACATTACCTGTCGATCTTATTGCATTAAAAATACTTGCATTTGATGTAATTCTAGGGATTGATTGGTTAACTACTCATCATGCAAAAATTGATTGTTTTCGTAAGGTTGTTAGCTTTCATATTTCTAATCGACCTATTATGCGAATTCAAGCAACCAAACCATTAAAATCAATCACTGTAATCTCAAGCCATAAAGCTATTCGTTTATTGAAAAACGGATGTCAAGCTTTCTTAGCTCATGTCACAGATCTAAACAAAAATACGTCAGTTTTGAATAATATTTCTATTGTTAATGAATTTCCTGACGTATTCCCTGAAGAACTTCCTGGCCTACCCCCAGAGTGTGAAATTGAATTTTGTATCAACCTTGAACCCGGTAGAAAACCCATTTCTAAATCCTTATATCGAATGGCTCCTATTAAACTTCAGGAGTTAAAAACTCAACTGCAGGAATCGTTAGACATTGGCTTTATTCGTCCTAGTACTTCTCCTCGGGGTGCTCTGTTATTCGTAGTGAAGAAGAAAGATGGGAGTATGCGACTTTGTATTGATTATCGGGAGTTGAATCATGTCACCATCAAAAATAAAATTCCATTGCCACGTATTGATGACCGTTTGACCAGCCAGTTCAAGGAGCCAAATTCTTTTCAAAGATTGATCTTCGTTCCGGATATCACCAATTGAAGATTAGAACCGATGGCATTCCAAAGACGGCTTTCAGAACTCGGTACGGGCATTATGAATTCCTATTCATGTCCTTTGGATTGACTAATGCTCCTGCTACCTTCATGGATATGATGAACCGAGTATTCAAGGAATATTTGGATCACTTTGTAGTCGTCTTTATTGATGACATCCTCATATATTCCAAAACCCGTGAAGATCATGAGCAACACTTGAGGCTGATACTCCAAAAGCTTCGTGAATATAAGCTTTATGCCAAGTTAAAGAAATGCGAGTTCTGGCTTGAGGAAGTAGCATTCCTTGGGCACGTGGTATCAAGTCATGGAATATCTGTTGACCCAGCAAAGATTGAAGCTATTCAAAGCTGGGAGCAACCTAAATCAGTGATCGAAGTACGTAGCTTTCTCGGCTTAGCTGGTTATTATCGGAGATTCGTAGAAGGGTTTTCTCGAATCTCTACTCCACTAACTCACCGACTCGGAAGATACAAAGTTCGGTTGGAGCGAGAATGTGAGAAGAGTTTTTAAGAACTCAAGAGGAGACTCATTTCAAAGACTTTTGCTACGACATACCATCTAGTTCGGAGGATTTGTCATCTACAAAGTGATGCTTTGGGCAAAGGGTTAGGATGTGTTCTCATGCAACATGGGAAAGTCATAGCTTTATGCCTCACGACAACTCAAAGAATATGAGAGGAATTATCCTACTCACGATCTAGAGTTGGAAGTCATTGTCTTCGCACTAAAGATTTGGAGGCATTACTTGTATGGGGAGAAAGTGGAGATCTTTACGGATCATAAAAAGCCTCAAATATTTCTTCACTCAAAAGGAACTCAACATGCGACAACGATGTTGGCTTGAATCTGCTGAAAGATTATGATCATACTATCCAATACCATCCCGGAAAAGCGAACGTGGTAGGCGACGCATTGAGTGAAAGATCATATGCGGCACGAAAGTGCAATATTGTCAATGCAAAGGCCCATTTTGTATAACTTGCAAAGGATGGAGATAGAGATAAAGACTCAGTGGACCCACGTGATGATGGCAAATATCTGAGTAGAAAACCAACTTTAATTGATAAAATTAAAGTTGCGCCAAGTTTCTGATCCGGAGTTGATGCGTATGAGGAAGAAAGTGCAAGAAGGTGCGATCCCGGAAGCAAAAATCGATGAAGAAGGAATACTTCGAGTCAACTCTAGACTTTGTGTTCCTAACGACCCTAATTTAAAGTATAAAATCATGATGGAGGCGCACAACACACCATTTGCAATCAATCCTAGGAGTACCAAAATGTATCATGATCTTCGACATACATTTTGGTGGGGTAATATGAAGAGAGAGATAGCGTTGTTTATCTCAAGGTGTCTAACGTGTCAACGAGTCAAGGCGGAGCATCAAGTACCAAAAGGTCCATTTCAACCACTTGAAATTTCAGAATGGAAATGGGAGCACATTACCATGGATTTCATTTATGGTAAGGGGTGTTATTCTTTCTTATTCATGAAGAGAACTGTTGTTATTCCATTGCTTATTATTCTGTTGGAATAACCTGTATACGCGGTCTACCCTATACTTGGTGACATTCTTCTATTATTCTGTCTTTACTATTCATTTGGAATATCCTCACAATGCATGCGTTTTTACGGACCGATTCCGCTCTTTATTATTCTCGCTGAATATCCTGTCATGCGCTTTCTGTACTGAACTCGTTCCGCTTTTTATTATTATTCCATTGGAATATCCTCACTCTCATGCGTTTTACGCCGGACTGATTCCGCCCAAATTAATATTACATTGGAATAACTTTTATCTATCTGAAGTACTCATGCATGGTGATTTACATTGTTATTCCATTCTTTATTATTCTGTTGGAACATCCCGCTTGCGCGAATTTCGCTTTGACGACCGTTCCGTTATTTAGTATTCATTGGAATAACTCGCCTATGCAAGCAGTACTGCATGCATGGTGATTTCTTTTGTTATTCCATTCTTTATTATACTCAGGTTGGTTAAAGTTTTGACTTCTATACTCCATGAAATTAGTAGAATATCCTTGATATTTGCGCTTCATCCAATATCTTTCATGGAAATATTCTTCGATCATTCTTGAATTTTACTCTACAAAGCGATATCATGTTGACAATTTGGACATTAGTAGTTCTTGGGCAAATTAATTCTTGAACTTGTTTTATTGAATTCTTATATCATTGTCATCATCCTCATGTTTATATTATGTTGAAAGTCATATATGGCCTCAGTAGTGCATAGATGGACTTGGTATGATTATGACTGTGGATTATTCGGTGTAATCATGATAGTAATGTTACAAATGGTGTGGTAAAAAGTCCTCATTGGCTGTAGTGCATTGATGGATGCTTGTTGACATGATCATGACCATTAATGAATACACAAATATTCTTGGCCCGTAGTGCATGGATAATTGTGGTCGTGATACTAAAAGAATATCCTCGGCGTAGTAGTGCGGGGGTGATTCGATGATGTGGAATATTTATTAAGTGAGTCTCGCGATAACAATGATGAAAAACCTTTTAATCATAAAAGATAGTAGATTTTATTTTCTACTTGACTCTTTTAATGGATTGCTTGTTACAGTCTGCAGATTAAAATTGATGTCTATTATATTTTATCGGTTTAACATTGTTGGAGACTAATGATAATTTATTACGCATTATCTTAGTCATAATATTTCTTCTTTGGGCTAGTTGAGCTCACCTTTTCTTTCATTTGTTCTCTTGAGAAATGAGAATATAAATTTGGGGACGAGTCGGGGAGCGGAGTGATGGTCCGGAGGATAGCATTAGTAGTCCTCACTATTCTGTGAAATAGTATGATAATAATTGTAATGAGGACTCCTTTTGAGTTTGTATAATCTCTAGTAGATAAATTTGTATTCAAACTCACAGTTTATGTTTTGTCGTATTGTACACGACAGTTGTATTAGTAAGTTATATTTGAATTCTGTACCATGTATCTGGCGACCCAAGATGGGTGATGTATACCTAATTTTCCCACCCCCAAAATAGGTATACACAACTCATTCTGAGTGGCCAAATACATGATATAGAATTTAAATACAAACTTCATTTATACAATACGACAAACGTAAGTTGAGAGTTTTAACACGAATATTGTCTCGTAGACAATATCCAAACTCAAATATAGTCCTTATTACAATTATTATCACAATATTTTATGAAATAGTGAGGACTACTATAGTCACCATCTCGGACCGTCACTCCATTCCCCGACTAGTCCCAGCTATATTCTCATTTCTTAAAGAGAACAATGAAAGCAAAGGTTGAGCTCAACTAGCCCAGTAAAGAATATTATGACTAAAATAATGCAAAATAAATTATCGTTAGCCTTCAACAGTGTTAAACTAATAGAATACAATAGACAACAAGTTTAACGACAACGGAACAAATAATCCATTAGAAGAGTCAAGTAGAGCAAGGTATCTACAATCTTCTTTGATTTAAAAGTTCATCATCAATATTTTATCGTTGTAACACAGCTCAATAAATAATCAACATCACTGAATTATCCATGCACTACGGGCCAAGGATATTCGTTATTATCACCAATGGTCATGATCATGCCAATAACTATCCATTAATGCACTACGGGCCAATGAGGACTTTTACCACATCATTTGTAACATTACAGGTTATGATTATACCGATACATAATTCCTGATCATAATCATACCAATCAACAGTCCATCTATGCACTACGGGCCAAAGATGACTTTCATCACAATATAAGTATGAGGATGATGAAAATAATATAAGCATCACTCAAACGAAATCAAGGATAAATATTAAAGATTTTTAATTTATCCAGAGTTTAAAAATGTCCAAATTGTCAACATGATAACTGCTTTGTGGAGTAAAATTCAAGAATAATATTCATGTATCAAAAATAATTTGGACAAAAAAGAAATTAATTTTTTATCGTGAATAGTACCCCGGGTGAATAGTACTCGAGTGAATAGTACCTTGGCATGAAAAGATAAAAATTTAACAAGGATGTTCAGAAGAATATTTTCGTGAAAAGATACTAGATGAAGCGCAAATTTCAATGATATTCTACTAATTTCAAGGAGTATAGAAGCAATACTTATCAAAATGAGTGTAGAATTCAGAATCTAAAACAAAATAATATTACTTACATACTACGGAGTATGAAAGAAAATATTATTTCTTACGAATATTGAACAAAAATAATATCCCTTACCTTAACAGGAGAGTACTTCTGAATGGTATAGCGAGGATATTCTTGAAAAAACTTGTTCTGTTTTCTACACTCAAAGCTTCCTTAAACTCAAAAGAAATACGATCAATATTATAAAAGAAGAATTCTCTGATTCTAGTGTGATTTTTATTTCTAAACTAAGCATCCTATTTATCGGAGAATGGCATGATACTATTTAAGAAAAATAATCACGGGCGCACAACCGGCGAAAAACTTTTGAAAATTTTGATTTTACTATGTTGCACTATGCATTATTATGCAAACACTATGCAGTACTATGCAATAAAATATAATATATTCTATTTTATATAAAAAAAACTTATATAATATATATATATATATATATATAACTTATATACATATATATAAGTAATAAAACAAAACTGAGATAACTTTCTATCGACGATTTTGAAAAATGAGTAAGTGGGGGTCCATAAAATAAGTTAAATTTACAACAATTACTTCATAAAATATGTGATGCCCCCAAAATAGGTATACATCACCCATTCTGAGTCGCCAAATACATGGTACATAATCCAAATACAAACTTAATTTATACAACTATTAAGTGTCATGCAGAATACGACAAAACATAAACTGTGAGTTTTAATACAAATATTGTCTCCTAGACAATATCCAAACTCAAATTCAATCCTCATTGTAATTATTATCACACTATTTTATAGAATAGTGAGGACTACTATAGCAACCATCTCGGACCGTCACTCCATTCCCCGACTAGTCCCAACTATATTCTCATTTCCTGAAGAGAACAGTGAGCGAAAAGGGTGAGCTCAACTAGCCCAGTAAGAAATATTATGACTAAGATAATGCATAATAAATTACCGTTAGCCTTCAACAGTATAAAAACTGATAAAATATAATATACAACAAGTTTTAGATCAACAACTGCAGCGGAATAAGCAATACATAAGAAGAGTCAAGTAGAACATTATATCTACTATCTTCTATGATTTAAAAGTTTATCATCAATTTTATCGCTGAGATTCAACTTAATAAATAATTCACATCACTGAATTATCCATGCACTACGGGCCAAGGATATTCATTAGTATCACGACCACGAATTATATATCCATGCACTACGGGCTAAGGATATTCGTGTTTTCACCAATGGTCATGAACATGCCAAACAATAATTCATCTTTGCACCCTTGGTCGAAAAGAACGCGTGGTCATGATCATACCAATAACTGTCGTTAAGACTCAGCTCACTAAATAATCTACATCACTTGTAACATTACAGGTCATGATTATACCGAATAATCCCTGGTCATAATCATACCAATCAACAGTCCATCTATGCACTACGGCCAAAATTAACTTTTATCACAATATAAGTATGAGGATGATGACAATGATATAAACATTAATCAAACGAAATTAAGGATAAATATTAAAGACATTAAATTTATCCAGAGTTTAAAAATGTCCAAATTGTCAACACGATACTGCTTTATGGAGTAAAATTCAAGAATAATATTGTATTAAAAATGATTTGGACAAAAAAAGAAATCAATTTTTGTCATGAATAGTATCCCGGGTGAATAGTATCCGAGTGAATAGTATCCCTTGAATAGTACTTCGAAAATAGTACTTTGTGAATAGTATCCCGTGAATAGTACCGTATTTATGAATAGTGCCCATGAATAGTACTCTGTGAATAGCACTGTACGTATATGAATAGTGTCGTATAAATAAATAGTACCCATGAATAGTACTCCGGCATGAAAAACTTAAAATTTAACAAGAATGTTAAGAAAAATATCATTGTGAAACGATACTAGATGAAGCGCAAATTTTAAGGATATTCTACTAATTTCACGGAGTATAGAAATAATACCTCAACAAAATGAGTGTAGAATTAGGGGTACAAAATGAAATAATGTTACTTACATACTACAAACTATGGAAGAAAATATTATTTTATATTAATATTAAACAAAAATAATATCTCATACGAATAAGAAATAAATAACATCTATTACCTTAGTAGAAGGCTGGATACTGCAATAGTGAAATAGCAGAATACTCTTCTTCTTTCTCTCTATAGCTTCTGCAATAGTGAATTGGTGAGAATGAAAGAATAAATGAGCTTCTATTTATAAGAAAACATAGTTTTGATAATTGCACGATTAGGGGCTTGAATTATTACAGTATAGTACATTTATCTTTACCTCCATTTTTAATTTAGTCATTCAACTATTATCAATCTTGCACAACCTCCCCTAATAGTACATGCATGTGAATCAATAGTTCCATACATGTGAACCAAGAGTAATTTGCATGTGAACCAATAGCAATTAATTGCTCATTTATCCGATTAATTGCCCGTTTGGTCAATTATAATACAAAACTAGCAAATAATAGAATTACTTCCTTTGAGGGTAATTGGGTCACGGAAGAATTAAAGAAAACTAAATGAACAAACATCTTTAATCAACACGAACTTATTCATCATTAATATTATAACTCACAATATTTAACAACCAGAACATTTCCAGGAAAGAGGGGGCTTTCCGATAAGGATTTCTTCCTATTGGCGCGCAATTTGGTGACCAAACCTCTTTCCTCGACAGAACTTTCTAGACATCGTCAATAATGCAAATAATAATATGAATAACTTTTTCGTCTCAGTTATTGATTTAATAATATAAAATATTGTGCAGATGAAACTGTGACAATAATTGAATCAATAATATGAGATACTATGCATCAATTACTGTAGCAATAATTGAGTATAACTGAGTGACTTCTCACGTAAGCATCAATAATCAATACTGTGTGCTACTATGCAACCACGCGTATTACTGTACTTTTATCATCGGGAATTTCAACAGTTAACGGTAAAACTCTCGCCGTTATGTTTATAAAAAGATATTTCTGTCGTTTTTTTACTCCGACGATAATTCTGTTGTGGGGTCCAGCAATGATTGTGCCGTCATACGAATATTCCCTGTTAAAATGAATATTCCCCGACCAATCGAATATTTTATAACAACTTGTTTACTTTGCAAAATTTATAAATATTACCCACAACTATAACATTATATCAAATTCACACCTTAATACTAAAAAAAAATACTTCAAGAAAATTAATATTTATTCATAAAATTTGGGGTCTTACAAAATACCCCTCTATTTATCTCAATTCACTTGGCTTCACTAAACACATTTTTAATAACATTTATTCATCATTAATATTATAACTCACAATATTAATAATCAGATCATTCTCATGAAAGAGGGGGCTTTCCAATAAGAACTTCTCCTTATTGGCGCGCAATTAGGTGACCAAACCCCTTTCCTCGACAGAACTTTCTAAACATTGTCAATAATGCAAATAATAATATGAATAACTTTGTCGTCTCAATTATTGATTTAATAATATTAAATATTATGACAATAATTGAATCAATAACGTGAGATACTATGCAGCAATTACTGTGGCAATAATTGAATAAAATTGAGTGACTTCTCACGTAAGTATCAATAATCAAAGATATTGTGCAATACCGTTTGCTATTATGCAACCACACGTATTACTGTACTTCTATCACCGGGTATTTCAACAGTTAACGGTAAAATTTTTGACGTTATTTTTATAAAAGGTTATTTTTGTCGCTTTCTAAATTCGACAGTTATTCCGTTGTGGTGTCTACTAATGATTGTGCCGTCGTACAAATATTTCCTGATAGAATGAATATTCTCCGACCAAACGAATATTTTATGACAACTTACTTACTTTGTCAAATTTGTAAATATTACCCACAACTATAATATTATATCAAATCCATACTTTATTATTCAAAAATAATATTTAAAAATAATTAAATTTTTATTCATAAAAGTTGGGGTCTTACAACTTCTCCAGACATATTTACTTATAACATCTTGATATCTAGCTTTGGTAGAGCAGAAAAAGTTGATGTGGCAATTAAAATTTTTGAAGAACTCGAGAACAGTGACTTTCACCTGATGTCATCTCTTACAACTCTTTAATTAATTGCCTAGGGAAGAATGGTGATATTGATGAAGCTCACATGAGGTTCAGAGAGATGGAAGAGAAGGGTTTCAGACCTGATCGATATAGTTACATATAGCACGCTAATAGAGTGCTTTGGCAAGTCGGATAAAGTTGAGATGGCTTGTAGATTGTTTGACGATATGCTTGTTGAAGGCTGTTGCACAAATTGGGGACATGAGTTGTAATTTAAATTTTATTATATTGAAAGTTGAGGATAATATGAAAATTATAAAAATAATATTTATTCCAAAAAAAAAATTCATCCAAATCATGCCAATTTTGGATAGAAAATTTTGGCAAGAAAAATAGCCAAGTTTTTTTATCCATTTTCTTTTTTTTCGTTTATTAAAAAACTCAGAAACATAGGAATTTGAAGAAAAAAAAACTTAAATTTTCGTCCATTTCTTTTCTTTTCTGTCAATTTTAAAACTCAGAAATAGAGTGTTACTTTTCAAAAATGTACTTTTATCAATAATTTTAGGGAATTTATATTTCTACTGGTGAAAATGTTAAATTCTACAATATCCTCTATCCCATGAGAGTGAACCCTACTTACTATTCATGTGAGAAGAATATTGTGGAACTAATATTTTTACTTGTGAAAATATCAATTCTATAATTTTATGGGCATGCGAAATATATACTATGTGGGCACTTGCTCCTCGTTTGTGAGTTTTATTTTGAGAAAGAGAAAGAATGAAAAAAAAATTAAAAAAAATTGAAAGTAACTTTTTTTTTCTCTTCATCCGAGTCAAAACTCATAAATACATCTTCAGCAGGGCCGGCCCTGAGTTTTTAAGGGCTTAAAGCGACAACAAAAAAAATGGGCCTTTTATTAATTACTAACTAAGAACTTTTCCTAAACAAAAGAGCATAAATACGAAAAAATACCAAATATAATAACCGACTATTTCAATATTTCCAAAGCATTTAGATATCACATTATCACTAAGTCTGCCATTGAGATTTGGGTCTATTTCATTGGGTAATTTTTTTGTAGGCCTTTAAATTTAAAGTGACGTGGACAGAACTCTTTTATTTGGGTATATATATACATAACAAAAATACCTATTGGGGACCCTAAAAATTTATTAATTTTAATGGGCCTAAAGTCCGGACACATTGGACTTTAGCCCAGGGCCGGTGCTGATCCTCAATGAAAAAGAGATATACCTAGAGGATATTTAATTACTTTTTTTGTCTTTAAAAGAATGTTCAAAATATATTTTGTACACAATTAAGAAAAATAAAATCGATGAAAAAGAGAAGAAAAAAATTCTAAATTTATCTTTCGTGGCATTACAAAATTATACTAAGTGAGTACTTCTATTTTTATATACTAGTGGACTCCGCTAAATAACATATTTATTTTTTATTTTATGTACTTATTGCCAGTAGATAAAAAAATTTATACCTTAAATCATTCTTTAAATGACAGAGGGAGTAGTAAATTTATCGAGTTAATATGTCCATTTTAAAGAATTCACAACAGTTTTTCCAATAAACTCTTTATCCCCAACTTTGAAGAATATATTAACAATTTATTATCCAATAGTTCCTTTATCTTTATTTAACTTTTTATTTTAATCTCTATATAAGATTTTACTCATGAGGATGAGGGAGTAAAAAAATCGTTCTCTATATATGCAAAATGTCATTTCACACCTCATTTAAGTGAACAAATCATCAATCATTATCCAACTCATCTTTATTTTCAAATTATAAAATTAATTTTAACTTATTTTTTAAAAACTAATTTCAAACGTATTCAAATTTAAAATTGATATAAATTTATTTAATTCATGTCAATATAATTATAAATATTATAAAAGTACAATTAGTTATAAATTTATTATTTTTAAAATTTAAATGAATCATATTAAATTTAAATTTAAAAATATCACAAATTAAATTTTTTAAAGTTAATATTGATCTTATGTACATTTTGCAAATTACAATCCATTCAATACTCACTCCATAAATTACTTAAAAGTTAAAATAAAATAAAAGTTATTTTACGTTGGAATACAATTGATAAATTATACTCTCTTTTTATAAATTATAAGATTATTATTAATTTTTATAAGTCAATTTGATGCATTCTCAAACTTAATAATTTTGCTAAGAATTGTAAAAATAATAAATTTTATAAGTAGTAGTATTTTTTTTCTAGATAAGTTACAATATGTATTGATTAAATTTATATTAATTTTAAATTTACAAATATCACATACTTACTTTAAAAAAGATTAATAAATTAATAGCGATTTTATAATTAAAAACAAGAGGTTGTAGTATATTATATCTATCATAAGTTTTAACGCATGAAGCCAATACAAAGGTCAAATAGTTACAACGATCAAAACATACTTTTAGCTGTTGTAACTTTCAAGTTTCAAATTTTATTATTTAAGGAATAAATATAAGGAACATGTTGAGTACATAGTGAAAAAATTAAATCTATATCCTGCAGAATGACCTAATAGCACTACAGAGTAGGAATAGAGATAAATAAACTATTGTGAATGCTCTTAAAAGATTCTTTAGATTATCGATATAAAGAATATATAAAAATAATTAAAAGTTTAATATAATTTTGTAATGCCTATCAATAATTTTATGTTAAGAAATTAAAATTTAATAAATCTATGTATTTAAAATTATACATAATTTTAAATTAAATAAAAATTTACATTATAGATTTTCATTTGACAGATAAATATTTTAGAAGATCAAAATTACGATAACCCTCTATAAATTAATATTATTGGGATTGAAAAATTTTATTAATTTAGAGAGTTATTATTTAATCGATAAATTAATAATTTATTAATTTAAAGAGAGTTTTTCTATCCGGTGAACATAAATTAAATTACATTAAAATTATTACATTTTATTGATGTTTATATCATACTTTTTTTGATGCAATGTATCATACTTATTAAATTAATGTATCATACTTGTGAGGATGATATAATACCGTTGGAGCCAATAACGCGAAAGGAAGCACTCATAGTGGGTCAACAACTTTTCACATGTTTTTATTACAATTCGAGAATGCAACACCTGAACTTTTGAATGAAATGAAAAAAATTAAGGATGAAATTCAATTATATTTGAATTTCAAGACTAAGCAAACGAGAATAGGATCATATTTTACAAGATTACCCTAGATATATTTGTAATTTAAAAGAATTAATAATTTATGATTTTGATGGGACCATATATTTATATAAGGGTCTTTTTAAAAATTATTATTTTATCGAAATTATTAATTTATCCCATTAGCTCAAGTCGGAATTTGAAAAAAATATTATTTTAGAAAAATTATTAATTTATCGAATATTAATTTATAGAGGTTCTATATATCATTTTTATTAAACTAAAGTATATAACTTAAATGCCCTAAATGGTATCAACCAATTCCCGTGGATCCTTAAATTAAATATATAAATTAAAAAAATAAAATAAAGAAAGGAGTATAAAGAAGTTTCAGTTATACTTATATGAACCCCATACATTTCTTTTTTCCAAAATTCATTCTAATAAATCCTCTTTTGGAGTCTACATCTGTTATATTAATTAATAATAACTTCTCCAGTCTTCAAGGCATGAAAAATAGAAGTTAATAATAATAATAATAATAATAATAATAATAATAATAATAATTCGATCCAATCATGAGTCGCATGAAATTATAGTAGTACATGTAATATTTGATTTTTCCCATACTTCTCATTTTATATCTCCTCTCTATCTTAAAATATAAGACTATTATTGTTTTCTAAATAATTATTTTATACTTAATAATAATTTTAATTATTTTCAATATTAATTAAAATTAAATAAATTAATATCAATTTTAAATGTTATGATTTTGCAAATTAACTGAAAAATATCAAATAATTTATATTTTTTTATGAAATAGAGGAAGTAAATAAAGAATAAAATAGGAATTGCAAGTATCAATTACAAGTATAATTTCACTACAATGTTTTTAGTTAATGGTCCCCATAGGAGATGGAGAACCCTTATTCCAAATATCTTAAAATGGAATAGAATGAAAAAAAAAATTAATTATTTATTTTGATGAATAACCTATTTTGATACAATAAAATTTTATTTAAATTAATTTTTGAAAGTCAATAATAATCATACAATTTAAAACGAAAAAAGTCTAAAACAAAATATCGGGCAAAACATATTGTTTTTCAAGTCCTGCTATGTATGGCTATAAAATTACCTCGAATTATAATTACAAAATTTATTAATACATGAAATTGATAGTAATTATAAGAGAGTCTCAATTATTATACATCTTTTCAAAATGATAATTACTAATACTTATCCGCAATAAAAAAATTGACATTTTCTTGTTTTTTATGGAGAGAAAAATAAATAAGGAACACCCCATTAACCTTATTATATTATTAATAGTGACTATACATTTTTCTCCTGGCCACTATATAAATACCACACCACCATACAATACCAAATAGCTTGAATATAATGTATTATCCTACACAAACCTAACTCGTCTCACCACCGGTACATCTCCCTCCCCACATTTTCTCTCTCCAAAAATGGGCCAATCTCTTCTCGACGCTCTCAACGTCCGAGTCGTCGGCTCCGGCCGGAGAGTCCTCGTTCTCGCCCATGGATTCGGCACCGACCAATCCGCCTGGAATCGCATTCTCCCCTTTTTCCTCCCGTCGTACAAAGTCATCCTCTACGACTTGGTCTGCGCCGGCAGTGTCAATCCCGATTACTTCGATTTCCGGAGATACACTACTCTCGATCCTTACGTCGATGACCTACTGAACATACTCGATTCTCTCGGCGTAGATCGGTGTTTCTATGTCGGCCATTCCTTTTCCGCCATGATCGGAATTCTAGCTTCCATTCGCCGGCCGGAGCTTTTCTCGAAGCTCATTCTAATTGGTGCTTCTCCCAGGTAAATATAATGTCATTTTCACTCTTATCCGTTTGGTAATTTTGTATGTGATTTGTTATTGGAGTACAAAAATGGTATAAATTTGGGCGTGCTTTAATCGTGTTAGAATTAGAATTTTTTGTTTTTCATTTTTTTCCTAATAAAGTGGAAACTACCTAGTCAACCATTCAAAATTTTAATTTTGTTAACTAGGTTGATATTGTGGATAAGGATTTTGACTTATGATTAAAATTTTGATTAGCTAGTTTGAATCGAATTGAGTTAATTTTGAAGATGATCTATTGTCAGGGATAAATATTGTTTCATGGTAATTAGATAGGAACTGATATCCGTGTCTCAGCCGAAAGAACCATGTGAAAATATCAAAAATACATTTAAAAATAATGCTCCCCAATTAAATATTACCCTATGTTATTGATTGAGTTTTAAAAATGAACAGAAAAGAAAAGTAACGGACCAATTCCTTTGTTATGAGTATTTTATTGAAATCACTATTCTTATTAAATTTTTCCGTCAAAAAAATATACGAATTTTAACATGGAATCATCTTTTATAATCTCTATTATATCATCTAGATTATAAACATCATAAAATTAATATTAGGGTAATTTAGTAATTTAAATGTGAAACTTAAATTTAATTTATTATTTTTTTTTATAAATTCAGTAACAACATGAAAGAAAGCATACGAATTTTCTATTATTTTTTTTATTATAAATTAAGTTTTTATTCTTTAATTTCTTTTCCGTTTCAAACACAGAAACAGAGTGTTGTGCCTGAGATATTCTCTAGCATCTCACATGGAAAGAGTTTGGCTCGTAAAATTTAATGATACCCTTTCGTTAAATTATATTGTTAGAGTAATAATATAACACAATATAATATATCGTTAGAACACTTGTGAAAATATCTTTTAGCATATTTATTTTGACAACAACATTTTTACTTTGATAACATCAAAGGTCTCTTTCCTTCATGATTATAGAATTGTGATTATAGGATTGTGATGATAATATATAAAAAAATTGTGTTATATTATATCATTGTTATAAAAATTAAATTGTTTTTTTAAAAATAAGAATTTTGTTATGAAATTAAATGAGTGAATATTTAGGTTCACAATTCACGTGGACCTCCTTAACACAAATAAAATGGGCAAGATATTCTCAACAAGTGCTATGGTTTATAAAAAAGAGAAAAATGTATGTCATATACAAGTATTATACGATCGGTATGGCGACGATTTTTTTTTTTTATATGATTTGGTTTCACCTGCGTCACCATATTTATTCTTCTAACTTAAAAACCCGTCATTATAAATTTCCTCGCATAATACACAATCAATAGATATTCATATAAATTTTATAAAAAATTACTTGTATAAGATATTTCCAATTAATAACATGGTATTTTACGGACACGCTAGCTATTGGCACATAGGGAGTGATTGTCCGGGTTTTTCGACCTAGTATTAGAATATTTTGGGGGAATAATATTAATTTTGAATGATAGAATTATCATTTTTACCGTAATACATGCATTACACAATTTTATCATGTTGTACCTTAAAATGATATTTTTAATGTTGAAAATGTCATTACCCTAATTTTGTGTTAAGAATAATCAAATGTGGAATTTTTTCAGGTTCTTAAATGATCCAGAGTACCATGGTGGGTTTGATCAAGGGGAAATTGACAAAGTGTTCTCAGCAATGGAGGCCAATTATGCGGCATGGGTAAATGGTTTCGCTCCGTTAGCAGTAGGAGCCGATGTTCCGGCAGCGGTCCGGGAATTTAGCCGGACTTTATTTAACATGAGGCCGGACATTACACTATTCGTATCCCGAACAGTATTTAATAGCGACTTAAGGGGAGTTTTAGGTCTAGTTAGGGTGCCTTGTTGTATAATTCAGACCACTAAAGACCATTCCGTACCGGCATCGGTGGCGTCGTATCTGAAAACCCACCTAGGTGGGCGGAGCACGGTGGTGACATTGAACATTGAGGGTCATTTGCCCCACCTGAGTGCACCGGGGATTTTGGCTCAAGAGCTTCTCCGGGCAGTTTCCCGATGAGTCACATGTGTATATTGACCAAATCAGCCACTATGGTTGGCTATGTGGTGTGAGACCTATGCTCTAAGTTCTACGGTGTCCTATATAGTTATAGGTATTATGTGGGCCCAGGACTAGGCAGAGAACAAGGAATGCACTTTTGACACGTGTTGTGGGATTTACTGTTGAGTTCACTCAATTTAGCTTATATATATATTAAGGTGTGACTTTCATGTAATTCCGGATCGATTTTGTATTTTCCTTTTTTTTTTTTTTTTGACCTTTAGCTCGATTCTGAATTTGAATACAGAAAAGCAAGAAAATGGAAATATTTTGTTAATATATGTTTATTTTATAAATTCTCTATTTCACAAAACGTGTTTTATTTGTTAAATTTAAACTTTAATGCTATTTTATTTTAATGTTCATTTTAAATTTAGTGAAAATTTAATTTAATAGTGATGACATTATTAAAATATATATATTGTGTAATTTTATATTATCATAAAAAATAAAATGTTCTACGGAGAATAATTTTTTAACAAATTAACTCGAGACAAAATTTAAGATACTTAACATTTAACATAACTCATAAATTTCAAGATAATGTTTAGAATTTAATTTTTTTACTTAAACGTGTTTTAAATAATGTGATATTAAATAAAATAAATAATATTTTATGACAGTCAAAATTAGAAGATATATACTCAATCAATGTAATGATACCATATCTATTAAAGGGGCAAAGGTATGTTTACTGTTTACATGGGGGAATAGACTATTTTTAAATTTTAATTAAGGCCAAGTAATTTGTTATTCTGATTATGCAGCAAAATGAATATTTACGAAAAATTTCATTAGCTTAGCCCACATATTTGTATTAAAAGGTTCTCTGAACAATTTAGATTCATATTTATATCTTAATAATTTAGAGGCATTCAAAGAGAATTTTTTTATCCCAATTTCACAAATTAAGATGCATTAAGAGGTGGGATGTTAAGATGCAATCAAACACCACCACTCCTTTCACTAAGAAATCTTCAGCCCAAATCTCATATTGCAGAAGGAGAACTGCTTCTTTGTGCTTCTTGGCAATCTGAAAATGAATTTGATCCCTTTCATTGATACTCTGGATCATTTCTTTGATGATCTCCCTAAGTTTCGTTGTAAGCTCAGTACTCATATTACTGGGGAGGGTGTTGGCAGCATCAATCAAATGAGTATAGCTACAACAGGACACCGAGTGGCCTTTATCCCAGTGGTATGACCCAAACCATGGTAACACGGTTGGGAGTTTCTGGACATGTCAAGAAAATGGTGTGTGAGTTTAAATTTACTAATATAAAATTATATATATATATATATATAAAAATCACAAACAGAACTTCATTTTTTGTTTTTTGTTTTATTTTTTAAAATATTAAGTTTGCAAAAAAAAAAATTTGGCTGGCAACAAATAAATTTTTATTAAAAACCAATTAAAAAGTAGCAATCCAAAAGTTTTGAATTTGGCCATAAGAAATACAAAGTGAAGCAAGATTCTAAGAGGAAATCCTTAAAACATCAAAATCACAAAAGAACTTGAGCTGAAAAGCTAACAAGCACAATGTGCCTATAACTTAACCCAATAATGCATTCTAAATGGCCACAAAAAGCCCATCTATAAGCCCCTTCTTTAAAAGCCCAAAACCACATATAAAAACCAACAAAATGATTAGAAGACTTAACTTGGAACATTTAAAACTCCATTGAGAAAACTTGTTTATAGATAAAAAAAAAAAAGAAGAAAAACTATAGCATAATATTATTACCTTATACTGTAAATAAAATTATAACAGTAATTTTGGAACGAATTAAAAAATATATATATCTTTAATTTTAGAACTGATAGAGTATAATATTATTACCTTCATTCCACAATTAAATTTACATTTCAAAAAAAAAATAATTTAAGGAAATTTTTTACTTTTCCAAATAAAACCCTATAATTAGTTAGAAAATATAATTAGTTAGAAAGTAATTTAGAATGTAATTGTGGTCACGTGATAATAATCAATCACCCTATGTACACAAAAATGACATGTAAAATATTTTATCTTGAAATTTAACTAGACACACTTAGAAGGGAGGGTTGAATAAGTGTAGGAGCAATCTATGGCCAACTTTTAAAAACAATTAATTTCAGGCTACTAAAATGATTGAAATCAGTTTACTGAATTAATATAGCATTTTTAATAAAATACTTGATGTTAAAGAATTATCTAAATATAATGCAAGTAGTCAAATTAAGATAATTAATTAACTTATGTGATTTTAAAGTAAAGCAAATACTAAAATCAACACCAAGATTTTTTACGTGGTTCAACTATTACCCTCTATGATAATTGCCTAGTCCACGTCCAATACCAACTAGTATTGGAGACTCACTTTATTTATTTCTTTATAAATAAATACAGATTATATAACAGATTCAAAAATTAATCAACAATTAATTTCCCTTGAGCTCTTTTGCTCCTTGTGCACCTATGCACCCTTCAAGCACCTTTGCTTCCTTGAACCTGTTTGTAAACTACTTTTCTAATCCACCACGATTAAAACCTTTAGACTACACTTAGTCTAACAATAGAAAAAATCAATACAATATAGAGGTCTATGATCAATGCAAGAATAATCAATTTAACAATTAAAGGCTCAACTATATGCAATGATCAAGTAGCACAAAATAAATAAGCAATTAATTTCTTACCAAGTATCAGCTAATAAATATCAGAAAATTAAAACACTTAGCTGATCACACGTTGCACTGGATGAATATATATTGCTCAAAAATATCAGTGTATTACAAAGTATAAATTCGTGAGTTCTGTGTTTTCTAAATATGCAAACATTGATTTATATAGCCAATAATATATTACCGTTAATCATTTTAACATTGCAGTTCCTTATCATAAAGATCCGTTTGTAAAGCTAACTCTCATTTGTTCAAGTCAAATAATGCAATGGCAACAAGTTGTCAACAGTAAAGAGTCAATTGTTTATCCAGCAAAAACAAATTCTCGTTAGATACATAGTTTGGATAAATCAAAAGACTTAAGAGATAATAACTAAAAAGATTACCCACAACAATAAAGCTTGACTTTATCTCCACATAAGTGACGTGCAGAGCTAATAAAGGAACATGTGAAATGACGTATGACATCATATTCTTTTCTCAACAATACTTAGAGTTCCAATAAAACAATTCACTTTGAAAACTGCAAATCTCAATAAAGAAGCTGCCGTCCTTTAGTTTTTCTAGGAGATCATGATTAAAAGTTATCCACCTTTTTAGCAAACTATACACATATATATATATATATATATATATATATATGTGTGTGTGTGTGTGTGTGTGTGTGTGTGTGTGTATCCACGTGTAAGTCCAACTCAATGTATATCAATTTTATAATATGCATATAAAACATGAAATATTGATAAAACATTTTTCATAAAATCATTTTAAAAATATTTTTCATTTAAGACATCAAAAATATATAATGCAATAATAATATGTCCTAGAGCCTTTAAATAAAAAATTAATTATTATGCGATTGATCTTACATTGGTTTTCCTAGTAAAGAAAAAATCCTTCAATTTCTTGAATATCCGACCAAAGCTCTTTATCACCAAGATACCTGAAATACCATAAAACAATTTAGTATATGAACATTTCATCATCAAAACATAAGACTAGAATATGACTAAGTCAACACATCTCATTTTATAGTTTAGATATAAATATATTTTTAATTTAAAAATGGAACTCGTAATTCAATAACTATTGTTACTCATTAGTCATAATTGTCTCCAAAGTTAATGCTATATATTTTTTTAAAAATCAATATTTGTTGAGATGCTTTGATTTTTTTTTAAAAAATAACGTGAAGAGTAAAATTGTAAAATGAGCAAACAGTTCGGACACGATTCGTACTTGCTCGACTAAAAGTTTGATTCGAGCTCAACTCGAAATATAAATGAGTCAAATATGAGCAAATTTAAAAGTTCGATAAATTACTCGAACCTTCTCAAATTGTAATTTTCTATTGATACTTGGATCATATTCGTTCGAAAAGTTCAAACTGTTCGGGTTCGATTCGAAATCGTGCTCAACTTGGTAGTTAAATGAGCCACAATCAAACCTTATTTTATACTTAATAAATTTTATGAACCAAATCTGAACAACTCAATACTCAGCTCGACTCTGTTCATTTGCACCTCTGAAGAGTTAATAAAAATAATTTGTCAACCTAAACCCAATAGTCCAATACATTGGGCTGGACCGCTGGTATATGATGGTTGCATGGTTGGGGTCGTTTTTGATGGCTTTATGGTATAGTCCACAGTCCTAGGTTTCAGTCCAATCAAGTATATTACTTTATTCGTTTTAAAATACAAATATTTTCATCATTAAAAGTATAAATATTATAAAAGTATTATTCTATATGCTTCACAAAAAAAAACTTATTTACAAAATTTATGAATATTGAATATTTATTTAAAATAATTAGTTGTTAGTCTAGTTATATACTTTAATAGTATTGGTATAATAAAAAATTGAGTTTAAATACAAGAGTATTATTAGGATCATAACAAGTATTAAAATATCATTAATGAAGTACTTATATTAAATAAAATACTCTTATTTTATTGATGTGTCACTTATCACCGTTCATGTATACACTGTCACTGTATTAAATTTAAACTCCATTAAAATTATAATGACAAACTTTGATAATATTATGTCATTTTATACTACTACCAATTAAATGTGAACTCCTTACAAAAACCTTTGACAGGTAAATCTCTTTTTAAACAAAAGAAGTATTAATTATAAAAAGAAATATTTCCAAATTTCAAACAAATAATACTTCTTCTGTCCTCAAAAGGATGGCCAAAGATATAATTTTTTTATTTAAAAAATGACAATAAATATATAAAATAAGAATAAATATATCATTTAGTGAGTTCCACTAGTACATATGCAAATAAAAGACTCATCACTTTGTTATTTATTTGAGACACGGGGTTAATTTTTTTAAAAAAAATCTACTTTTTTTTTTAATTTGTGTTAAATGTACCTTTAAAAGACGGATGGAGTATCAATTTTAAATTTAGAAATATTTTAAATTCATTATTAAAATAATTGAATCTATCCTCGGAAGGGGAACAATATTTTAGAAGAAAATTATTACAATAAATATTTGGATTTTATAAAAAGGCTAAAAGCTGATGCCGTGTGAAAATAGGATGAGCCGGACACAAACAAGTTTGTGCGCGTGCAGCTGATGGCTTTGACGTTTCATTATGAGAGGAAAGAAATCTGCCTTGGCGGCTGGCGCGACTCGGCTGACCTCGACAACTACTTTACCTTATCTGAAATCTCCCTTTCTTAATGATCGAATCCGGTTATCATAAAATTAATTTTAAATTAAGTTAATTAATTGATTAATACAATCCGGACATGCAAAAAAAGATCACCTCTTACATCCATCTAGACATTGTATTGATCAATTGACCAAAATTAATTTCTTTAATACAATGTAATAATGTTATTGATGCAATGATAATTGTATTACTTCCAACAATTCAATATATACAAATGTTCTGGCGTCAATCAAGGAAGCTAATCTCTTAGAATTAGATATTTACATCTAATTCCTATAATCAATGGCTGATTGATTGCTATGAATATGGTATTCTAATTCCTATAATTAGGCACTTGGGTCAAGATATTATGTACAAGATTTAGCTGTTGTTTCCTTCTATATGTCCCTTCAAGTTGGAGCTCCTAGTGGAGATTCCAATCTTGTCCTTGAGATTAAGAAATGGAGTATGTGAGAGTGGCTTTGTAAGTGCATTAGCCAACTGATCTGCAGAAGAGACATGGGCGACACGAAGTGCTCCGCTTTGAATTTGTTCACGGATAAAGTGAAAATCAATAGTGACATGCTTCATCCGAGAATGAAAGACGGGGTTGGAGCAAAGATAAGTGGCGCCAATATAGTCACAATAGATGACCGGAGCTGTCGAAGGTCGTATTCCAAGTTCAGTGAGAAATGAACAAATCCAGGTTAATTCAAAGAAGATGGCCATAGAATCGCGCACGATACTTTGCTTCGGTTGACGAAAAGGCGACTATCGTTGTTTCTTTGAGCTCCAAGAAATTGGACTGCAACCAAGATAAACAATGTAAGCACTAGTAGAGGTGAAATCATCTTTGTTACCGGCCTAATCGACGATCGAGAATCGTGGAGAGATAAGGTTGGGTTGCGATGAAGTATAATTCTATGATCGGAGGTGACACAAAGATATCGTAACAGTCGTTTAGTTGCGTTCCAGTGATCAGTTGTAGGATGATGCATGAATTGAGAGAGCTTATTTATAGCAAATAAAATGTCAAGCCTTGTGAAAGTTAAGTATTGAAGACTACCAACAATAGTTCTATATTCGAAGCATCGGTCGAAGGTGGCGTCGTTGTGAAGACTTGGAGTCTAATCTGTTCCTAAAGGTGTAAGAACTGGCTTGGAATTAGTCATGTGAGTTCGTGTGAGAAGATCATGAATGTAGCGACGTTGCGAGAGAAGGAGACCATGTTTGTGTAGAAGGACTTTAATACCCAGAAAGTAAGAGAGATGGCCGATATCCTTTAGAGAAAAACGCGCTGCAAGTTGAGTAACAAAACATTGCAATGTGGAAGTGTCGTTCCCTGTGATGATAATGTCATCAACATATACCAGCAATTAGATCATGGTATTTTTATTATCGAAGATGAACAAAGAAGTATCCGCATGAGAATTTTTAAAGCCTTAAGTTAGAAGAAATTTTCGTAACTCATGGTACCATACCCGCGGAACTTGTTTCAAACCATAGATGGATTTGTGCAATTTGCATACATGATTGGGAAAGTCGCTATCAATAAAGCCCGAAAGTTGTATCATGAAGACATCTTCGGTGAGATGACCTTGTAAGAAAGCATTATTGATGTCAAGTTAACGTAGCGACCATCCATGACTAAGTCTGATGGTGAGAACTATCACGAATTGTTATGGTCGTGGATTGGGTATTAAGTGGCTCTAGGTCGGTAGAGCCAGTGGGTGATGAATTTTAGGTTGGTTCTAGATGGAGAATAGATGAAGAGGAAGATGACATGTCTGTGTGGTCAGATGGTGGTCGGATGGGATCGGGTGGGTTCGGATGTCTGTGACTAAGTGTGTTGGAATGTTTTGGTGTTGTTGTTGTGCGTACATGAGCAGCAGAGGAGGGACCTTGCACTAACGAAGTGTTGAGGGCAGCGGGAGAATCTGTAGAAATTATGTAGGCATATGGTAACCATTGAGAGATGGTACTTGAATCGGGACGACTGAGATGAGAGTGAGTAGAGTTAAAGGGGAAGACCGTTTCGATTAATTTGACATGACGAGAAATATAAATGCGAGATGTGTTGGTATCAAGATACAAATATGCACTTTGGGTAGAAGAGTAGCCCAGGAAAACAGAAGGAATGGATGTGATTCAAGTTTGTGATTGTTGTATGGTCGAAGCCACGGATAACAAAGACAACCAAAGATTTTGATTTTAAAGTAGTTGGGAGTGGTGCCAAAGTTTTTTTCAAATGGTGAGCACATGTTGAGGGTGGGTGTAGGAAGTCGATTTATGAGATAAACAGTTGTAGCAAATGTATGATGCCAGTATATTAGAGGCATGTAGGCATGTGTGAGTAAAGAGAGACCAGTTTCTACAATGTGACGATGTCGTCTTTCAGAATATCCATTATGTTCAGGTGTATGTGGTGGAGTGGTTAAGTGAGTGATGCCATTCGTAGCCAAAAATTGAAGCAAGTGCTTGATATTCACCGCCATTATCGGAGTATAATGTTTTACTTTTGTGATTAAAATAATTTTCTACAAGTGCTTTGAAACGTATGAAGACTTCAAAGACATAAGATTTACGTTTAAGTAGATAATACCAGACATATTTGGTGAAATGATCAACAAAAATGACATAGTATTTGAAGCCATCATATGAATGCACAAGAGATTTCCAAACATCAGTGAAAATTATTTCAAGAGGTGTGGTAGAGACAATAGAAGAGATGGAAAATAGAAGCTTATGGCTTTTAGTAGAACTACAAGCATTACAATGATTATTTAGTTGTGGAGACAAAAATTGGTAATTGAAATTTAGAGACGACATGTTTACAAATGGGAGAGGCAGGATGACCTAAGTAATTGTGCTTTTCGACATTTGTTGTCTTGACACTGGAGAAGAGAACAAGAAGAATTTTGTTGGAAGATATTGGTCACTCATATACCCCATCTTTAGTTAGTCCCTTCAAAAGTACTACTCCCATGCTGAGGTCCTTCACCAAAAAATCATAAGGGAAAAATTTAATTGAAACATTATTAGTGAGGCGCATTTGAGAAATGGAAAGAAGATTCTTCTTCATAGTGGGAATGCATAGAACATTTTGTAATTGAAAATTGTGTGTGGATGAAGAGAGTGAGGTAGAACCAGTGTGCTTAATTTGAAGACTCATGTCGTCGCCAATCATGACATCATCATGGGCATCGTATGGTGCATGAAGAGAGAGATTATTCAGGTCGGTGGTGACATAGTTGTTAGAATCGTAGTTTAGTAGAGTCAAAATTGTTGTTGAAGACATGACACGGGTGATCCCTGTCCTTAAGGTCTTTATCGCCCCCACCACGATCGGTTTGCTAAGAGTTACAGATGATATACCTCCAGGATATATGTCAAGCCTTGATGAATTATCTGTGATAGCAATTCACAAAAAATTCCAATAGAACACTGCTTTGTAGTAGTTATTTGTTTGTCAGAAGAATAGGAGAAGATAGAATAATGAGAAAAAATACATGTGCAAAATCATATATGTAAATTTATATCTTACATATGCATATATCTCATCTTATGTGTGTGTGTGTGTGTGTGTGTGTGTGTGTATATATATATATACACACACACACACACATACATATATAGATACATATATATAAGTTACATAATATATTATTTAATTCTATATTTAACCATACTTATTAATACTAAATATGTAAGTTGCATACTAGTTAGTATTAATGTAGTGGTTAATTAAATTTAAATAACACTCAATATTTTCCTTTTGTTCCAAAAAATAAAATAAAATAGACTTCTATTAAATAGAACTAAGGAAAAATAGTTTTATCAAACAATTTTAACTTTATTAAATGTCTCACTATAGACACTAATCAAATGATTTCTACACAAATCAAATAAAATTCTCTTTTATTCTCCACGTAGAGGACATTAATTTACACCATTTATACTTACTTAAATTATGTCCACGGATGAGTTTTATCAAACTCAAATTTGACATATTATAAGTCACAAAAGTATAAAATAAGGTGCAATATATAACAATCCCCCACTTGTTTGGAAAAACTATTTTTTATCCAAACAATTTCCTATTAAACAACTCTAAGGCATGTGTGCATAAAAGAGGGTGTGACGAACATTGAACCTTCCCTTAGTGTAAACAACTCAAAAGTCACATCGAAGTTGAAGGTGTCCGTAGATTGAACCCTACTTCTATATGATATGGCCTAATTGTCACACACACAAAAATCCTCCTACCACGGTGAGTATTCTCAATTGCTTTGCTTGCTTAATATGGCCGTCGCATGATACCTGCTTCATGAACCTCTAAGAGAGTAAACCACAACCCTCTATAAGAAGCGGCTCCACTTCTAGTTCATATAGGCAAAGTGTTTCACATGTGTTTCTGTTGCTAAGAACACAACAACTTTGTTAAGAGTATAACTCAGCCTCAGTTGTGCAACAGACTTTACTATCTTAAACTACATATAAAACCACATCGATAGTAACACAGTCATCAATTGTGTCTTGTTTTTCTCATTGAACCTATAAACTATGGGTAACCTAGGAATAGGTTGGGTTCCCATCACCTCTGACTCAAAGTGGTTTAAGTTCTATACCACAAGTAGTTAAACTTACTAAGATCTCGTCAAAGTCTTACTAAAAAGATAAGTCAAGTCGTCACTTGACTTTCTCGTAGATAAATATTATAATACCTTCTTGTATCAATTATCTAACAAAAATTATGTCTATGACCAACATGTCAAGACTTACCATTAAAGGTAATCTCATATGCTCTATACAAAAAAATTTCATTATCACATCATAATGAACTAAGCAATGGAAGTGGCCACAATTTGATGTTTTAACAACAAATTTCGACTCCATTTGCTTTCTCCATCATATAAAGCAATAGTATTACTTGCTACTCCAAGTAAATTATTCCCTCACTAAGGGTAATAATATATCCACCTATTTGTAAAAATAGAATTATATATTCACCTACTTATGAATATTTTCATACTTATTCAAGATCACAACCAATTATGAATCCAAGATTAATAATTTGTACTACATAATATAAAAAATTTCACTAACACAATATTGTGAAATAGGAGGCTTTAGACTAGGCTACAATCAATGTTTTAACAAACACCCTAATCCATTAAACTTCCCTCATAAAATAATAACATTAGATTTATATTGTGAAATGGGAAATACTTATTTGTTTCTTACTCATCTAAGAAACAAAATCCAAGATTGAGTGAAAATTCACCTAATTGTAAATTTATAATTTTTCTCACTAAAATATAAGTGACACTTATGTGATCTATTAAAACATTGAGAGATCTAACAAAAATTAATGTCAATCATTAGTATACTAAGTTTAAAACTGTATGTAATATTTGATATCGTGCATTGCATATCAAACACAAGGCTCCCACTAGCGAATGTGTACTTCAGCTTTACAATAACTATATCAGAATTAACTTTTAGTGTACCACTACTATTAAAGAATTATTAAATTCTTCAATCTCAAGGTATATCAAACTTAGTTTAGTATAGCCTCTCAATACAATTTAATTGGTTTAGTTGGAATCCTCACTATGTTTTCACATGATAATAAGATAACATCTATTTTACAAGTCTTTCAACATAAAGACAAAAATAGATATTTCTTAAACTTGTTTACGTTAACAATACTATGTAAAATGATCAACATATCATTAATATACACAAAAACTATCACATTATAGTTTATACAATTATATTGTTAGTGTAAACATATAAATAATTCTACATCCGATAGAATCTCAAGGTTAATATGCATATTATCACCTAATATGTATCCACTTGAATATTTATAACTTAGTTTCAATCTCACTATTGAACTAAATCACAATAAATATTTTGGATCATATTTAGTCTATAATAAAATAGGTATTTTATTTACCAAATTATTATATTGATTTTCTTCACCAAATCAATATTGCTCTTTCTAGGTTCAGTTTATAACTTTGTTGAACCTTAGATAATTAATTAAGTGAAATAAGTTCACACTTCAAAATTATTCAAAAGTTTGTGCTTCAAAGACTTTCATTTCATAGAACTACACAATCAAATTGAATTTACATGTAACAAGAAGTCCATAAGCCTTACTATTTCTTACATAAATAAATTTATGCTCCAAATAGTTCAAAGACCAAAAAAAAAAATATTAAAGAATCACCCCACACTTTTAAATAATTGATATCTCATTGAATAATTTCACTTCACAATATTATGCTCACTACTTAAAATAAATTTTAGATTAATTGACATTTTATCGACAATGTTCCTATAAATATTACTTCCACGTGAGAATATTAAGGAACACTTCTCAAAAAAAAGTTCTTGTACATTTTATGTATTAGTTATTCATATAAAGATTGCTTCAACTTAAGAATTTTTAGAACACCCCACATAAGAAAACAAGTTCTTATTTTCTCAATTACATAAAATCTCAAATCTAAAAAAATATTTAATATAAGCACTTAAAATTATACATATGCAATTTTCAAGTATACCAACACGTAACACTTGATTCTATGTAAATAATATAAAATTTATTATATACAAATTATAGCAAGACAACTCATCATATTGCACAAATTTATTTGTATATAAATAATAAAATATAAAATTTATATTTACTTTCTAAGAAATTAATTTATATCAAACAAAATTAATTTATGTAGAAAACAAATAAAATTTACACATATGATGAATTAGTATATCCTCAAGTGTTTTCTTATCCCAACTTAGACATGAAATACCATAAACATTATGTTGGGAGATTACATATTAATGTTTGATGTTGAAAGTAAATATTCATGATTATATGTAAAGTCCTTAAATGAATATATGTACAAGGACTTAGTGGTAGATGAAAATTGTTAGGTTAATCTGAGCTATTAATGTTTATCACTCTGTAAATGAATGTACAGATGAAAAGATCAAAGCTGTTAGGTTGATCTATATCTTGAGATATAATAGATAGGCTTCAACAGAATCGTAATCTATCAAGGTGATCAAGAGATTGCAGAAGCCAAGGCAGAATCGTAGAACATCAAGAATCGTAGTGTATCTACTTTGGAGGGCCTCTCTGAAAAGCGTGAGAGTGGTCCAAACGCGTTTGTCGAGCCAACTCAGAGATCATAGTGTGCTCTCGGAAGCGTAGAGTCTGCAAGTCAAGCAAGTGAAGATCGTAGTGTGCCAGTCCTTAAGAGAAATCGTAGTGTTCTTGTTTGCTAGAATAGAATTAAGTACCAAGGTGGCAAGACACCACGATCAGGATCGTAGAGCTTTATCTGTTAGTGACAGAAGCATTAAGCCTTGTCCATTTGTTCAAAGAATAAATCATAACAAATATGGAATGAGTTATAAACGTTGAAGTCCTCGGGAGCCTCAATGACACAACAGTCATCCTTAGTATATAAAAAAGAAACGTATTGAAGAAGCTAAGGAAAGGACTATGGGTCAGCAGAAAACACCTTTTTAGGTGTTAGGTGAGACAACAGTCTATTGTGTTAGTAGGCCAGACTGCAAATCAGAAGTTGTGCAAAAAGTCTCCATCAAATCTTAGAAATGTCAAACATATTTAATGCTTCAACGAATGTCTTCAACGGATACATTTCAAAGGCCTCATATATGCAAAACATCAGCAGATGAAAGATTTACGCAAGCACTGGACAAAAATGCTGAAGAACACTCAACGCTCAACTCTACGATCTGAAAGAGAAAGCTTGCTCAACTACTCAGTTCTTTCGAACATAAGCTTATCGACAACTAATTAGCACCACACAAGAACTCAACTACTATCAAGTGAAGTAAGAAGTTCCAAGTCAGAAGAACTTGAAGAGTTCTAAGTGAACTGTGAAGTACCAAGTCTGTTGGACTTGAAGAGTTCAAAAGTGAACTAAGAAGTTCCAAGACTGCTGGTCTTGAAGGAATCTGTGAGATTCAGAAAGTGTAAAGATATCCTTAGTGGATTTCCTACTCGAGGAGTAGAAGAGTGGACTAGGAGCTTTAAGTGCTCTGAACCACTTAAAAATACTGTGTCTTTTATATTCTTGCTATAACTGCTTAACACTCATTAACTCGTTATATCTTAAAGGGGAAACAAATAACTCACAATTCCGCTGTGTTTAAGTCATTATCAAAACTAACAAGTATTTTGAAAAAGAATTTAAAATATCTATTCAACCCCCCTTCTAGATAAATATTGTGCTTCAGGAACTAACAATTGGTATTAGAGCAGGTTCTATCAAATAGCGTACAAAGCTTAAGTAGATCCAATGGAATATCTGATAAGCAAATCAAAGACTAGAGGAGGCAGCAAGCCACCTATGTGCAACAAAGACAAATTTGTCAACTGGAAAGTTCGTATGCAAGCTTACATGGATTCAATAGATGAAGATATATTTGAAAATGTTCAAAATGGGCCCTACGTTCCTACAAAGCTTGCACCAACTTCAGACGACCCAAACAGAATACAAATAAAGGTTAAAGAAGAATGGACTGATAACGAAAAGAAAGTTGTCCAACTCGACAAAAAGGCCAAGAACATTTTGTTCCAATCCTTAGAAGATGATCTGTTCGAAAATGTGGTCAATAGCAAAACAACAAAGGAAGTGTATGAGAAGCATTGCTCATAATGTATGAAAGAACATAAGAAGTCAGAAAAAACAAACAATCTCTCTCTACTCAGCAATATGAAATGTTTGCACACGGTCAAGGAGAAAATGTCACTTCTACCTACGAAAGATTCAATGTACTGCTCAACTCTCTCCGAGCCTATGAAAAGATCTATCCAAATAAAGATCTAATTATAAAGTTCATGAGAGATTTACCTAGCAAGTGGGATGCCAAAACCACTGCCATTAGAGAATCAAAGAATCTCCATGAAATGATTGTTCAACAGTTATATGGCAACCTTCTTACGTATGAACTAGAGCTGACTCAACGAGCAGAAACTCTATCTGAAGGGAAAAAGAAGGATAAATGGGTTGCTCTCAAAGAAACTGACAACATCTCCAAAGCCAATACTGAAAATGACTCTGACTATGATGGAAATGATGATGAGGACTTTGCTGTGACACCCTCAAATCCAGGTACTTCATTCCTTCAAGATTTGGTGTTCACTTAATAAAAACATTCATGTCTAACTACCCAATCACAATAAAATTGAATAATAAACCTTCCCATTAAATGATTACATTAATAAAAATCTCCCAGGTTATCTAACCTTCAAATACAAACATCATATGCGGAAAAATTAAATAACTTCATTACAATAATTAAAATAAAGTCTGACAACAAAATGTCAACATGTTTACAAGTCTTCAATACTTGTTCATCTTTCTCTTTCCTTTACTGATGCTAGGTACATCGACCTTCTCAAATTTAGCTTTAATAATTATATAAGCAAGAGTGAGCAAACAAGGCTCACTTGAAATAACAATGAATAAATCTTTACAACATTTGCCAAATAATAGGCTCAATAGAATTGAACAATATACTCTATTAATGATAATCAAAATTCTGAAAAACATATCTGAGGGTCATAAGACCACGAACTATGTCCATAGTTATAAGTAATCTTTCAACTTAAACTTTAACAGTCATAAGACTATAGGGACTCCTCGTACTTAGGGGGATTAGCCCTTCGTACAATGTATTGTGCACAAACATTTCAACGCTATGTGTAAATAATCCCCTATAATAGGCTTGTTCATCTCAGCATTTAGAATACAAGTCCGCCCCAAAGTAAGTTTGGTTTGGATACATTTCAAGGTAATTTGGAATTCAACGAACATCAACTAAGGATTAGTTGAATAAAAAGGTAATAACATTATGCTATGGAATAAATCATAACTGAATCAACATTGTATACTAAGGTCATGCTTTAGGAATAATCTAAGAGCATAAACATTGAATAATTATAACATACCTTGCTTGAACAATATTAAGCCAATGTTTTTTAGAATTGAGTTCTAAGCATGCATAATAAATAGTAAATTGAACGATAAAACTTGTTCAACATTAGTATATCAGAATGTAGAAACTTGCATGCTAAATAACAAGTTAAAGATTTAGAGAAACTTGCTAACTATCAAGATATAAGATTTAGAAACTTGCTCAATTTAAAGAGATAAGGTTCAAGAGCTTGCTCAACGAAACAAGTTAAAAACAAGAATAACTTGCTCAATATAATCGAGATAGGTAAGTAAACTTGCATAATTGTAAACAAGGTAGAGTAAGAAACTTGCTCAACGAAAATGTAGAGTTAGAAAACTTGCCTTGCGTGTAAGCTAAACCGTAATAGTTTGATTCACAATATCCTAATCACATATCATTAGGGTACAATTAGTCATTACCAATACTCTATATACAAATAAGTACCTATTTCATGTATGTCTTGATTTTTAATCACATAACCAAGTTACATCAATAACACTCGTTAAGTGTTAATAATATGCTCATTCATAGCACTATAATACCACAATAACAAAATTACATTTTTAACAGTTATAATATTGCATTATACCAACAATTATAGACTACGTAAAAAAAAACTCATTCTGATCAGATCACTAATCCCAGCAATGTATTGCTTATTTCCACGATTTATCTTGTGGTCGGCGTATTTCTTCTTGTGGCGTTAGTCCCGGCGTTAACAATGTGAAGTTTAAGGTGACTTTAATCTTCTTGGCGCAAACTTGAGCAAGAGACATTGCGATTTTTAGCGCTAAGGCACTTAGAACTTACAAAACCGAACACGAACAATAGAACAAAGCTAACTTTGTTGCTTTGTCTAAATTTCTAACACCAATTTATCATGTATAACTTACATAATTTACACATAAACGTTACCAAGCATACATATACTAATTTAACATAACTAAACAACAATTTTAGAAAGATTAAATCTTTGAAGACATATTTTAAAAACCAAAATTCCATGCTTGACATTATCTGACAAAACTAACTGTAATTCCACAATTATCCCCATATTGATTCCTTTGAATTACGTTCTTTTTATTTCTTAACAAATTAACTTATTCCGGGTTCAATTTCACAATTGGCTCATAATAAAATACTAATTTTGATACCCCTACAAACTACGTTCATACATATGTTCACTGTAAAAACATTCTCTTTCTTTTAAACGTAATTAACATACAATTACACACACACACACACATATATATATGCTATTTATAACATTAAAATTACATATGCACATCATTTTCATCACCAATTATAAACATTTGGGATTTCAGAAAATTTGTAAAAACTTTATCCTACCGTCAAGAACACAGAGACTTTAAACTATGTCGTAAAACATATTAACATATATATGTATATATAATATAATATTAAACTTATGTAACATACCTTCTGTTAACTCCTTGCTCACCTTCTGATCCAATCCATATTCCAAGGAATAAAGGATCCCATGCTGGCCTGGGTTTCAGAAAAGAGAAGAGTAACTTAGTCACTACTTCCCAACCTTGAAGGATCATAGAGTCGAGTAAAATAACTCCATGAACCAACTGGGAAGGAATAGTAGAGGTAAGCTTCACTCCTCACTAATCATGAAAAACAAGGACACATGGAAAAAGGAGAACCAGTATAAAGGAAGAATTGCTGAGAATCCACATAAGTCCAAATGGAGGAAGAATCCACATACAGACACAAGCATGCATCATATTAGATGCTTTGTATGTAATAAGGTTGGTCATAAGGCTGCAATATGCTACCATAATCCTATGCATGTGAGACCCAAAATCAAACAAATTAGGGTTCCCAAGGGTACTAATAAAGTAGGACCCATACAAGTATGGGTACCAAAATGAGAGTTTAATCTTACCACGGGAACATAGCTCCACGATCACAACCTGTTATCTGGACAGTGGATGCTCAAGGCACATGACCGTGAACAAAGCCCTTCTGTCTAACTACATAGAGAAGGAGGGTCCTTCAGTCATCTTCGGACACAATGGCTCTGGCAAGACAAGAGGATATGGCTCAGCTGGGAATGGTGCAGTTTCCTTCAGTAAAGTAGCCTATGTGGAAGGTTTATAACACAATCTTCTGAGCATAAGCCAACTCTGCGACAAGGGTCATCAAGTCACATTCCTCAACAATCAATTTCAAGTCAGAAATATGAAGACATCCTCTATAAATCTGACTGGAACAAGAGAATGAAATGTCTACACTATTAATCTTGGTCAACTGAGCTCAGACGAGACAATATGCTTTCTGGATAAAGCATATGAAGAAATGAGTTGGTTATGGCATAGAAGACTGTCTCATCTCAACTTCAGAAGCATGTCTAAACTGGACTCCAAGGATCTAGTAGCAGGCTTACCCAAGCTCAACTTCGTCAAAGAAAGGCCATGGAATGCCTGTTAACTTGAAAAGTAGACTAGAAGCTCATTCAAGAGCAAAACTGTCAACTCAATTAATAAGCCTCTGCAACTGCTTCACATGGATCTATTTGGGCCAATCCCAACAACAAGCCTTGGAGGGAAGAGATGCTCATTGGTCATAGCGGATGACTACACCAGATTCACATGGGTATTCTTTCTAAACTCAAAAGATGAAAAAAGCTCCCAACTAATCAAGATGTTCAGACTGGCAATGAACGAGAAAGGGGAGAAAATCAAGGCTATAAGGAGTGATCACGGTAGAGAATTCGACTTCTCTGAGATGGACCAATTCTGCATAGACAATGGCATCACTCACAACTTCTCAGCTCCACGAACTCCTCAACAAAATGGAGTAGCTGAGAGAAAGAACATAACGTTGATAGAGGTTGGACGACTCTACTAGCAGCAGCTCATCTACCTAAATACTTACAGGCGGAAAATTTATCGACCTTTGCATGTTACACTCGAGCAGGATCACTCATACACTCTACGATAAAGAAGACTCCCTACGAACTGTGGAAAGGAAGAAAGCCGAATGTCAACTACTTTCATGTATTCGGTTGTGCATGCTATATTTTCAACAATGGGAAACAATATCTGACAAAGTTCAAACCCAAGTCAGATGAAGGAATCTTTCTTGGATATGCCACAGACAGTAAGGCCTATAGAGTGTTCAATAAGAAAACGTTGAGTGTTGAAGTCTCAATTAACATCATCTTTGATGAAACAGACCTAGACAAAACAGTGTCTCAAGACACTACGAACGACAGTTCAGACACTACGAACGAGGTCTTCGAGCTCAACACCATGATCGTAGTTCCAAAAAATGAAATCGCAGAGCAAGAAAATGAGATCGTAGAGAGGACTGCGCAAGACAACGAACCTCGACATCAAGAATCAAAAATTGATCTGGAAGGTCTCAGACAAGAAGGAATCAGGACAAATGTTCCAATAGGAAACAGATGGGCAAAAGATCACACTCAAGACTTAATCATTGGAGATCCAAATGCAAGAGTCAAGACAAGAGCTGCCACCCAGAATGAGTGTTTCTATCTAAGCTTTCTATCACAAATAGAACCCAAGAAGATAGAAGATGCTATGGAAGACTCTAGTTGGATAGAGGTCATGCAAGAAGAACTAAATTAGTTTGAAAGAAGCAAAGTTTGGAGATTAGTTCCAAGACCAAGAAGCCATCCAGTCATTGGTACCAAGTGGGTCTTCAGAAACAAGATGGATGAAGATGGAGTAATAACAAGGAATAAAGAAAGACTAGTGGCCAAAGGTTACTCTCAGGGAAGGCATTGACTACGACGAGACCTTTGCACTAGTTGCCAGACTAGAAGCCATCAGAATATTCCTTGTCTTTGCTGCTCACATGAAATTCAAAGTATTTCAGATGGATGTCAAAAGTGCATTCCTGAATGGTGAACTTCAAGAAGAAGTATATGTGAAATAACTACATGTTTCATCAATCCAACTCTCTCTAATTATGTCTATAGATTAGACAAAGCCTTATATGGTCTTAAACAAGCACCTAGAGCATGGTATGAAACACTAACTAACTTTCTTATTGAAAATGGGTTCATAGAGGAGGTAGAGTAGATACCACATTATTTCTTAGAAAGCATAAAGACAAAGTCTTATTATTTCAAATATATGTTGATGACATTATCTTTGGTTCTACTAATGAAAAATTAAGAGATTTTCCAAGCTTATGCGAAACAAGTTTGAAATGAGCATGATGGGTGGTGAACTTCTTTCTTGGATTGCAAGTATAGCAGACTGGTGAATAAATCTTCATAAATCAAGCCAAGTACATTAAAGACTTACTTAAAAAGTATGGCATGGAGTCAGCCTCTTCCATGAAAACACCAATTGCTCCAACAACCAAGCTTGACAAAGATGAAAAAGGTAAAAGTATTGATATAACTCAATACAGAGATATGATAGACTCTCTCTTATATCTAACTGCCAGTAGACCAGACATAATGTTTGCAACATGCATATGTGCTAGATTTCAAGCTGATCATAAGGAATCACACTTAACAGCTGTAAAAAGGATTTTCAGGTATCTCAAGGGTACACCTCACTTGGGACTTTGATATCCCAAGGAGTCCTCCTTTGAACTAACAGGATATCTGAGATCTTTGATTTTACGGTTTGCAAAATAGATAGAAAAAAAAGTACAAGTGGCACTGTCGAGTTGCTAGAAACAGATCGGTGTCTGGTTTAGCAAGAAGCAAAACTTCAATATCAACTTCAATCTACGGTGAGTTGAATACATTCTTCTTGGGCAAATTGTTGTGCTCAAATCTTATGGATGAAAAATTAGCTAGCACATTATGGGTTTGATTTCAAATCTATACCAGTTCATTGTGACAACACAAGTGCCATAGCAATAACACACAATCACATAAATGCATTCTAGGACTAAGCATATAGAAATAAGATATCATTTTATTAGGGATCATATTCAAAATGGAACCATATCTTTACAATACATCCCTACTGAAAATCAACTTGTTGATGTCTTTACAAAGCCTTTAGATGAATACAGATTTAATAAATTGATAAGTGAGTTAGGCATGCTAAATCTACAACCATAAAATCTATGCTCTAGTTTATGCTAACCATGCAGATATAAAGGTTAAGTTCAAAATCGTAGAGATGACTAAAGAAAGTCAACGATAATAGAGTTGCCTTGACATGAAGGACCACGATCTTAGAGCCTCCTCGACATGACTAAAGAGCATTCTGTGATGACATCATCTTCAATAAATTCAAGTAATCTCTCTGTCAAGCGCCTCAGGGATAAACCTGATCCTTAGATCCTTCTAAGAGATTGGCCCTTCCTGAGCTACCTTGATTCGGAAGGAATGCTCAGTCAGAATTCATCACAAGGACCAGGGCAGTCAACATTCGTAGAGCAGACTCAGCAGTGGACTCAACGATCGCAGTGCAGACTCAACGATCGTAAAAGACTACCTCAACGACCGTAGTGCTACCTCGACGATCGTAGTCCTCCCAAAGAATACATTAGCTCAAGAGGAGCTAAGGGCAAACCAGTATTTTCCACGCAAGTTAAAATCGTGGAGCCAAGCATAACATGACACATACCCCACTAAGCAGATCGAGAGGAGGGAAGTTATAAGTACAGTTTGAAAATATCTTTTTGAAATCAGAAGTTCAAAAAGCTCATTCCTCTTTCTCCTCTCTCTCTGATAAAACCCTAGCTTTTCGAAAAGATCAATCTACCTCAGTACAAAGAAATCAATGGTGGCCTCAAATGTTATCACTGGTTATAGACTCTGCTTCGACGAGTTCAAGATAGCAGACCCTCAGTTTCACAAGATTCTATCACTGTTAAAGAAGGCTGGTCTTGAAGAAGCCCTGGGTACCAGCACATGGATCTACCCTAAGCTAGTAAAAGAGTTTTATAGAAATGGAGTGTTTGAGAACGATGTTATAACCACAAAAGTTAAGGGCATGGAAATTAAACTCAAAACTGAAGACATAAACCTAGCCCTAGGTTTCAAATCGAAAGGATTTCCATTTATGGAGGGCATCGATTTTTAGGAAGGACTGAAGAAGATGCATCATAAGAAGTTTTCGACTGTCAAAGGGTATAAAAAGAAATAGTTTCTTCAAAGGTATGAGTTTTTGGCTGGCATTGTTGGGAAATGCATATGCTGCAAGAGCTCTAGCCATGACTCTGCAAACGAAGTGCAACTTAAGCTCATGACAACAATCTATTTTGGGATTCAACTCAGCTATAGAGCCCTACTCATCAACTGGATTGGGAAGTGGATTCTCAACTCAAAGAAATCAAAGAGCTCTGGAAAGATGCTCTACGGGCGATTTATAAGCATTGTCCTACAGTCAACACTAAGTGATAAAATTGGGGATAATGAAGGAGAATCCATCAATCCCAACAGAAGGATGACCCATCAGCTATTTGAGAACTAGAAAAGAAATCCAGTAGAAAATGTCAGGATAATGTCTGAGTCCAGTGGAAGAACTGGTGATGCAAAGGAGTCCGGGGTACCAGGAAACATGTCAGTTTTAAAGGAAACTGAAGAAGAAGAAGAAGAAGAAGAAGAAGAAGAAGAAGAAGAAGAAGAAATCAACAAGGAAGAACCCATTGATTTAATCAAAAAAAAGCAAGGGTAAGAGAAAAATGAAGGTTCCAATGGCAGATGAGACTCAAGTTTCAACTCATCGATGCAACTCGAAGAGTATTCTGCATGCTAAACTCGAGGAATTTGAAGAGGAAAAAAGCGGTGATCGAGGAAAATGAAGACATAACTACCATCTCTCAGCTACTTAAGAAGGGAAAACGCAATCACAAGTCAAAGAAGCCCTCTTTCTCTTCGATCGTAAAGTCTCTACCAATTGTAGAGCCCAGACTTGATACCACTCCCGAAGAGGATGTTGCAACAACTTCTCAACCTAATCAACCTTTCAGAGCTGAAGTTGAAGAAAGTGCTGAGGCTGTGGCTCAACCTAAAAAGTCAAAGAAAAAACTGGTCAAAAAGTACATACTTGTCAATGAAGGAGTGCTAAAGGAAGAAGGCGAAGGATGATAGTCACGAGAAAGGGATATCCAAAGCTAAGAAAGGGCTACCAGAAGCCAATGAAGAGAATACAACTCAAGTTAAGGGGGAACTTCCTAAATTTCTTACATTAGAGAATGCTTCAGCTGAGGGGGAGCTGTTTGAAATTCAAATGAATGATCGAGTTGAGGGGGAGCCTCACGAAGTCCCTATATCAGAAAAGGCTACAGTTGATGAGGAATTTCCAAGAGATCACCTCAATTTTCCTCAACCCTCAAGAGATTCTAGCTTGAAACCGAGAAATGGAAATGAGTGAAGCTATGGAGGATGAAGGAGTAGAAGAGCAAAGAAGTCAAGTGGAGATAATTGATGTAGTGGAATCTTCACATGAAGACAGAGAAGAAGAAAAGGATGATGAAGTTGAGATTATAGCTGTGGGTTGTGATGGTTATAGGAGAACCAACTACAATCAACTGTTCTCCTATCTACCTATGATGCCCTTTCACAGAGCCCAAATTCTTAACTCATGGGATCACAGGTTCTGGACCTTCAAAGCCTATCCAGCAATCTCGGTGCTAGCTTATGGATTCCCAGGCAACCTTAACTTTGCCCGAAAGCTGATCACTAATGGCCCCTATTCAGAAAATGGGCATGAGGTACAAACTATTCCCATCTCTTTCAGGGTTAGTCACTATCCACCATCATTTTTCAACCAATTCTATGAATTACCAAGATGGTTGGAATTGATTCTTCATCCACTCAATCAATTCCCAGTTATAGAATCCCAACATTCTGTAACTGATGAACCAAATGTGCCCAACTTTATATTGATCCAATCTCCTATCATCTCTCACTTTACGATTATTGATCTAAATCCAATCGTAGAGTCACATGCTCAATTCGTAGAGTCACCTCCTCATGAAGTTCAACCACACACACCAGCCCCTCCATCAAATGTCCCTTCCTCATTCACTAATGAGTATTTTAATCTTGATCTTGCTCTCTACACTATGCAAGATCAATACACAATGGCTACTCCTCCAAATAGTCATCAACTCCTTGAACTCATATCAGATCTTCCCACTAAAATGGAGTTGTCTGAAACATCCATAAAGGTGACTAAGGACATACAAGAAGACCTTGAAGTCACTCAGACCTTGTTCACCTAAGGCTAACTCACTTGATCGATGTTTCCAACACTCTCCCAAGCAACCTAAGCTCTGAGCTGTCAAAGAAGCTTAAGGGAGATTATAAAGGAGATGATTCAGAGTATCAATGAAAGGGATCAAATCCACTTTCAAGCTGCTAAGAAACACCAGGAAGCTGTTTTTGTCTTGCAGAATACTCAAGAATCCCAGAAAAACCTTATAATGGAAAGTCTCACGAGTCTACGAACCACAATGAAAGAATTCCAAGGATTCTCCGTGGGCCAAATTAAACAGACCGAAAATGTCTCGGCCATTCTCCAAAAGAGGGAAGCTCGAACTGATTCTCTAATTCAAGAAAACCGTGAAGACCTTGCTCAATCCAAGAATCAACTTAATGAACTTGTACAAGGCATGACTCGCATATCTGAAGATATTCGAACCCTTAATGCTGACATAAAGGGGGAGAATAAAGGGAAAGGAGAGAAAGGTAAGGGCAGAGGCACATTCATCGCTCAATCGTCAAAGAGCCCTCCTGTGAAGCGGCCTCACCATCAAACTTCACGACCTGAACATCAGCAAATTCTCATGGCTCAACCAATAAGAAGTCAAGAGCCCAGCTCAAAAGGTGCAACCACTACACACCTACACTTGCCTATTAGAGATCCTGCGTTCATGAACAGACACGAGAATAATGAATCGCTAAGTCAAAGCAAGCTGAAAGATATAGCATGGAGAAACGAAGTCAGTAGGAGAAGGAGAGCCCAAGAATATGTCAATCCTCCAAGGAACAAAAGGCAAAAGAAATAGAGATATGTTGAACTCAATTCCTATTGATGTAACTAAGCATAATTGTAATATCTACCTTTGAAACATCAATAAATTCATGCTTATTCTCTAGAAATTTCATTGTTCACTAAAACACTAAGTCATATTTACTTTCTAGCAACTGCATCTAGAAATTGATAATCACGACACAAATTATGGCGCCCCAAAATTAGGTATACATCACCCATCTTGAGTCGCCAGATACATGATGCAAATCAAATACAACTTAATAATACAACATATCGTGTACAATACAACAAAACATAAAGCGTGAGTTTGAATACAAATATTGTCTACTAGAGAGTATACAAACTCAAAAAGAGTCCTCATTACAATTATTATCACACTATTTCACAGAATAGTGAGAACTACTAATGCACCATCTAGGACCATCACTCCGTTCTCCGACTCGTTCCAGCTATATTCTCATTTTCTGAAGAGAACAATGAAAGAAAGGGTGAGCTCAACTAGCCCAGTAAGAAATATTATGACTAAGATAATGCAGAATAAATTATCATTAGCCTTAAACAGTGTTAAACTAATACAATATAACAAACATCAAGTTTAACTCCAGCGAAACAAGCAATCCATTAAAAGAGTCAAGTAGAGAATAAAATCTACTATCTTTTATGATTTAAAAGGTTTTTCATCACTTTTATCGCTGGGACTCAGCTTAATAAATAATCACATCATCGAATCACCCCTGCACTACGGCCAAGGATATTCTTTAGTATCACGACCACAATTATCCATGAACTACGGGCCAAGAATATTTGTGTATTCATTAATGGTCATGATCATGCCAACAACTATCCATCAATGCACTACGGGCCAATGAGGACTTTTACCACATCATTTGTAACATTACGGTCATGATTACAATTGAATAATCCTCGTCATAATCATACCAAGTCCATCTATGCACTACAGGCCACAAATGACTTTCAAAAAATATAAATATGTGGATGATGAGAATGATATAAGAATTGATAAAACAAGTTCAAGAATTAATTTGTCCAAGAACCAATAACGTCCAAATTGTCAACATGATCTTTGCTTTGTAGAGTAAAATTCAAGAATGCTCGGAAGAATATTTTCATGAAAAGATACTGGATGAAGCGCAATTATCAAGGATATTCCACTAATTTCATGGAGTCACTACAAAAAAATGGGCCTTTAGCAACGATTTTTTGGACAACGACTTTATAAGTCGTTGCTAAAAGTATATGTTTAGCAACGAAATTTGTCCTTCGTTGCAAATTGTGTCAGGCTTTCACTTTTTGCAACAAAATTCATAAGTCGTTGCAAAATTTCGATTGCTAATTCATCAAGCGGAAAAAAATTTCGTTAGAAATTAGTTGCAAAATTTTCGACCATTTGATTTCCGTCATCAAGCGGTAGGCAATGAAAGTTTTTTGTTGCTAAAAATGGGGCTTTAGCTTTAACGCGATTTTTCAAGCAACGACTTTATAAGTCGTTGCTAAAAGTGTATGTTTAGCAACAAAACTTGTCCTTCGTTCTTGATTATCGTCGAACTTTCACTTTTTAATGAAATTCATAAGTCGTTGCAAAATTTAAAAACAAAATTCATTAGAAATTCGCTTGCAAAATTTCTAACCACTTGATTTCTCCTCATCGTTAAGCAACGAAAAATTTTTGTTGCTATATTTAGATTGCCTAATATGGACCACATTCATTTAAGCAACAATTTTTTATTTTCGTTGCATATCTTATACAACTTTTTGCAACGACTATTAAAATGTTGCCTTAAATTAAGATAATCCTAATAAACATGTTTTTGTAAGACCATATTAGATTCTTAGGAGAATTGTCGAAAAAAATATTCATATTTAGTATTTAAAAATTATATCCAAATGCAAAACATATTCAACACATGACCTATCATTTGGAACTTTAATTCATTTATTGCACCGGAGAAACATAAGTTATCTATTAATATCTTGCAAGGATTATTATTTATATCAAAACATGAGATTTCCCCCATATATTCCTTTCTTCTCTTTCACTACATACCATTAATATAATCTCAAGAAGTTATATACTACTACAATAATAATAATAATAATAATAATAATAATAATAATAATAATAATAATAATAATAATAATAATAATAGTACTAATAACAATATTAATAAAAATAATAATAATATGAATAACAATAATAATAAAGTTGCACCAATGGTGTGTTTCAAATTCTCTTTTCTTGACTTATAATTTTTTAATAATCAAATATTAATTTCTCTTTATATCTTGTATTAGAGGGTGTTTGGCAATGACTTATAAGTTGATTAAACTAAGTTATAAGTCATTTGTTATTATTAGTGTTTGACAATAACTTAAATTTTAACTTTTTTTTTACTTATAAGTCTTTATTAAATTTTTTCATGCTTCATGTACTATATTTTTTTATTATTATTACTATTACTATTACTATTACTATTATTATAATTATTATTATATTTACTATTATTATTATTACTATTATTATTATTACTATTATTAATAATTTTTTATTATTATTATTAGAATAATTATTACTAATCTTATAATTATTATTTTATTATTATAATAATTTTAATTATTACTATTATTATAATTTCTATTATTATTATTATTATTATTGTTGTTGTTGTTGTTGTTGTTGTTGTTGTTGTTGTTGTTGTTGTTGTTATTATTATTATTATTTTTATTATTATTGTTACTATTATTATAATAATTATTATTGTTACTATTATTATTGTTGTTATTATTATTACTATAATAATAATTATAATTATAATTAATATAATTATAATTGTTAGTATTAATTATAATTATTATTACTATTACTATTACTATTATTATAACTATTACTATTATTATTATTGTTATTATTAATCATTATTATAATTACTATTATTATTAATTATTATTATTATAATTATAATAATAATTATTACAATAATTATAATAGTACTAATAATAAAAAAGTCTGGCCCGACCCGTGGGTTTTTTTAAAAATAAAATAAAATAATGCTCTACTTGAGAATTGAACTCTAGACCTCCCACTCTCCTTAAACAAATGTTCAAACCAACTAAGCAATAAGGATTTTTTATTATAAAGTCAGTTACCCGACACTAAAATACTAAAAATACTAATTACATATTTACATCAAATACTAAAAATACTAATTAAAAAAATACTAAAAAAAATCAAATTAAAAAATACTAAAATCCCAAAAAAATACTAAAATTCAAATTATTTTGTTAATTAATCAAAAGAACAAAAATTCAAATTACATCATTAAAATACTAAAATCATAACATATTTACATCATTTACATCATAATATATTTATATCATTTAATCAAAATACTAAAATTCAAATACTAAAATTTTACTCAAATACTAAAATTTTACCATAGTTGTATAACATATCAAAATACTAAAATTTTACCATAGTTGTATAACATATCAAAATATTAAAAGTCACTTACTTCAAACACTAAAATACTAATTACATATATACATCAAATACTAAAAATACTAATTACAAAAAATACTAAAAAAATCAAATTAAAAAATACTAAAATTAAAAAAATACTAAAATACTATAATTCAAATTATTTTATTAATTAATCAAAACAACAAAAATTCAAATTACATCATTAAAATACTAAAATCATAACATATTTACATCATTTACATCATAACATATAACATATTATCATATTTACATATTTACATCATTTAGTATAATTGATATAATATATGCGTTATGATGTAAATATGATAATATGATAATTAATTATTACTTATTATTGTTATTATTATTATTATTATTATTATTATTATTATTATTATTATTATTATTATTATTATTATTATTATTATTATTATTACTAGTACTATAATAATAATAATAGTAGTAGTAATACTATAATTCAAATTACATCATTAAATTAGTGTGTTATTATTATAAGATAATATATTTGTATTTCATGCATAAATATTTATATGAATATTTAGAGATAAATTTATATATATATATATATATATATATATGGTAATAGAATTTATATAATACACAAAAAATATAACATAAGAAGCAAAAATATCACAGCTATGTTTTAAACCTAAGACCTATGAGTTATTGGACTATTATACTACCGTTGAGCCATTCTAAATTATTAGCTAACTAAACTAGCGCGATAAAATACTAAACAAATCTCAACATTAAACTAAATATATATAAAGTAACTATGAATATTTATATAACGTAACTATGAATATTTTAATATATATATATATATATATAGATGATAATAAAATTTATCTAATACACAAAAAATATAACATAAGAAGCAAAAATATCACAGCTAGATTTTGAACCTAAGACCTATGGGTTATTGGGCCATTAATTTACCACTAAGCCATTTTAATTTATTAGTTAACTAAACTAACGCCATAACTTGTAGTCTCCAATATTTTTAAATTTATTCAATATATATATATATATATATATATATATATATATATATATATACACACACACACACACATATATTCTTTTCAAAATTTCTTGTCAAACTAAATAAAATACTAAACAAATCTCAATATTAAACTAAATATATATAAAGTAACTATGAATATTTATATATATAAATATATATATATATATATATGTAAATAAATATTCATATAAATATTTATAAATTTATCTCTAAATATTCATATAAATATTTATAAAAAATATTCATATCTAAATATTAGATGAAATCCAATGACAACCTAGATGTATCCGTGCCATCCATATTTGCGATCAACGGTATAGATTATAGTTGTTAAAATAGTACCCAGTGATAACCGATTACAAGCGTATTAGTTCCGAGCCTCCCACCCAAATAAATTCAACCCCATCAAGCCTGATTATTATATATATGCTTCCAATGTTTCCTATTTTTAGATAGAAGTAGGATATACTTACAAGCACTCACTCACTCCGAGAATGAAAATGATGATTGATTTTATGCGAATTTTTAAAAAAAACGTCAAATGATAAAATTATTCATATTTAAATTCTCATCTAATTGCATATTTTTCTATACATGACTAGTGATATTATATAAATATTTATAAATAATAAAAATATGACATTTAATACTAAGGATATTACATAAAAATTATTGTAAAAAAAACAAATTATTTGATATAAGTAAATATTTAACTTGAGATTACATAAAATAATAAGAACTTTTATTTTTTTTTAGGCGGAGAGTAACTTAAATCATGAACATATTTTTAAGTCCAAAATAAAACATAAAAAGAAGAATAGTAATGGTATACCCTAACTATTCCTAGTTCTCTTTTTTACCTTTTTTTTTTCTAAATATATTATAAAATTAAATTATAATACTATTAGTTATAAGAGAAAACATAAAAGATAAAAAATTTATTATGTTTTATGAACTAAAAGCATTAAAGTTATTTAAAAATGACTTATAAGCCATTCCTAATAAGTTAGTTTGACCCATATTAATGTAATATCAATTTTATCCTTATTTTATTTAAAAAAAAATTATAAAAAAACAAATTTGTTAAAAAGAAAAGTAAGATGCAACGTCACTTTAATTGGCATTAGAATTTTTATTTTATTTTTTTTATAGCTGAAATCTTATATACTCCTTCATTTCCAACGTCGATGACTGAGAATAAACATAAAAAAATATCGATGTTTGTAAACAAGTACAAGAGATCAAAGAAATTTTAAAAAAAAATGAATTCCAACGTCAGTTAAAGTGATGTTACATCTTACTCTTTTTTTTTTATAAATTTGCCTTATAAAAATAAGTTACAATGCCAAATTATCATTTTTGGGTTATTTAGTTTACCCGAATAACCGAACAAATCACTTAAAATAAAGGATGAATTACATATTCTATTACATTTTTAAAAATAATTATAACAATAGTGTACTCATAAAATCTTTACACAACTAATACACTTTCATATTTATTTATAATACTAGTGCAATTAGGATTCCTTAATTTAGGGAATTAGTATTCAATTAGAATTCCTTAATTTAGAGATTAGTTATACCCATGACTTTTTCTCTCTCTCCTCATCTATAACAATTGCAGTTAGTCATCACCCATCTTCTCCATTCAACATATTCTTTCTATCTCCAGTAGAGTGTGATTATTTGGGTATTTTGAGAAGCTACTTGACCAACAAAGGGTTAATGCGTTAATAGAGATCGAAGATGTTCCTGAATCTTTGTTCAAGATTATAAAGGAGCCCATTTGCCTCACTGCTACAAAAGCTTCCGATTATTTGGGTATTTTGAGAAGCTACCGGACCAACAAAGGGTTAATCGTTAATAGAGATCGAAGATGTTCTGAATCTTTGTTCAAGATTATAAAGGAGCCCTTTGCCCCAATTCTACAAAAGCTTCCCTAATGGCTATTTATTACATAATCTCACTTCACAAAATAAGCGAAAAGATCACCTCAAAGTTTGTGGAAATGGGGCTGATTTCATTTCGTATTTCTTCTTCACACTCTAAATAAATTGAGTCAACCAATTGTATATCGCGGGCAACTATGCGTTGTTTCTTTGAGCTCCAAGAAATTGGACTGCAACCAAGATAAACAATGTAAGCACTAGTAGAGGTGAAATCATCTTTGTTACCAGCCTAATCAGCATCGGAGAATGCATGGAGAGATAAGGTTGGGTTGCGATGAAGTATAATTCTATGATCAGAGGTGACACAAAGATATCGTAACAGTCGTTTAGTTGCGTTCCAGTGATCAGTTGTAGGATGATGCATGAATTGAGAGAGCTTATTTATAGCAAATAAAATGTCAAGCCTTGTGAAAGTTAAGTATTGAAGACTACCAACAATAGTTCTATATTCAGAAGCATCGGTCAAGGTGGCGTCATTGTGAAGACTTGGAGTCTAATCTGTTCCTAAAGGTGTAAGAACTGGCTTGGAATTAGTCATGTGAGTTCGTGTGAGAAGATCATGAATGTAGCGACGTTGCGAGAGAAGGAGACCATGTTTGTGTAGAAGGACTTTAATACCCAGAAAGTAAGAGAGATGGCCGATATCCTTTAGAGAAAAACGCGCTGCAAGTTGAGTAACAAAACATTGCAATGTGGAAGTGTCTTTCCCTGTGATGATAATGTCATCAACATATACCAGCAATTAGATCATGGTATTTTTATTATCGAAGATGAACAAAGAAGTATCCGCATGAGAATTTTTAAAGTCTTAAGTTAGAAGAAACTATACCCGCGGAACTTGTTTCAAACCATAGATGGATTTGTGCAATTTGCATACATGATTGGGAAAGTCGCTATCAATAAAGCCCGAAAGTTGTATCATGAAGACATCTTCGGTGAGATGACCTTGTAAGAAAGCATTATTGATGTCAAGTTAACGTAGCGGCCATCCATGACTAAGTGCAATGGTGAGAACTATGCGAATTGTTATGGTCATGGATTGGGTATTAAGTGGCTCTAGGTCGGTAGAGCCAGTGGGTGATGAATTTTAGGTTGGTTCTAGATGGAGAATAGATGAAGAGGAAGATGACATGTCTGTGTGGTCAGATGGTGGTCGGATGGGATCGGGTGGGTTCGGATGTCTGTGACTAAGTGTGTTGGAATGTTTTGGTGTTGTTGTTGTGCGTACATGAGCAGCAGAGGAGGGACCTTGCACTAACGAAGTGTTGAGGGCAGCGGGAGAATCTGTAGAAATTATGTAGGCATATGGTAACCATTGAGAGATGGTACTTAAATCGGGACGACTGAGATGAGAGTGAGTAGAGTTAAAGGGGAAGACCGTTTCGATTAATTTGACATGACGAGAAATATAAATGCGAGATGTGTTGGTATCAAGATACAAATATGCACTTTGGGTAGAAGAGTAGCCCAGGAAAACAGAAGGAATGGATGTGATTCAAGTTTGTGATTGTTGTATGGTCGAAGCCACGGATAACGAAGACAACCAAAGATTTTGATTTTAAAGTAGTTGGGAGTGGTGCCAAAGTTTTTTTCAAATGGTGAGCACATGTTGAGGGTGGGTGTAGGAAGTCGATTTATGAGATAAACAGTTGTAGCAAATGTATGATGCCAGTATATTAGAGGCATGTAGGCATGTGTGAGTAAAGAGAGACCAGTTTCTACAATGTGACGATGTCGTCTTTCAGAATATCCATTATGTTCAGGTGTATGTGGTGGAGTGGTTAAGTGAGTGATGCCATTCGTAGCCAAAAATTGAAGCAAGTGCTTGATATTCACCGCCATTATCGGAGTATAATGTTTTAATTTTGTGATTAAAATAATTTTCTACAAGTGCTTTGAAACGTATGAAGACTTCAAAGACATAAGATTTACGTTTAAGTAGATAATACCAGACATATTTGGTGAAATGATCAACAAAAATGACATAGTATTTGAAGCCATCATATGAATGCACAAGAGATTTCCAAACATCAGTGAAAATTATTTCAAGAGGTGTGGTAGAGACAATAGAAGAGTTGGAAAATAGAAGCTTATGGCTTTTAGTAGAACTACAAGCATTACAATGATTATTTAGTTGTGGAGACAAAAATTGGTAATTGAAATTTAGAGACGACATGTTTACAAATGGGAGAGGCAGGATGACCTAAGCAATTGTGCTTTTCGACATTTGTTGTCTTGACACTGGAGAAGAGAACAAGAAGAATTTTGTTGGAAGATATTGGTCACTCATATACCCCATCTTTAGTTAGTCCCTTCAAAAGTACTACTCCCATGCTGAGGTCCTTCACCAAAAAATCATAAGGGAAAAATTTAATTGAAACATTATTAGTGAGGCACATTTGAGAAATGGAAAGAAGATTCTTCTTCATAGTGGGAATGCATAGAACATTTTGTAATTGAAAATTGTGTGTGGATGAAGAGAGTGAGGTAGAACCAGTGTGCTTAATTTGAAGACTCATGTAAATGCAATCATGACATCATCATGGGCATCGTATGGTGCATGAAGAGAGAGATTATTCAGGTCGGTGGTGACATAGTTGTTAGAATCGTAGTTTAGTAGAGTCAAAATTGTTGTTGAAGACATGACACGGGTGATCCCTGTCCTTAAGGTCTTTATCGCCCCCACCACGATCGATTTGCTAAGAGTTACAGATGATATACCTCCAGGATATATGTCAAGCCTTGATGAATTATCTGTGATAGCAATTCACAAAAAATTCCAATAGAACACTGCTTTGTAGTAGTTATTTGTTTGTCAGAAGAATAGGAGAAGATAGAATAACGAGAAAAAATACATGTGCAAAATCATATATGTAAATTTATATCTTACATATGCATATATCTCATCTTATGTGTGTGTGTGTGTGTGTGTATATATATATATATATACACACACACACACATACATATATAGATACATATATATAAGTTACATAATATATTATTTAATTCTATATTTAACCATACTTATTAATACTAAATATGTAAGTTGCATACTAGTTAGTATTAATGTAGTGATTAATTAGAATTTAAATAACACTCAATATTTTCCTTTTGTTCCAAAAAATAAAATAAAATAGACTTCTATTAAATAGAACTAAGGAAAAATAGTTTTTATCAAACAATTTTTAACTTTATTAAATGTCTCACTATAGACACTAATCAAATGATTTCTACACAAATCAAATAAAATTCTCTTTTATTCTCCACGTAGAGGACATTAATTTACACCATTTATACTTACTTAAATTATGTCCACAGATGAGTTTTATCAAACTCAAATATGACATATTATAAGTCACAAAAGTATAAAATAAGGTGCAATATATAACAATCCCCCACTTGTTTGGAAAAACTATTTTTTATCCAAACAATTTCCTATTAAACAACTCTAAGGCATGTGTGCATAAAAGAGGGTGTGACGAACATTGAACCTTCCCTTAGTGTAAACAACTCAAAGTCACATCGAAGTTGAAGGTGTCCGTAGATTGAACCCCTACTTCTATATGATATGACCGGAATTGTCACACACACATAAAATCCTCCTACCACGGTGAGTATTCTCAATTGCTTTAACATAATATGGCCATGCATGATACCTGTTTCATGAACCTCTAAGAGAGTAAACCACAACCCTCTATAAGAAGCGGCTCCACTTCTAGTTCATATAGTGAAAGTGTTTCACATGTGTTTTCATTTGCTAAGAACACAACAACTTTGTTAAGAGTATAACTTCGACCTCGGTTGCAAATGTAGACTTTACTATCTTAAACTACATATGAAACCACATCGATAGTAACACAGTCATCAATTGTGTCTTGTTTTTCTCATTGAACCTATAAACTATGGGTAACCTAGGAATAGGTTGGGTTCCCATCACCTCTGACTCAAAGTGGTTTAAGTTCTATACCACAAGTAGTTAAACTTACTAAGATCTCGTCAAAAGTCTTACTAAAAAGATAAATCAAGTCGTCACTTGACTTTCTAAATGAATAAATATTATAATACCTTCTTGTATCAATTATCTAACAAAAATTATGTCTATGACCAACATGTCAAGACTTACCATTAAAGGTAATCTCATATGCTCTATACAAAAAAATTTCATTATCACATCATAATGAACTAAGCAATGGAAGTGGCCACAATTTGATGTTTTAACAACAAATTTCGACTCCATTTGCTTTCTCCATCATATAAAGCAATAGTATTACTTGCTACTCCAAGTAAATTATTCCCTCACTAAGGGTAATAATATATCCACCTATTTGTAAAAATAGAATTATATATTCACCTACTTATGAATATTTTCATACTTATTCAAGATCACAACCAATTATGAATCCAAGATTAATAATTTGTACTACATAATATAAAAATTTCACTAACACAATATTGTGAAATAGGAGGCTTTAGACTAGCTACAATCAATGTTTTAACAAACACCCTAATCCATTAAACTTCCCTCATAAAATAATAACATTAGATTTATATTGTGAAATGGGAAATACTTATTTGTTTCTTACTCATCTAAGAAACAAAATCCAAGATTAGTGAAAATTCACCTAATTGTAAATTTATAATTTTTCTCACTAAAATATAAGTGACACTTATGTGATCTATTAAAACATTGAGAGATCTAACAAAAATTAATGTCAATCATTAGTATACTAAGTTTAAAATCGTATGTAATATTTGATATCGTGCATTGCATATCAAACACAAGGCTCCCACTAGCGAATGTGTACTTCAGCTTTACAATAACTATATCAGAATTAACTTTTAGTGTACCACTACTATTAAAGAATTATTAAATTCTTCAATCTCAAGGTATATCAAACTTAGTTTAGTATAGCCTCTCAATACAATTTAATTGGTTTAGTTGGAATCCTCACTATGTTTTCACATGATAATAAGATAACATCTATTTTACAAGTCTTTCAACATAAAGACAAAAATAGATATTTCTTAAACTTGTTTACGTTAACAATACTATGTAAAATGATCAACATATCATTAATATACACAAAACTATCACATTATAGTTTATACAATTATATTGTTAGTGTAAACATATAAATAATTCTACATCCGATAGAATCTCAAGGTTAATATGCACATATTATCACCTAATATGTATCCACTTGAATATTTATAACTTAGTTTCAATCTCACTATTGAACTAAATCACAATAAATATTTTGGATCATATTTAGTCTATAATAAAATAGGTATTTTATTTACCAAATTATTATATTGATTTTCTTCACCAAATCAATATTGCTCTTTCTAGGTTCAGTTTATAACTTTGTTGAACCTTAGATAATTAATTAAGTGAAATAAGTTCACACTTCAAAATTATTCAAAAGTTTGTGCTTCAAAGACTTTCATTTCACAGAACTACACAATCAAATTGAATTTCGCAACAAGAAGTCCATAAGCCTTACTATTTCTTACATAAATAAATTTATGCTCCAAATAGTTCAAAGACCAAAATAAAAATATTAAAGAATCACCCCCACACTTTTAAATAATTGATATCTCATTGAATAATTTCACTTCACAATATTATGCTCACTACTTAAAATAAATTTTAGATTAATTGACATTTTATCTGACAATGTTCCTATAAATATTACTTCCACGTGAGAATATTAAGGAACACTTCTCAAAAAAAAAGTTCTTGTACATTTTATGTTTTAGTTATTCATATAAAGATTACTTCAACTTAAGAATTTTTTAGAACACCCCCACATAAGAAAACAAGTTCTTATTTTCTGAATTACATAAAATCTCAAATCTAAAAAAAATATTTAATATAAGCACTTAAAATTATACATGTGCAATTTTCAAGTATACCAACACGTAACACTTGATTCTATGTAAATAATATAAAATTTATTATATACAAATTATAGCACAACTCATCATATTGCACAAATTTATTTGTATATAAATAATAAAATATAAAAATTTATATTTACTTTCTAAGAAATTAATTTATATCAAACAAAATTAATTTATGTAGAAAACAAATAAAATTTACACATATGATGAATTAGTATATCCTCAAGTGTTTTCTTATCCCAACTTAGACATGAAATACCATAAACATTATGTTGGGAGATTACATATTAATGTTTGATGTTGAAAGTAAATATTCATGATTATATGTAAAGTCCTTAAATGAATATATGTACAAGGACTTAGTGGTAGATGAAAATTGTTAGGTTAATCTGAGCTATTAATGTTTATCACTCTGTAAATGAATGTACAGATGAAAAGATCAAAGCTGTTAGGTTGATCTATATCTTGAGATATAATAGATAGGCTTCAACAGAATCGTAATCTATCAAGGTGATCAAGAGATTGCAGAAGCCAAGGCAGAATCGTAGAACATCAAGAATCGTAGTGTGTCTACTTTGGAGGGCCTCTCTAGAAAACGTAGAGTGGTCCAAACGTTTGTCGAGCCAACTCAGAGATCATAGTGTGCTCTCGGAAGCGTAGAGTCTGTAAGTCAAGCAAGTGAAGATCGTAGTGTGCCAGTCCTTAAGAGAAATCGTAGTGTTCTTGTTTGCTAGAATAGAATTAAGTACCAAGGTGGCAAGACACCACGATCAGGATCGTAGAGCTTTATCTGTTAGTGACAGAAGCATTAAGCCTTGTCCATTTGTTCAAAGAATAAATCATAACAAATATGGAATGAGTTATAAACGTTGAAGTCCTCGGAGCCTCAAATGACACAAATGACCATCCTTAGTATATAAAAAGAAACGTATTGAAGAAGCTAAAGGAAAGGACTATGGGTCGCCAGAAAACACCTTTTTAGGTGTTAGGTGAGACAACAAATCTATTGTGTCATGAGTGAGCCGCCGCAAATCGAAGTTGTGCAAAAGTCTCCATCAAATCTTAGAAATGTCAAACATATTTAATGCTTCAACGAATGTCTTCAACGGATACATTTCAAAGGCCTCATATATATGCAAAACATCGGCCAGATGAAAGATTTACGCAAGCACTGGACAAAAATGCTGAAGAACACTCAACGCTCAACTCTACGATCTGAAATAGAAAGCTTGCTCAACTACTCAGTTCTTTCGAACATAAGCTTATCGACAACTAATTAGCACCACACAAGAACTCAACTACTATCAAGTGAAGTAAGAAGTTCCAAGTCAGAAGAACTTGAAGAGTTCTAAGTGAACTGTGAAGTACCAAGTCTGCTGGACTTGAAGAGTTCAAAAGTGAACTAAGAAGTTCCAAGACTGCTGGTCTTGAAGGAATCTGTGAGATTCAGAAAGTGTAAAGATATCCTTAGTGGATTTCCTACTCGAGGAGTAGAAGAGTGGACTAGGAGCTTTAAGTGCTCTGAACCACTTAAAAATACTGTGTCTTTTATATTCTTGCTATAACTGCTTAACACTCATTAACTCGTTATATCTTAAAGGGGAAACAAATAACTCACAATTCCGCTGTGTTTAAGTCATTATCAAAACTAACAAGTATTTTGAAAAAGAATTTAAAATATCTATTCAACCCCCCTTCTAGATAAATATTGTGCTTCTGGGAACTAACAATTGGTATTAGAAAGGTGTTCTATCAAATAGCGTCTAAAGCTTAAGTAGATCCAATGGAATATCGATAAGCAAATCAAAGACTAGAGGAGGCGAAAAGCCACCCATGTGCAACAAAGACAAATTTGCCAACTGGAAAGTTCGTATGCAAGCTTACATGGATTCAATAGATGAAGATATATTTGAAAATGTTTAAAATGGGCCCTACGTTCCTACAAAGCTTGCACCAACTTCGATTGACCCAAATGTAATACAAATAAAGGTTAAAGAAGAATGGACTGATAACGAAAAGAAAGTTGTCCAACTCAACAAAAAGGCCAAGAACATTTTGTTCCAATCCTTAGAAGATGATCTGTTCGAAAATGTGGTCAATAGCAAAACAACAAAGGAAGTGTATGAGAAGCATTGCTCATAATGTATGAAAGAACATAAGAAGTCAGAAAAAACAAACAATCTCTCTCTACTCAGCAATATGAAATGTTTACACACGGTCAAGGAGAAAATGTCACTTCCACCTACGAAAGATTCAATGTACTGCTCAACTCTATCCGAGCCTATGAAAAGATCTATCCAAATAAAGATCTAATTATAAATTTCATGAGAGATTTACCTAGCAAGTGGGATGCCAAAACCACTGCCATTAGAGAATCAAAGAATCTCCATGAAATGATTGTTCAACAGTTATATGGTAACCTTCTTACGTATGAACTAGAGCTGACTCAACGAGCAGAAACTCTATCTGAAGGGAAAAAGAAGGATAAATGGGTTGCTCTCAAAGAAACTGACAACATCTCCAAAGCCAATACTGAAAATGACTCTGACTATGATGGAAATGATGATGAGGACTTTGCTGTGACACCCTCAAATCCAGGTACTTCATTCCTTCAAGATTTGGTGTTCACTTAATAAAAACATTCATGTCTAACTACCCAATCACAATAAAATTAAATAATAAACCTTCCCATTAAAGGATTACGTTAATAAAAATCTCCCAGGTTATTTAACCTTCAAATACAAGCATCATATGCAGAAAAATTAAATAATTTCATTACAATAATTAAAGTAAAGTCTGACAACAAAATTTCAACATGTTTACAAGTCTTCAATACTTGTTCATCTTTCTCTTTCCTTTACCAGAGCTAGGTACATCGACTTTCTCAACTTTAGCTTTAATAATTATATAAGCAAGAGTGAGCAAACAAGGCTCACTTGAAATAACAATGAATAAATCTTTACAATATTTGCCAAATAATAGGCTCAATAGAACTGAACAATATGCTCAATTAATGATAATCAAAATTCTGAAAAATATATCTGAGGGTCATAAGACCACGAACTATGTCCATAGTTATAATTAATCTTTCAACTTAAACTTTAATAGTCATAAGACTATAGTGACTCCTCGTACTTAGGGGGATCAGCTCTACGTACAATGTATTGTGCACAAACATTTCAACGCTATGCGTAAATTATCCCCTATAATAGGGTTGTTCATCTCAACATTTAGAATACAAGTCCGCCCCAAAGTAAGTTTGGTTTGGATACGTTTCAAGGTAATTTGGAATTCAACGAACATCAACTAAGGATTAGTTGAATAAAAAGGTAATAACATTATGCTATGGAATAAATCATAACTGAATCAACATTGTATACTAAGGTCATGCTTTAGGAATAATCTAAGAGCATAAACATTGAATAATTATAACATACCTTGCTTGAACAATATTAAGCTAATGTTATTTAGAATTGAGTACTAAGCATGCATAATAAATAGTAAATTGAACGATAAAACTTGTTCAACATTAGTATATCAGAATGTAGAAACTTGCATGCTAAATAACAAGTTAAAGATTTAGAGAAACTTGCTAACTATCAAGATATAAGATTTAGAAACTTGCTCAATTTAAAGAGATAAGGTTCAAGATCTTGCTCAACGAAACAAGTTAAAAACAAGAATAACTTGCTCAATATAATCGAGATATGTAAGTAACTTGCATAATTGTAAACAAGGTAGAGTAAGAAACTTGCTCAACGAAAATGTAGAGTTAGAAAACTTGTCTTGCGTGTAAGCTAAACCGTAATAGTTTGATTCACAATATCCTAATCACATATCATTAGGGTACAATTAGTCATTACCAATACTACTATATACAAATAAGTACTATTTCATGTATGTCTTGATTTTTTTAATCACATAACCAAGTTACATCAATAACACTTAACACTTAAGTGTTAATAATATGTTCATTCATAGCACTATAATACCAAAATAACAAAATTACATTTTTAATAGTTATAATATTGTATTATACCAACAATTATAGACTCGTAAAAAAAAAAGTCATTCCTCCCTCTATCGCTAACTTAATGCTGTATTTTTCTGATTTATCTTGTAATTGTGTGCATGCATTGGCTGTGCGTGCAATGCAATTGTAATCATGATCACATCACATGGTCAAGGCATCACGACGCTTGAAGTTACGCCGACTTTGGTCTTCTGGTTGCAAACTTGAAATTTGGTCATGCATCGATTTTGGGGCTAAGGTAAGAGAACTTACGTAATCAACACGAACAATGAAACAAAGCTAACTTTGTTGTTTGTATCTAAATTTCTAACACCAATTTATCATGTATAACTTACATAAATTACACATAAACGTTACCAAGCATACATATACTAATTTAACACAACTAAACAACAATTTTAGAAAGATTAAATCTTTGAAGACATATTTTAAAAACCAAAATTCCATGATTGACATTATCTGAAAAAACTAACTATAATTCCACAATTATCCCCATATTGATTCCTTTGAACTACGTTCTTTTTATTTCTTAACAAATTTACATATTCCGGGTTCAATTTCACAATTGGCTCACAATAAAATACTAATTTTGATACCCCTACAAACTACGTTCATACATATGTTCACTGTAAAAACATTCTATTTCTTTTAAACGTAATTAACATACAATTATATATATATATATATACATGCTATTTATAACATTACAATTACATATGCACATCATTTTCATCACCAATTATAAACATTCGGGATTACAAAAAAATTGTAAAAACTTTATCCTACCGTCAAGAACACAGAGACTTTAAACTATGTCGTAAAACATATTGACACATATATGTATATATAATATAATATTAAACTTATGTAACATACCTTCTGTTAACTACTTGCTCACCACAGCTAACTGTTTGAAAGACTCAGGAATTCTCTCTCTTGATTCTCTCTCTCAGACTCTCTCAAACCTCTGAAAACTATTTTCCTTTCTTAGTTATCAGTATAGGCCAAATACACTATACGTAAAGATCAAAACCAACGCATGATTTACAAATGTCTAAAACCGACGTCTACTAATTGCCCTTATTAAATTATCAGTTACCATAATTAATATATATTATTTATATTTTATTTATTTAATTTATATTATTAAAATTCAAAATTAAAAACTCCAAAAGCCATAAAGCTCTGTTTGGCAAAACTCTTTAAAAATTAAAGACTTAATATCTTTAAGACTTGTTTGGCAAAACTAAATTAAACTCCTTTAATTTATTTTAATAACCCATTTAATCCCTATCAACACTCTAATTTAATTATTAACTTACATTAGAATATTATCTCATAATAATTAATTTCCTTAACTCCTTAATTATTTATTTAACAAAAAATTAACCAATCAAATCAAATCAAATTAAACAAATATTTATTTAACAATAAATACATTCATTAAATATTTATATAATTCAATAAATATTTAAAAATTACAATTTAAAATTCTATATTGTTACATCCTTCCCTCCTTACAAGGATTTTGTCCTCAGAATCACAACTCAAACAAATCATTCGTCACATTCTTCCCTACTTATAAAGATTCCGTCCCCAGAATCGAAGACACAGATTAAACAAATAATTCAGGATAATCTTTTATCATTTTATCTTCGAGTTCCCACGTAGGTTCTTCAACATTATGGTTCCTCCATATCACTTTCACGGAAGGTATTACTTTATTCCTGAGCACTTGTTCTTTCCTGTCAACTATCTGGATAGGAACCTCTTCAATAAGACAAGTCTTTATCAAACTGCAGTGGTTCATACTCGATCACGTGCTTGTAATTGGGTTTATACGGTCGTAACACTAAAACATGAAAAACATTATGAACATTTTCCAACTCAGGAGGTAGAGCTACCTCATAAGCCACTTCTCCTACTCTTCGCAGCACTTCAAAGGGTCCAATAAACCTCGGGCTTAGCTTTACCTTTTTACCAAAATGAATTTTCCCCTTCCAAGGAGAAACTTTTAAGAACACGTAATTTCCTACGGCGAACTCCCGATCTTGTCTGTGTTGATTAACATACTTCTTCTGTCTGTTTTGAGCAGCTACCAATCTTGTTCTGATGAGTTTGACAACCTCAGCAGTTTGTTAAACCAGTTCTGGTCCTATTAGTTGGCGTTCACCGACTTCATCCCAGAACATTGGAGTTCTGCACTTCATGCCGTATAATGCTTTGTAAGGCGGCATGCCGATGCTTGCGTGGTAACTGTTGTTGTAGGCAAACTCCACTAATGGTAAATGTTCATCCCATCTCCCTTTGAAATCCATGATGCATGCTCTAAGCATATCCTCCAACGTCTGGATTGTTCGTTCACTTTGGCCATCTGTTTGCGGATGATATGCCATACTCATTCTAAACTGTGTTCCCAAGCATTCTTGTAGTCTCTTCCAGAAGTTTGACGTGAATTGCGGATCTCTATTTGACACAATTAACACTGGCACTCCATGTCTCAAAATGATCTCTTTAACGTACAACCTTGCCAACTGATCAAGAATGAACCTAATCTTTATTGGCAAAAAGTGTGCTGATTTTGTCAGTCTGTCCACTATCACTTAAATCGCATCGCATCCTTTCTGAGTAGTTGGAAGAACCACCAAAAAATCCATTGTGATGTGTTCCCACTTCTATTCCAGTATTTTCAATGGTTGAAGTAATCCGCTTGGTCTTTGATGTTCGGCATTGACTCTTTGACATGTCAAACATTTCGCGACACATTCTGCAACATCTCTTTTCATGTTTGGCCACCAAAAAAGACATTGTAAATCTTGATACATCTTTGTACTTCCTGGATGAATCGAGTATCTTGAATTATGAGCTTCTATCAAGATTTCTTCTTTAATATCTGGTACTGCTGGAACCCAGATTCTTCCCTCGAATCTCAGTAACCCTTCGGTATCGATCTTGTATTTCACTTCACCACTCTCAACTACTTTCTCTTTGATCTTTCCACATTCTTCATCTTGTAGTTGAGCATTCCTTACCTTGTCCACCAAAGTTGGACTAGTTTCTATCTGGAATAGTCGTTCATCGGATTCTTTTGGAAATTTTATTTCCAACTCTAACTTTGTCATTGCTGAAATAAGCTCCTCCTGAGTGGTTATCAACATCAACTTTTCCCGACCTTTCTTGCTTAAAGCATCTGCAACCACATTCTCTTTGCCTAGATGATAAAAGATCTCACAATCGTAATCTTTTATCAATTCCATCCATCTTCTTTGACGCATGTTCAGGTCCTTCTGAGTGAAAATATACTTCAGACTCTTATGGTCTATATATATCTCATATTTTTCTCCATAGAGATAGTGTCTCCAAATCTTTAGAGCAAATACCACCGCAGCCAACTCTAAATCATGAGTCGAATATCCTTTCTCATAGTCCTTCAGTTGTCTTGATGCATATGCAATAACGTTGTCGTTCTGCATAAGAACACAACCTAATCCTTTATGTGAGGCATCACTATACACCACAAAGTTTCCTGTATTATCTGGTAATGACAACACAGGTGCCACACTTAACTTCTTCTTCAAATCTTGAAAACTTTCTTCACTGTTCTCCGTCCATACAAATTTTACAGCTTTCCTTGTCAAATTTGTTAACGGAGTGGCTATCTTGGAAAAATCTTGAATAAATCGTCTATAATAACCGGCCAGTCCCAAGAAACTCCTCACCTCCGAAGGTGTTTTTGGTTGTTCCCAATTGATTACAGCTTCAACTTTTGATGGATCTACTGAAATCCCATATTTGTCAATCACGTGACCCAAAAATTGTACACGATCTAGCCAGAATTCGCACTTAGAGAATTTTGCGTATAACTTTTCCTTTCTTAGTGTCTCCAACGTCAAACGTAAATGTTCCACGTGTTCTTCTTGAGATTTGGAGTACACCAGAATGTCATCGATAAATACCACCACAAACTTGTCTAAGAATGGTTTAAACACCCTGTTCATCAAATCCATGAATGCAACAGGGGCATTGGTCAAACCAAAATACATCACTAGAAACTCATAATGTCCATACCGAGTTCTGAATGCCGTTTTAGGTACATCCTCTTTTCTTACTTTCAATTGGTGATACCCATTTCTCAAATCTATTTTCGAGAAGTATTTAGCACCCTTCAATTGATCAAACAAGTCATCTATTCTTGGCAAAGGATATTTATTCTTAATAGTGACTTTTTTAATTCACGAATCAATGCAAAGACGCATTGACCCATCCTTCTTCTTCACGGTAACATACTGCTCCCGAATGATATTTCTTGTCTAATGTACTCTCTAACAGGTTGTACCATCAGTTCCTTCATCTCTACCGGAGCCATTCTGTAAGGGGCCTTCGATATCGGAGTGATTCCTGGCGCTAAGTCGATCACGAACTCAATCTCTCTATCAGGCGAAAGTCCTGGCTAATCTTCCGGAAACACTTCTACAAATTCCCTAACCACTGCTATCTCTTCCAGTTTCACCCCCTTCCTCTGAGTATCGACTATGTAAGTTAAATAACCCACACAGCCTTGACTCAACAACTTCTTGGCTTGCATAATCGTCAGACATTTCGCACGTCTAGGCAATTTGCTACCATAAAAAACTACTTTTGACGGAGTCACAAGGTGTACACATTTCTTTTGACAATCAATTATCGCTCCATAATTGAACAGCCAATCCATTCCCAAAATAACATCAAACTCTCTAAGTTTTATCGGAATTAAATCTACCATCATGACATTTCTTTAATATTCACCTTATAATTCTTGTATACGAACCTAACAGGAATTAATTTGTTATTCGTAATTTCTATGTTTAAAGGAAAATTCAATTCTTCACTAGGCAATCCTAACCTCTTAGCAAATTCATCAAATATAAATGAGCAAGTAGCACCCGAATCAAATAATACATAAGCATCTATATCATTTATTGGGATAATACCTGACACAACATCCTTTGATTGCACATCATCTTGCACAGTCATATTGAAGGTTCTGGCTGTGGGTTTGTTTGATGCTGTTGGTCCAGCAATGGTCCATGTACCTCTACTGCTACCTCCCTTGCTTCCTGTTGTTTCCCCAGCTTTTTTCTTAGGGCATTCACGAGCAAAATGATCATTTGACCCGCACGTGAAGCAAACGTTCTTCTTGGGTTGATTGCAATTTGGGGCGATGTGACCTTCCTGGCCATAGTTAAAGCATACATGTTTCCCCATTAAGCACACACCCTTGTGAAACTTCCCGTATATAGCACATGCTTCGAACTTCTTATTCTGTTGGTTACCCTGCTGATTTCCAGCGCCCACATTTCCATTCCATTTTCTCTTCAGGTTATTGTTACCATTTCCACTACTACCATTCTTAACCTCCACTTCATTCTTCTTCTTTTTCTGTTCTTCATTAAACTTCGTTACAGCCTCGCCTCCACCTCTAGCGAGAATGGCCTTCTCCATTACTGTTGTAAATGTCTTCAGCTGAAATAGGGAGACCCTAATGTACAACCAGGGTTTCAGTCCCTGCTCAAACCTCTTAGCCTTACGTTCATCTGTGCTGACTTGATATGGCGCAAACCTCACCAACTCGTTGAATTTTGCGGCATACTCTGATACCGTCATTGATCCCTACTTCAGTTCTAAAAACTGCACCTCCATCTGACTCTTCGAACTCTCTGGGAAATAAGTCTCGAAGAATATCTCCTTAAACCTATCCCAAGTCATAACCCCTTGACCTCCTCGAGTTTTATTGGCCTGCCACCAATAACTAGCCTCTGTTTTCAACATAAATGTTGCAAAAGCAATCTTCTGATTCTCCCCTATTCTCGTGACATCGAACACTTTCTCTATCTCCGTGATCCAGGTCTGTGCCTCAACTTTATTCATGTACCCACAGAATTCTGGTGGTCCAACTGCCTTACAGTCCTTAAATGTTGTAGCTTGATTCTGCAGTTGATTCTGCAATGCACCCGTTAGTAACGTCACTAGCTGCTGAACGAGGTTAGCTTCGGCGTTGTTATTGTTGGTAGATCCCTCAGGGGTCCTCTATCGTGGTTGACGTCTTGGAGGCATTTTCTGTTAAAATATACTCATTAGATTGTTTCTCAATTCTTTTAAGTATTTTCTACTTAACTTGCACCCCATAAAAGGAATCATCACATAACACATAACACTTTGAATAAAATAAAATAATAACTTTTATTCATTCATACTCTTTTTGAAAACATAAGAACAATAGCATCACTACTATTTACATTACTTTCCTGAACTACTAAAGTTTCAGGATAACATCAACATCATATCCCATCGATTACATATCACTAGGGATTTACATATTATTTAACATTTTATTAATCGCATATCAGGTACATTCTCTACGATATGTCCTACTAAGATACTGTGTAGCCTTACGACGCTCTTCCTCCATAATCCGGAACATTGTTCTGCGATCTAATATGAACGATGGCAGCGTCTCGAACTGAATTAGATAACCTATGACCCGATCTTGAGCTCGATTGATCACGGTGTTGAATACGTTATTCATCTCCTCCATCTTCATCCTCTTTTCTTGTGCGTCTCTCTCTGCTATCCCGACTCGTTGATAAGCTTCCTCGTACGCGTCTTCGGCTCTTGCCCTCTTAGTAGATTCTTCCTTCAATTTGTTCTTCAGCTCTGCGATCTCCGCTGTGATTTGTTCATTCTATTCTTCAGTGTGGACCAGCTTCTCTTCGACATTATTCAGACGTTCCTCTCGATCCTAGATCTCGTCGTCCTTCTGTGCCATCGAGGTCTGTTGTTCAGCTACTATCTCTTCCAACTCCTTGACGGTATCCTGAAGTTCCACATTGCGGTCGTATACTTCATCGTGCATACGAGCAGCGATCGAGTTCAGTGGAATCACTTCCTCCTCGTCCTCTTCATCCTCATTCGATTGTGGCAGCTCAACTGGATCCTCCTCATCCGTTTCCACATCATCATCCTCATCAGGTAAACCCTCCTGCTCAACCACTGTGATCAACGGAGATGATTCCCGTGGCAGTAGTTGTTCTCAAACCACCTGAATGCACGAGGCTCCTGCTCTCTAGGCATCTGGAGTCCTTTCTCCCTAGCCTGACTGGATTCTCTCATATTAGACGCCTTGACAACAAAATTTTTAAGTTTTAATTACTAATCATTACTACTCGATACTCACGAGCACATAAGTTGTAATCACATAAGCACATAAGTGTTTTATTAATTTTCCCATAAAACTCGATAAGAGTTTATCACCACTATCTTTTGAAAGGTTACTTCCTAAGGCTTTTCCCCAACCTAAGGTTCATAACCTAAGGTTTTGATACCAACTTGTGACACCCACAAATTCGGGTACTTCATTCCCTCAAGATTTGGTGTTCAATTAATAAAAACATTCATGTCTAACTACCCAATCACAATAAAATTGAATAATAAACCTTCCCATTAAATGATTACATTAATAAAAATCTCCCAGGTTATCTAACCTTCAAATACAAACATCATATGCGGAAAAATTAAATAACTTCATTACAATAATTAAAATAAAGTCTGACAACAAAATGTCAACATGTTTACAAGTCTTCAATACTTGTTCATCTTTCTCTTTCCTTTACTGATGCTAGGTACATCGACCTTCTCAAATTTAGCTTTAATAATTATATAAGCAAGAGTGAGCAAACAAGGCTCACTTGAAATAACAATGAATAAATCTTTACAACATTTGCCAAATAATAGGCTCAATAGAATTGAACAATATGCTCTATTAATGATAATCAAAATTAAAAAAAATATATCCGAGGGTCATAAGACCACGAACTATGTCCATAGTTATAAGTAATCTTTCAACTTAAACTTTAACAGTCATAAGACTATAGGGACTCCTCGTACTTAGGGGGATTAGCCCTTCGTACAATGTATTGTGCACAAACATTTCAACGCTATGTGTAAATAATCCCCTATAATAGGCTTGTTCATCTCAGCATTTAGAATACAAGTCCGCCCCAAAGTAAGTTTGGTTTGGATACATTTCAAGGTAATTTGGAATTCAACGAACATCAACTAAGGATTAGTTGAATAAAAAGGTAATAACATTATGCTATGGAATAAATCATAACTGAATCAACATTGTATACTAAGGTCATGCTTTAGGAATAATCTAAGAGCATAAACATTGAATAATTATAACATACCTTGCTTGAACAATATTAAGCCAAGGTTTTTTAGAATTGAGTTCTAAGCATGCATAATAAATAGTAAATTGAACGATAAAACTTGTTCAACATTAGTATATCAGAATGTAGAAACTTGCATGCTAAATAACAAGTTAAAGATTTAGAGAAACTTGCTAACTATCAAGATATAAGATTTAGAAACTTGCTCAATTTAAAGAGATAAGGTTCAAGAGCTTGCTCAACGAAACAAGTTAAAAACAAGAATAACTTGCTCAATATAATCGAGATAGGTAAGTAAACTTGCATAATTGTAAACAAGGTAGAGTAAGAAACTTGCTCAACGAAAATGTAGAGTTAGAAAACTTGCCTTGCGTGTAAGCTAAACCGTAATAGTTTGATTCACAATATCCTAATCACATATCATTAGGGTACAATTAGTCATTACCAATACTCTATATACAAATAAGTACCTATTTCATGTATGTCTTGATTTTTAATCACATAACCAAGTTACATCAATAACACTCGTTAAGTGTTAATAATATGCTCATTCATAGCACTATAATACCACAATAACAAAATTACATTTTTAACAGTTATAATATTGCATTATACCAACAATTATAGACTCTGTGTAAAAGAAAACTCATTCTGGATCAGATCGCTAATCCCATAAGTGCATACCATTTCTACAGATTTATCTTGTGGTCGGTCTTCACATGGCGTTGGTCCGGCGTTATGTATTGGCTAAGTCAACGCCGACTTTGAATCTTCTTATGCAGCAAACTTGAGGCAAGGCGATCGATTTTGGCGCTAAGGCACCGAACTTACAGAACCGAACACGAACAACAGAACAAAGCTAACTTTGTTGCTTTGTCTAAATTTCTAACACCAATTTATCATGTATAACTTACATAATTTACACATAAACGTTACCAAGCATACATATACTAATTTAACATAACTAAACAACAATTTTAGAAAGATTAAATCTTTGAAGACATATTTTAAAAACCAAAATTCCATGCTTGACATTATCTGACAAAACTAACTGTAATTCCACAATTATCCCCATATTGATTCCTTTGAATTACGTTCTTTTTATTTCTTAACAAATTAACTTATTCCGGGTTCAATTTCACAATTGGCTCATAATAAAATACTAATTTTGATACCCCTACAAACTACGTTCATACATATGTTCACTGTAAAAACATTCTCTTTCTTTTAAACGTAATTAACATACAATTACACACACACACACACACACATATATATATATATATGCTATTTATAACATTAAAATTACATATGCGCATCATTTTCATCACCAATTATAAACATTTGGGATTACAGAAAATTTGTAAAAACTTTATCCTACCGTCAAGAACACAGAGACTTTAAACTATGTCGTAAAACATATTAACATATATATGTATATATAATATAATATTAAACTTATGTAACATACCTTCTGTTAACTCCTTGCTCACCTTCTGATCCAATCCATATTCCAAGGAATAAAGGATCCCATGCTGGCCTGGGTTTTAGAAAAGAGAAGAGTAACTTAGTCACTACTTCCCAACCTTGAAGGATCATAGAGTCGAGTAAAATAACTCCATGAACCAACTGGGAAGGAATAGTAGAGGTAAGCTTCACTCCTCACTAATCATGAAAAACAAGGACACATGGAAAAAGGAGAACCAGTATAAAGGAAGAATTGCTGAGAATCCACATAAGTCCAAATGGAGGAAGAATCCACATACAGACACAAGCATGCATCATATTAGATGCTTTGTATGTAATAAGGTTGGTCATAAGGCTGCAATATGCTACCATAATCCTATGCATGTGAGACCCAAAATCAAACAAATTAGGGTTCCCAAGGGTACTAATAAAGTAGGACCCATACAAGTATGGGTACCAAAATGAGAGTTTAATCTTACCACGGGAACATAGCTCCACGATCACAACCTGTTATCTGGACAGTGGATGCTCAAGGCACATGACCGTGAACAAAGCCCTTCTGTCTAACTACATAGAGAAGGAGGGTCCTTCAGTCATCTTCGGACACAATGGCTCTGGCAAGACAAGAAGATATGGCTCAGCTGGGAATGGTGCAGTTTCCTTCAGTAAAGTATCCTATGTGGAAGGTTTATAACACAATCTTCTGAGCATAAGCCAACTCTGCGACAAGGGTCATCAAGTCACATTCCTCAACAATCAATTTCAAGTCAGAAATATGAAGACATCCTCTATAAATCTGACTGGAACAAGAGAATGAAATGTCTACACTATTAATCTTGGTCAACTGAGCTCAGACGAGACAATATGCTTTCTGGATAAAGCATATGAAGAAATGAGTTGGTTATGGCATAGAAGACTGTCTCATCTCAACTTCAGAAGCATGTCTAAACTGGACTCCAAGGATCTAGTAGCAGGCTTACCCAAGCTCAACTTCGTCAAAGAAAGGCCATGGAATGCCTGTTAACTTGGAAAGTAGACTAGAAGCTCATTCAAGAGCAAAATTGTCAACTCAATTAATAAGCCTCTGCAACTGCTTCACATGGATCTATTTGGGCCAATCCCAACAACAAGCCTTGCAGGGAAGAGATGCTCATTGGTCATAGTGGATGACTACACCAGATTCACATGGGTATTCTTTCTAAACTCAAAAGATGAAAAAAGCTCCCAACTAATCAAGATGTTCAGACTGGCAATGAACGAGAAAGGGGAGAAAATCAAGGCTATAAGGAGTGATCACGGTAGAGAATTCGACTTCTCTGAGATGGACCAATTCTGCATAGACAATGGCATCACTCACAACTTCTCAGCTCCACGAACTCCTCAACAAAATGGAGTAGCTGAGAGAAAGAACATAACGTTGATAGAGGTTGGACGACTCTACTAGCAGCAGCTCATCTACCTAAATACTTCTGGGCAGAAGCTGTCAACACTGCATGTTACACTCAGAACAGATCACTCATACACTCTACGATAAAGAAGACTCCCTACGAACTGTGGAAAGGAAGAAAGCCGAATGTCAACTACTTTCATGTATTCGGTTGTGCATGCTACATTTTCAACAATGGGAAACAATATCTGACAAAGTTCAAACCCAAGTCAGATGAAGGAATCTTTCTTGGATATGCCACAGACAGTAAGGCCTATAGAGTGTTCAATAAGAAAACGTTGAGTGTTGAAGTCTCAATTAACATCATCTTTGATGAAACAGACTTGAAAAAAAAAGGTCTCAAGACACTACGAAACGATAGCTCGACACTACTTAACGAGGTCTTCGAGCTCAACACCACGATCGTAGTTCCAAAAATGAAATCGCAGAGCAAGAAAATGAGATCGTAGAGAGAATCACGAAGACAACGAACCTCGACATCAAGAATCAAAAATTGATCTGGAAGGTCTCAGACAAGAAGGAATCAGGACAAATGTTCCAATAGGAAACAGATGGGCAAAAGATCACACTCAAGACTTAATCATTGGAGATCCAAATGCAAGAGTCAAGACAAGAGCTGCCACCCAGAATGAGTGTTTCTATCTAAGCTTTCTATCACAAATGGAACCCAAGAAGATAGAAGATACTATGGAAGACTCTAGTTGGATAGAGGTCATGCAAGAAGAACTAAATTAGTTTGAAAGAAGCAAAGTTTGGAGATTAGTTCCAAGACCAAGAAGCCATCCAAATATCGGTACCAAGTGGGTCTTCGTAAACAAGATGGATGAAGATGGAGTAATAACAAGGAATAAAGAAAGACTAGTGGCCAAAGGTTACTCTCAGGGAAGGCATTGACTACGACGAGACCTTTGCACCAGTTGCCAGACTAGAAGCCATCAGAATATTCCTTGTCTTTGCTGCTCACATGAAATTCAAAGTATTTCAGATGGATGTCAAAAGTGCATTCCTGAATGGTGAACTTCAAGAAGAAGTATATGTGAAATAACTACATGTTTCATCAATCCAACTCTCTCTAATTATGTCTATAGATTAGACAAAACCTTATATGGTCTTAAACAAGCACCTAGAGCATGGTATGAAACACTAACTAACTTTCTTATTGAAAATGGGTTCAATAGAGGTAGAGTAGATACCACATTATTTCTTAGAAAGCATAAAGACAAAGTCTTATTATTTCAAATATATGTTAATGACATTATCTTTGGTTCTACTAATGAAAAATTAAGAGATTTTCCAAGCTTATGCAGAACAAGTTTGAAATGAGCATGATGGGTGAGCTAAACTTCTTTCTTGGATTGCAAGTATAGCAGACTGGTGAATAAATCTTCATAAATCAAGCCAAGTACATTAAAGACTTACTTAAAAAGTATGGCATGGAGTCAGCCTCTTCCATGAAAACACCAATTGCTCCAACAACCAAGCTTGACAAAGATGAAAAAGGTAAAAGTATTGATATAACTCAATACAGAGATATGATAGACTCTCTCTTATATCTAATCGCCAAGAGACTGCATATAATGTTTGCAACATGATATGTGCTAGATTTCAAGTCGATCATAAGGAATCACACTTAACAAATTGTAAAAAGGATTTTCGTGTATCTCAAGGGTACACCTCACTGGGACTTTGATATCCCAAGGAGTCCTCCTTTGAACTAACAGATATATGATCTTCGATTTTACAGAGTTGCAAAATAGATATAAAAAGTATACAAGTGGCACACTGCAACTTGCTAGAAAATGATCAGGTGTCCTGGTTTAGCAAGAAGTAAAACTCAATATCTACTTCAACTGCAGTAGCTGAATACATTGCTGCTGGCAGCTGTTGTGCTCAAATCTTATGGATGAAAAATTAGCTAGCACATTATGGGTTTGATTTCAAATCTATACCTGTTCATTGTGACAACACAAGTGCCATAGCAATAACACACAATCCTGTCATGCATTCTAGGACTAAGCATATAGAAATAAGATATCATTTTATTAGGGATCATATTCAAAATGGAACCATATCTTTACAATACATCCCTACTGAAAATCAACTTGTTGATGTCTTTACAAAGCCTTTAGATGAATACAGATTTAATAAATTGATAAGTGAGTTAGGCATGCTAAATCTACAACCATAAAATCTATGCTCTAGTTTATGCTAACCATGCAGATATAAAGGTTAAGTTCAAAATCGTAGAGATGACTATAGAAAGTCAACGATCGTAGAGTTGCTTTGACATGAAGGACCACGATCGTAGAGCCTCCTCGACATGACTAAAGAGCATTCTGTGATGACATCATCTTCAATAAATTCAAGTAATCTCTCTTTCAAGCGCCTCAGGGACAAACCTGATCCTTAGATCCTTCTAAGAGATTGGCCCTTCCTGAGCTACCTTGATTCTGAAGGAATGCTCAAATCGAATTCATCACACCGACCGTGATACCAACATTCGTAGAAAGCGGACTCAAGAGATGGACTCAACGATCGCAGTGCAGACTCAACGATCGTAAAAGACTACCTCAACGACCGTAGTGCTACCTCGACGATCGTAGTCCTCCCAAAGAATACATTAGCTCAAGAGGAGCTAAGGCCAAACCAAAGATTTTCCACATGAGTTAAAATCGTGGAGCCAAGCATAACATGACACATACCCCACTAAGCAGATCGAGAGGAGGGAAGTTATAAGTACAGTTTGAAAATATCTTTTTGAAATCAGAAGTTCAAAAAGCTCATTCCTCTTTCTCCCTCTCTCTACAAGCAGAAACCCTAGCTTTTCGAAAAGATCAATCAACCTCAGTACAAAGAAATCAATGGCGGCCTCAAATGTTATCACTGGTTATAGACTCTGCTTCGACGAGTTCAAGATAGCAGACCCTCAGTTTCATAAGATTCTATCACTGTTAAAGAAGGCTGGTCTTGAAGAAGCCCTGGGTACCAGCACATGGATCTACCCTAAGCTAGTAAAAGAGTTTTATAGAAATGGAGTGTTTGAGAACGATGTTATAACCACAAAAGTTAAGGGCATGGAAATTAAACTCAAAACTGAAGACATAAACCTAGCCCTAGGTTTCAAATCGAAAGGATTTCCATTTATGGAGGGCATCGATTTTTAGGAAGGACTGAAGAAGATGCATCATAAGAAGTTTCCGACTGTCAAAGGGTACAAAAAGAAATAGTTTCTTCAAAGGTATGAGTTTTTGGCTGGCATTGTTGGGAAATGCATATCTGTCAAGAAGAGCTCTAGCCACGACTCGCAAACGGCGCAACTTAAGCTCATGACAACAATCTATTTTGGGATTCAACTCAGCTATAGAGCCCTACTCATCAACTGGATTGGGAAGTGGATTCTCAACTCAAAGAAATCAAAGAGCTCTGGAAAGATGCTCTACGGGCGATTTATAAGCATTGTCCTACAGTCAACACTAAGTGATAAAATTGGGGATAATGAAGGAGAATCCATCAATCCCAACAGAAGGATGACCCATCAGCTATTTGAGAACTAGAAAAGAAATCCAGTAGAAAATGTCAGGATAATGTCTGAGTCCAGTGGAAGAACTGGTGATGCAAAGGAGTCCGGGGTACCAGGAAACATGTCAGTTTTAAAGGAAACTGAAGAAGAAGAAGAAGAAGAAGAAGAAGAAATCAACAAGGAAGAACCCATTGATTTAATCAAAAAAAAGCAAGGGTAAGAGAAAAATGAAGGTTCCAATGGCAGATGAGACTCAAGTTTCAACTACTGATGCAACTCAAGAGTATTCTGGTACTGCAACTCTGAGGAATTTGAAGAGGAAAAAATAGCAGTCTGAGGAAGATGAAGACATAACTACCATCTCTCAGCTACTTAAGAAGGGAAAACGCAATCACAAGTCAAAGAAGCCCTCTTTCTCTTCGATCGTAAAGTCTCTACCAATTGTAGAGCCCAGACTTGATACCACTCCCGAAGAGGATGTTGCAACAACTTCTCAACCTAATCAACCTTTCAGAGCTGAAGTTGAAAAAAGTGCTGAGGCTGTGGCTCAACCTAAAAAGTCAAAGAAAAAACTGGTCAAAAAGTACATACTTGTCAATGAAGGAGTGCTAAAGGAAGAAGACAGAAGGATAGCTGCTGAGAAAGGGATATCCAAAGCTAAGAAAGGGCTACCAAAAGCCAATGAAGAGAATACAACTCAAGTTAAGGGGGAACTTCCTAAATTTCTTACATTAGAGAATGCTCCAGCTGAGGGGGAGCTGTTTGAAATTCAAATGAATGATCGAGTTGAGGGGGAGCCTCACGAAGTCCCTATATCAGAAAAGGCTACAGTTGATGAGGAATTTCCAAGAGATCACCCTGAATTTTCCTCAGCCCCTCAAGAGATTCTAGCTTCAGAAACTGTAGAAATGGAAATGAGTGAAGCTATGGAGGATGAAGGAGTAGAAGAGCAAAGAAGTCAAGTGGAGATAATTGATGTAGTGGAATCTTCACATGAAGACAGAGAAGAAGAAAAGGATGATGAAGTTGAGATTATAGCTGTGGGTTGTGATGGTTATAGGAGAACCAACTACAATCAACTGTTCTCCTATCTACCTATGATGCCCTTTCACAGAGCCCAAATTCTTAACTCATGGGATCACAGGTTCTGGACCTTCAAAGCCTATCCAAAGAATCTCTTGCATAGCTTATGGATTCCTGTGCAACCTTAACTTTGCCCGAAAAGTCGATCACTAATGGCCCCTATTTCGGAAAATGGGCATGAGGTACAAACTATTCCCATCTCTTTCGTGGTTAGTCACTATCCACCATCATTTTTCAACCAATTCTATGAATTACCAAGATGGTTGGAATTGATTCTTCATCCACTCAATCAATTCCCAGTTATAGAATCCCAACATTCTGTAACTGATGAACCAAATGTGCCCAACTTTATATTGATCCAATCTCCTATCATCTCTCACTTTACGATTATTGATCTAAATCCAATCGTAGAGTCACATGCTCAATTCGTAGAGTCACCTCCTCATGAAGTTCAACCACACACACCAAATTTCCTCCATCAAATGTCCCTTCCTCATTCACTAATGAGTATTTTAATCTTGATCTTGCTCTCTACACTATGCAAGATCAATACACAATGGCTACTCCTCCAAATAGTCATCAACTCCTTGAACTCATATCAGATCTTCCCACTAAAATGGAGTTGTCTGAAACATCCATAAAGGTGACTAAGGACATACAAGAAGACCTTGAAGTCACTCAGACCTTGTTCACCTAAGGCTAACTCACTTGATCGATGTTTCCAACACTCTCCCAAGCAACCTAAGCTCTGAGCTGTCAAAGAAGCTTAAGGGAGATTATAAAGGAGATGATTCAGAGTATCAATGAAAGGGATCAAATCCACTTTCAAGCTGCTAAGAAACACCAGAAGCTGTTTTTGTCTTGCAGAATACTCAAGAATCCCAGAAAAACCTTATAATGGAAAGTCTCACGAGTCTACGAAACCACAATGAAAGAATTCCAAGGATTCTCCGTGGGCCAAATTAAATGCACCCAAAAATGTCTCTACCATTCTCCAAAAGAGGGAAGCTCGAATCGATTCTCTAATTCAAGAAAACCGTGAAGACTCGGCTCAATCCAAGAATCAACTTAATGAACTCAGACAAGGTACGACTCTCGCGTATCTCGAAGATATTCGAACCCTTAATGCTGACATAAAGGGGGAGAATAAAGGGAAAGGAGAGAAAGGTAAGGGCAGAGGCACATTCATCGCTCAATCGTCAAAGAGCCCTCCTGCAAGACAGCCTCACCATCAAACTTCACGACCTGAACATCAGCAAATTCTCATGGCTCAACCAATAAGAAGTCAAGAGCCCAGCTCAAAAGGTGCAACCACTACACACCTACACTTGCCTATTAGAGATCCTGCGTTCATGAACAGACACGAGAATAATGAATCGCTAAGTCAAAGCAAGCTGAAAGATATAGCATGGAGAAACGAAGTCAGTAGGAGAAGGAGAGCCCAAGAATATGTCAATCCTCCAAGGAACAAAAGGCAAAAGAAATAGAGATATGTTGAACTCAATTCCTATTGATGTAACTAAGCATAATTGTAATATCTACCTTTACAAACATCAATAAATTCATGCTTATTCTCTAGAAATTTCAGTTGTTCACTAAAACACTAAGTCATATTTACTTTCTAGCAACTGCATCTAGAAATTGATAATCACGACACAAATTATGACGCCCCCAAAATTAGGTATACATCACCCATCTTGAGTCGCCAGATACATGGTACAGAAATCAAATACAACTTAATAATACAACTGTCGTGTACAATACAACAAAACATAAACTGTGAGTTTGAATACAAATATTGTCTACTAGAGAGTATACAAACTCAAAAAGAGTCCTCATTACAATTATTATCACACTATTTCACAGAATAGTGAGAACTACTAATGCACCATCTAGGACCATCACTCCGCTTTCCCACTTGCTTCCACTATATTCTCATTTTACAAGAGAACAATGAAAGAAAGGGTGAGCTCAACTAGCCCAGTAAGAAATATTATGACTAAGATAATGCAGAATAAATTATCATTAGCCTTAAACAGTGTTAAACTAATACAATATAACAAACATCAAGTTTAACTCCAGCGAAACAAGCAATCCATTAAAAGAGTCAAGTAGAGAATAAAATCTACTATCTTTTATGATTTAAAAGGTTTTTCATCACTTTTATCGCTGGGACTTAGCTTAATAAATAATCACATCCTCGAATCACCCCTGTACTACGGCCAAGGATATTCTTTAGTATCACGACCACAATTATCCATGAACTACGGGCCAAGAATATTTGTGTATTCATTAATGGTCATGATCATGCCAACAACTATCCATCAATACACTACGGGCCAATGAGGACTTTTACCACATCATTTGTAACATTACGATCATGATTACACTGAATAATCCCTGGTCATAATCATACCAAGTCCATCTATGCACTACAGGCCACAAATGACTTTCAAAAAATATAAATATGTGGATGATGAGAATGATATAAGAATTCAATAAAACAAGTTCAAGAATTAATTTGTCCAAGAACCAATAACGTCCAAATTGTCAACATGATACTGCTTTGTAGAGTAAAATTCAAGAATGCTCGGAAGAATATTTTCATGAAAAGATACTGGATGAAGCGCAATTATCAAGGATATTCCACTAATTTCATGGAGTCACTACAAAAAAATGGGCCTTTAGCAACGATTTTTTGGGCAATGACTTTATAAGTCGTTGCTAAAAGTATATGTTTAGCAACGAAATTTGTCCTTCGTTGCAAATTGTGTCAGGCTTTCACTTTTTGCAACAAAATTCATAAGTCGTTGCAAAATTTCGTTCATAATTCATCAAGGGGAAAAATTTCGTTAGAAATTAGATTGCAAAATTTTCTACCATTTGATTTCCGTCATCGCTGGGCAACGAAAGTTTTTTTTGTTGCTAAAATGGGGCTTTAAAGAACGATTTTTCAAGCAATGACTTTATAAGTCGTTGCTTAAAGTGTATGTTTAGCAACAAAACTTGTCCTTCGTTACAGATTATGTGTCGACTTTCACTTTTTGTAACGAAATTCATAAGTCGTTGCAAAATTTGAAAACAAAATTCATTAGAAATTCGTTGCAAAATTTCTAACCACTTGATTTCTCCTCATCGTAAGCAACGAAAAAATTTTTTGTTGCTATATTTCGTTATTTAATATGGACCACATTCATCAAGTAACAATTTTTATTTTCACGTGATATCTTATACAACTTTTTGCAACGACTATTAAAATGTTGCCTTAAATTAAGATAATCCTAATAAACATGTTTTTGTAAGACCATATTCGGTATTCGGAGAATTGTCGAAAAATATTCATATTTAGTATTTAAAAATTATATCCAAATGCAAAACATATTCGAACTTGTGACCTATCATTTGGAACTTTGGTCATTTGACCGCTGGAGAAACATAAGTTATCTATTAATATCTTGCAAGGATTATTATTTATATCAAAACATGAGATTTCCCCCATATATTTCTTTCTTCTCTTTCACTACATACCATTAATATAATCTCAAGAAGTTATATACTACTACAATAATAATAATAATAATAATAATAATAATAATAATAATAATAATAATAATAATAATAATAATAATAATAATACTAATAACAATATTAATAAAATAATAATAATAACAATAATAATAATAATAAAGTTGCACTAATGGTGTGTTTCAAATTCTCTTTTTCTTGACTTATAATTTTTTAATAATCAAATATTAATTTCTTTTATATCTTGTATTAGAGGGTGTTTGGCAATGACTTATAAGTTGATTAAACTAAGTTATAAGTCATTTGTTATTATTTAGTGTTTGACAATAACTTAAATTTTAACTTTTTTACTTATAAGTCTTTGTTAAATTTTTTCATGCTTCATGTACTATATTTTTTATTATTATTACTATTACTATTACTATTACTATTATTATAATTATTATTATATTTACTATTATTATTATTACTATTATTATTATTATTACTATTATTAATAATTTTTATTATTGTTATTATTAGAATAATTATTACTAATCTTATAATTATTATTTTTATTATTATAATAATTTTAATTATTACTATTATTATAATTTCTATTATTATTATTATTATTATTATTGTTGTTGTTGTTGTTGTTGTTGTTGTATTTTTATTATTTTATTATTATTGTTACTATTATTATAATAATTATTATTGTTACTATTATTATTGTTGTTATTATTGTTGTTATTATTATTACTATAATAATAATTATAATTATAATTATTATAATTATAATTGTTAGTATTAATTATAATTATTATTACTATTACTATTACTATTATTATAACTATTACTATTATTATTATTGTTATTATTAATCATTATTATAATTACTATTATTATTAATTATTATTATTATAATTATAATAATAATTATTACAATAATTATAATAGTACTAATAATAAAAAGTCCAGCTTCAATTCGTGGGTTTTTTAAAAATAAAATAAAATAATCTTACTCTTGAGAATTGAACTCTAGACCTCCCACTCTCCTTAAACAAATGTTCAAACCAACTAAGCAATAAGGATTTTTTATTATAAAATCGATTCTTAACACTAAAATACTAAAAATACTAATTACATATTTACATCAAATACTAAAAATACTAATTAAAAAATACTAAAAAAAATCAAATTAAAAATACTAAAATCCCAAAAAATACTAAAATTCAAATTATTTTGTTAATTAATCAAAAGAACAAAAATTCAAATTACATCATTAAAATACTAAAATCATAACATATTTACATCATTTACATCATAACATAACATATTATCATATTTACATATTTACATCATTTACATCATAATATATTTATATCATTTAATCAAAATACTAAAATTCAAATACTTAAATTTTACTCAAATACTAAAATTTTACCATAGTTGTATAACATATCAAAATACTAAAATTTTACCATAGTTGTATAACATATCAAAATATTAAAAGTCACTTATTCGATAACTAAAATACTAATTACATATATACATCAAATACTAAAATACTAATTACAAAAATACTAATAAAAATCAAATTAAAAATACTAAAATTAAAAAAAATACTAAAATACTATAATTCAAATTATTTTGTTAATTAATCAAAACAACAAAAATTCAAATTACATCATTAAAATACTAAAATCATAACATATTTACATCATTTACATCATAACATATAACATATTATCATATTTACATATTTACATCATTTAGTATAATTGATATAATATGTACGTTATGATGTAAATATGATAATATGATAATTAATTATTACTTTATTATTATTATTATTATTATTATTATTATTATTATTATTATTATTTATTATTATTATTATTATTATTATTATTATTATTATTATTATTATTAGCACTAGTACTATAATAATAATAATAGTAGTAGTAATACTATAATTCAAATTACATCATTAAATTAGTGTGTTATTATTATAAGATAATATATTTGTATTTCATGCATAAATATTTATATGAATATTTAGAGATAAATTTATATATATATATATATATATATATATATATATATATATAAATAGAATTTATATAATACACAAAAAAATATAACATAAGAAGCAAAAATATCACAAATATGTTTTAAACCTAAGACCTATGAGTTATTGGACTATTATACTACCGTTGAGCCATTCTAAATTATTAGCTAACTAAACTAGCGCGATAAAATACTAAACAAATCTCAACATTAAACTAAATATATATAAAGTAACTATGAATATTTATATAACGTAACTATGAATATTTTAATATATATATATATAGATGATAATAAAATTTATCTAATACACAAAAAATATAACATAAGAAGCAAAAATATCACAGCTAAATTTTGAACCTAAGACCTATGGGTTATTGGGCCATTAATCTACCACTAAGCCATTTTAATTTATTAGTTAACTAAACTAACGCCATAACTTGTAGTCTCCAATATTTTTAAATTTATTCAATATATATATATATATATATATATATATATATATATATATATATATACACACACACACACATACATATTCTTTTCAAAATTTCTTGTCAAACTAAATAAAATACTAAACAAATCTCAATATTAAACTAAATATATATAAAGTAACTATGAATATTTATATATATAAATATATATATATATATATGTAAATAAATATTCATATAAATATTTATAAATTTATCTCTAAATATTCATATAAATATTTATAAAAAATATTCATATCTAAATATTAGATGAAATCCAATGACAACCGATGTATCCGTGCCATCCAATGTTGCGATCAACGGTATAGATTATGGTTGTTAAAATAGTACCCGTGACAACCGATTGCCAAGCATGTTAGTTCCAGGCCTCCGACCCAAATAAATTCAACCCCATCAAGCCTGATTATTATATATATGCTTCCAATGTTTCCTATTTTTAGATAGAAGTAGGATATACTTACAAGCACTCACTCACTCCGAGAATGAAAATGATGATTGATTTTATGCGAATTTTTAAAAAAAACGTCAAATGATAAAATTATTCATATTTAAATTCTCATCTAATTGCATATTTTTCTATACATGACTAGTGATATTATATAAATATTTATAAATAATAAAAATATGACATTTAATACTAAGGATATTATGCAAAAATTATTGTAAAAAAAACAAATTATTTGATATAAGTAAATATTTAACTTGAGATTACATAAAATAATAAGAACTTTTATTTTTAGGCGGAGGAGTAACTTAAATCATGAACATATTTTAAGTCCAAAATAAAACATAAAAAAAGAAGAATAGTAATGGTATACCTAACTATTCCTAGTTCTCTTTTACCTTTTTTTTTCTAAATATATTATAAAATTAAATTATAATACTATTAGTTATAAGAGAAAACATAAAAGATAAAAAATTTATTATGTTTTATGAACTAAAAGCAGTAGAATAAAGTTATTTAAAAATGACTTATAAGCCATTCCTAATAAGTTAGTTTGACCCATATTAATGTAATATCAATTTTATCCTTATTTTATTTAAAAAAAATTATAAAAAATAAATTTGTTAAAAAGAAAAGTAAGATGCAACGTCACTTTAATTGGCATTAAATTTTTATTTTATTTTTTTTTTTATAAATTTGAAATCTTATATACTCCTTCATTTCCAACGTCGATGATAATTGAGAATAAACATAAAAAAAATATCGATGTTTGTAAACAAGACAAGAGATCAAAGAAATTTTAAAAAAATGAATTCCAACGTCAGTTAAAGTGATGTTACATCTTACTCTTTTTTTTTATAAATTTGCCTTATAAAAATAAGTTACAATGCCAAATTATCATTTTTGGGTTATTTAGTTTACCCGAATAACCGAACAAATCACTTAAAATAAAGGATGAATTACATATTCTATTACATTTTAAAAATAATTATAACAATAATAATTACTCATAAAATCTTTACACAAACTAATACACTTTCATATTTATTTATAATACTAGTGCAATTAGGATTCCTTAATTTAGGGAATTAGTATTCAATTAGAATTCCTTAATTTAGAGATTAGTTATACCCATGACTTTTTCTCTCTCTCCTCATCTATAACAATTGCAGTTAGTCATCACCCATATTCTCCATTCAACATATTCTTTCTATCTCCAGTAGAGTGTGATTATTTGGGTATTTTGAGAAGCTACTTGACCAACAAAGGGTTAATGCGTTAATAGAGATCGAAGATGTTCCTGAATCTTTGTTCAAGATTATAAAGGAGCCCATTTGCCTCACTGCTACAAAAGCTTCCGATTATTTGGGTATTTTGAGAAGCTACTGGACCAACAAAGGGTTAATGCGTTAATAGAGATCGAAGATGTTCCTGAATCTTTGTTCAAGATTATAAAGGAGCCCCTTTGCCCCACTGCTACAAAAGCTTCCCTAATGGCTATTTATTACATAATCTCACATCACAAAATAAGCGAAAAGATTACCTCAAAGTTTGTGGAAATGGGGCTGATTTCATTTCGTATTTCTTCTTCACACTCTAAATAAATTGAGTCAACCAATTGTATATCTCTAGTAGCTTCTCAAAATAAAGGGTCAAAATGGAGGTGGGTATGAAGATTCAGACGGTGGTGGCGGTGGATATGAATACTGGATGATGGCGGTGGATATGAATACTGGATGATGGTAACCAAACCTTTATACCAAGGTAACCAAACTGTCATATCAAAGTAACCAATCAACCTCCACACTTTAAATTTTTTCTTAAGACAAATGTTACCAAACCTTCATCAAAGTAAGCAAACCTTCGTACCAAGGTAACAAAACCTTCATACCAAAGTAACTAATTCACATCCACACCGCAGTTTTTCATAAGTGCGCATTGGTAGCCAAACCTTCGCACTACAAGGTAACTAATTCAATTTTATTAAGTTACCAATTTCGTTTGAATGTGATGCGATTGGTAGCCAACCATTCATACAAAGATAACCATTTTATTATTTATGAGTAACAAAATAGTTATAAATTTTTTTTCAGAACATTAATAGTTACATCTATTTATTTTTAAACTTTTTGTAGGGCAAATCTTCTTCTTCTTATTCTCATTGGCGTTTTGGACACGGAGATTCGCAGCGGTGTAGCGGCGGAGTATGTGAGGTGTAGCGGCGATGTATGTGAGGTGTAGCGGCGGTGTAGCGGTGGACTATTATTTCAAAGTGTATGTGAGGGAGATGAAGATTTGAATTTGAATATTTAAATTTGAATTATTATTTTGAATTTGAATTTATTTTTGTTGTTAGATCCAAATATTTGAATTTGAATTATTAATTATGACAGTTATTTGTCCTTGATTTTAGGTTTTCTTATTTATGTGAATTGTACTATTTTTGTAATATGGATCCTAATTACACTCTTTTTGTAATTATTTGGTTGATGCATTTTTCTTGTAATTACTTTCTATTTGTTGTATACTTATGTAAAGAACCCTAAAATAAATAAAGTAGTACTAATCCTAGGCCTGAGCAAAAAACGGGTATAACCAAATTATCGAATCGAACCGAAATAATTTAACTAATTTTTTTTGATAATTTAATTATTTTTAACATTTCGATTATATCCAAAAAAATTTACGGGTTACCGTTAATTTGTACGAATTTTAATTTTGGGTTATTCAATTTAACCAAATACCGAACAAAACCTTGCTCACTAGTGTCTACTGTCTAGTCACTCCTACTTAAAATAATAATACTCAGCCAGGCCACTATTACTCTACTAGCCCAGAGAAACTGAACTGAAGTCGTAACCCTCAAATCTCAATTCCCAAATCCCAAACCCAGATCTCGAACTCTCGTCTCAATCTCTCATCCCAAACGGCCAAACCCTGATCTCGAACTTGTCTCAATCTCTCGACTCTCATCCGCCGACGGCCATCGACGCATCGCCTCGTCGGCTTCGGCGACCCTTCATCGGTCATCATCAGTCAATCTCGAAGTCAAAGAGACGAAGACTCAAACTCTCGACTCTCGAGTCTCGATCTATCATTTGGTCTGAGACACTGAGTCTGACATCTTCAATTCTTCATTGGCTGAACTGTTTGAAACTTGAAAGTAAGTTCTTACTCGAATTTTGGATGTTTGAAATTGGTTGGTATTTGGTAATGTGGAGATACCCTTTTTTGTGCAAAACTGAAAACCTAGTCCCATAGTCTGAATATTTATTTAGTTACTTCTCCAATTTGACTTTCTGGTTTCTGCAGTGTCGAATATGGTTGATGTTGCTGTATGGACCATGATAGGCTATTAGGTTGGTCTTATATGTTAATTATACCTACATATTACCCAAATATTTGGTTGATTTTTTGGTAGTATCATATAATTCTGGCATCTGCTTTTGTACTATAGTGTTGATTTTTTGGTAGTATCATATGATTTTTTTGGTAGTATCATATAATTCTGGCATCTTGTTTCCTTAGAGGTTGTAGTTCTGGGAATATTGTCTCTTTTGAAGGTAACTTGAGGATGGATCCGTGGAGAGAGAGGTAGGCTGCGATGGTAGGACTGCAATGGAGGTGAGAGGTGGGAACTTTTCATGGGATGACGAGGGCGGTGAAGTGAATTTGAAAGATGTGAATATTGAGATCAAGAAAGGGGAGCTTGCTGCAATTGTTGGAACTGTTGGATCAGGGAAGTCTTCCTTACTGGCTTCAATTCTTGGCGAGATGCATAAACTCTCAGGAGAGGTAAAGTTTATTTTTATATTTGTTAAATCGTTGCAGCTTTAATTTGCATATTGTGCATACATCTAGACATTACCTAGTTGATATCAAAAAAAGAAAAAGAAAATGACAACTAAGCTAATATGCTGTGTGATAATTATCTAAAGGAGCCTATAATTATATGGGACAAGATGAAATGCATAGTGATGATTGGTTCATTTGTCACCTTCCTTAGAGCATCTTCTTTTTGCTTTATTAATCTGAAACTCAGAATTTTTAACATTTTAGATTAAATCAAAATATGATTGCCTTTATTAATATGAAATGTTGTAGTATAAGATGGTCTGTTGTATCATGAATTCATGATGTCAAGCTGTCACCATTTAAGACTTCTCCACTCGATGATTTTGGTTGGGCGTGTCCTTAACTAGGCTAGTTCGTTGACTAAAAGATACAGACTATTTCATACTTCTTGTTCCTAATTCATACACATGTTTGACATCTCATTTTTTCTCCAAAAGGTCAGAGTTTGCGGGACTACTGCTTATGTGGTACAAACATCGTGGATACAGAATGCAACTATCGAGTAAATATTTTGTTTGGTTCACAAATGAACAGGAAAAGGTACAAGGAAGTGTTACAAGTTTGTTGCCTTGAAAAGGATATGGAAATTATGGAGCACGGTGACCAGACAGAGATTGGAGAGCGTGGAATCAACCTCAGTGATGGTCAGAAGCAACGGATACAACTTGCTAGAGCTGTATATCAGGACTGTGATATCTATCTTCTTGATGACGTGTTCAGTGCTGTTGATGCTGAAACTGGACCAGAAATTTTCAAGGTTAAAGCAAATCCTAGTCCATATTTGAGAATATGTGATAATTTTCTGGATTCTAGTGTTGCAGAAATATGTTGATTTGCAGGATACTAACTTTGAGTAGTATTGCAGGAATGTGCGAGGGGAGCTCTTAAAGATAAAACTGTCTTACTTGTTACACACCAAGTTGACTTTTTGCATAATGCTGATCTTATAATGGTAAGTTTGTTTAATTTCGGTAAGGATTTATATAATTTTAAGGACATATAAGTGAGATGTCAAAAGTGCCCAATAGGGATTGTACTGTTGTTCCATCTATAGTTTGGTTGATCAATCATGTTGACTCTTAACCAAATGCTGATAATTACAAATCATCTCATAAATTCTTGAATATACTTGCAGTATTGTTTTCATCTTCATGCTTGTATATATTAACCAGTTTGTTTGATTTTTTTTTTTTTGACATTTTCAATATGTTCTCACTAAATCAATGAATCAGTGTAATCCAACAGCACACAGTTTCTCTCTTCCTATGCATTGTTTCGCAACTATGTAGTGAAGTCTACCCAACTACAACTTCCTGATGCAAAGGTTCAACTCTAATGCTTGAGTACCCTTCGTAGTTTTTCTCTCTGTTTTTTTATTTTCATTTATTTAGGGAACTTTGCACATACTTGACGCAAGTCAATGCAGTGAATTCTTTGTTCATTTCCTTTTTTGTGGGAAATTTTGAAGTTTTAATGAAGAAAGATATTCTTTGTTTACATCTTATAGATATAATATTTGATTATGTTTTCTTAGTGCATTGTTGTGACCATAATATTAGTTGCAGAAAATTATAGCCAAAAGGGAAATACCAATTATTTCTGAGTAACATCTAGCAAACATCCATAAGATACAATAGATGATTATATTGATATAGAGGGAGAGAAGGCTGTAGGGTAAATTCCATATTTTTTAGATAATATTACTGGAAAATCATACTTCTATCTATGTTCACGACATCTATCACAAGATAATGTTTAGAGTGTCTCTAATTTATACTAAAATTGGCATATCAATTAGCTCTTTCTGTTATTTCTTCGTTTTTGATCTTTCCGTTGTACATGTGAATGATTGACAGGTAATAAATAATCAAGTGAAAGAATGAGTTGCCTATGCCAATTTTATTTTGTTCTTGCTAAATTTGCCTATACTACTTGTCTTTATTAATTGTTTTTTTCTTAGATTTATTTTATTTTGTATAGACTCTATGTCAAAGCTGTTTACTGTGAGAGTTACCTTAGCATATCCACAATACTGCTTCTGTTTGTCCAGTTTAGTAATACTATCAATCACCTTCTCGCTTTGCCATGAATAGGGTTCTTCCCCCTAGATGCTTCTTTCATTTTGTTGAGAAAAAGATGAAGACTTAAAGCAAGAGCTAGTGAAGGAGGAGAGAGAAAGAATCAATTGAAGGCTTTAAGATCGATAATTATTTTAGTCTTACTTGTCGTAGTATGATAAATTTTTATGTTTTCTTTAAAATAAATAGCATGTGCACAGGATAAATTTGAATGTAAACAATTCCCTTCTCTCTGTTTGATCTTTCTCAGACTATTGCAAATCATCCTTATAACTTTCCTTCCCCAGATTAAGCTTGCTGACAAACAAGCAGCCTTGGAAAGGTTACTATGGGAAGCCATGACTTCCAGCACACAAGTGGAGAAGCTTCAAGAAAACGTGAATACCATGCAAGCAGAGATGTCTTCATTCACGCTCTTATTTGAAGGCCTGAGAAAGAATGATGCTGCCTTATCTACTGAAGATGATGATGCCGCACTGTATCATTCAGATCATGTTACAGATATAGTAAGCTACTGACCATTTGGCAGCACAATTAGTTCATGTTTCATTTTTGGCTGCCATCATATATAAATTTTGCTTTTAACAGGTATTTCTTATTAGAATGAAAGATATATACCATCCCTGTCAAACTGTTGCTATCTAACACAATGCTAAATACACATTAACAACTCATGAATTTGCTTATTTCCTCGTTGGTTTTTGGTTTTTGTTCTCTCTTTTTTTTTGTGGGTTTGAGGTCTCATCTTCTAATTTGTTTGGTATATACTAAAAATTCAAAATTGTTTAAACAGGATTATTTGGATGAGATGGAGATGCAGAAAATGGAGAAGGCACAAGAAGCTTACATTGCTGCTGTTGCTGCTGTAAAAGAAAATCAAGATGAAGAGTCTATTGCTGTGTCAAGGAGTGCAAGGTTACATCTTCAGTCGTTTGTGTTTAAGAACTACAAGCATGAGCACTGGAAGAATAGTTATGTTACATGTCCAAGACCTGCTGGTGAGAAACTTTTTCACCAGTTCCTTGAGGTATTATTTAGCTGTATGTCGCCATATCAATAGCTATGAAATATTGTTGAAAAGTATTTCCCAGCAGGCCCTTTTAAGAATGTTTGAAATTCTGCTAATTTTTCTGGATCCACTGTAACTGCTAAAATTATTTTGTGAGTTGGGTGGCAATTAATACTAGTGAAGCTTCTCTAATAATGGGATTTTAATCTTTGTCGTTTGTGTTTAAGAACTATATGAAGTTGCAAATTGGTTAATTGTGTTGTCAGGCATAGAAAAAAGTCGCGTCTTTAATCTGTATAGCAAAGAGTTGCATTTTATTTTACTACTATACAGATACTTTTATGTCTTGACAAGAATTGACCAATTTACTACTGCATGAAGTCGTGGTCTGCAGTGTACAGTGGCATAAAACGAGTTGCTTATAAACCCTGTTAGGACTTTTGTGACATGATTCAGTTCAAAAATATGAACAAATTGTTGACAAGTGCTTATCAATAGGGAAAGGACTGTATAACGTGTATATAATTGTGAGAGAGTAAACTAGGAAGTTGGTTGTAAAGGAGAGCTTCTAAGCTGTGGCTAATGCCTTGAGCTAACAATATAGGAGTATGTTGCAGGGTAAGTTGTTGAAAGCTAATGAAACTGAGACTACTGCCTTGAGCTAAAGTTGCTGTAGTTTCTAACAGTTGCGGCAATGGAATCTTGTGCATCGCCTTGCTGCTTTGCGTGGCTGCTCTTTAGATTCTGGTACTCTCACCTTTAGTTGCTCTTCTAGTTTAGGCATTCTCTGTGGACTGCTTTTACATTCCCAATTCATTCTGCATTTTCATAAATTTCTGTATAATTTAGATCAACGACGTGGGAATTAATGATCAAGGAATATGGCATTGCTGCTCCGGATACAAAGAACCCCCTCTCTTATCTCAATTGGTCTCTCCGGATACAAAGATCTTTCATCTTGATGTTTCAGACCTCAATTGGTCCGTCTGGTCCAAGTCCTGGGTAGGAACATCATTGTGATTTTCAAGTATATATATTAAACTTGATTGTTTGGTTAGCTTATGTTATCTAACTGTAGTAAATTTGTTACTACTTTATGAAGTTTAGTTTTTCATGAAAGTCTATTTTGTTCTAATGGGTCTTTTAATTGTCTTAATATCTTCAATAACTGACTAGGTATATGCGATCTAAAACTGCACAAGGTATTTTTGTGAACTTCAAGAACTTGTACTATTATAATGGGAGCAAGCTCCCTTTTGTTGCTGCTCAGATTGGTCAGACTTTTAGGAATGAGGTACCAAATACTCCCCTAAAAGATTGCTGTGTGATTGCTTACATGGTCATGTGGCTATAAATGTTAGTGGCATTCATTATTTATTTGGAATTTTATTTGTTAACTAACTTGCTTAATTTTTGTTATTATTGAGGTGAGTGGATCAGTTGCCTCTATGCTCTTGTTACATACAAAAGATCAGTTGCCTTACAATACTGGGTATCAAATTTTCGTGTTACGTTTACGGAAGACAAGAGACGAAATTATGAAGTGTACTCTCTATATATGTAGATATATATACTTTGATTGAAGAATTGTGGTAGCTTTAGATGGTTAATTGTAAAGATAATGAATGATTATGTAGTGGATGATTTTATTAAGTTAATAATATTTTAGTTTTTTGTATTTTTGCCATTATTTGCTATGGGGGGACATTGAGTCAGCCAGGTACCCAAAAAGAATGTCAAATTTTGATTTGGCAACAATATAATTGGTTATCAAAGCATTGAACAAGTTTTAATATAGCAACAATTTTTTACACATTTAGCAACAAATTTTTGTTGCTAATGGCATTAAAAACTTTATATTTAATAACGAAAAATTAACCTAATAACAACTAAAATAAAAGGTAACATTTTTTATCGTTGCAAATCATATTAACTTTCATTGCACATATAAAGAAATGGCAACATATATTGTCGTTACTAATTGACGATTTTCGTTGCTATTGAAAAATAACTAGCAACAAACATTTTCGTTGCTGATTCAACATAATGTCGTTGCCAAATAATATAATCAGCAACGAAATTCGTTGCTAAAAACCTTACATTTCGCAACGAAAGCAAGCTTAGGCAACAATTTTCATAATGTACTGCAACGAAAAATATCGTTGCAAAATGATGTCAATTGCAACAAAAATGCATGGTCGTTGCAAAAAAAAAGAGTTCATTTCGTTGCCAATTAGCAGGCTTTTGCAACGAAATGGATTTTTTAGCAACGAAATTTTAATTATTCTGCAACAATATATTTTGTTGCTAAAGGATCGATGTCTCTCAGATTTAAAGCCAAATTTCGTTGCAAAATGTATTACTTTTGGCAACGAAAAAATACGTTCATTCTTGAAACAATTAAAGAACGCTTTCATAAAGAAGAACGAAAAGACGAACGACAAGAAAGTCGTTGCCAAAACCCTTTGCAGAACGAAATTTGGCACCTTTAAGCAACGAAAATTGGTTGTTGTTGAAGCCCCATTTTTTGTAGTGAGTATAGAAGTCAAAACTTTAACCAACCGAGTATAATAAAGAATGGAATAACAAAAGAAATCACCACGCATGCGGTTGCTTGGCATAGACAAGTTATTTCAACGAGAATACTAAATAACGGAATCGGTCGGTAAATTACACCAAAGCGAGGATGTTCCAACAAAATAATAAAGAATGGAATAACAACGAAATTACCATACATGCGATACTTGGCGTGAGCGAGTTATTCAACGAGAATACTAATAAGGGCGGAATCGGTCCGAATGTAAAAGCATGCCGAGATAGGATATTCCAATGAATAATAGTAAAGATAGAACCGGTCCCCAAGAAAAGCATGCATGAGGATATTCCAACGAATAATAAAGATTTTAATCGGTCCGACGTAAAACGCATGCATGGGATATTCCAATAGAATAGTAAAGACTTTTAATAATAGAAGAATGTCACCAAGTATAGGGTAACTTTAGCGTAAACAAGTTATTCCAATGAGAATAATAAAGAATGGAATAACATAAGTTCTCTTCATGAATACAAAAGAATAACACCCTTACGAAGTACAACAAATAATATTCCCTACCTTAAGAAGAAGAAAGTCTTTGGATATATAAGTAGTGAAGTAGCGAATACTTTTCTTCTTTCTCTCTATAGTTTATCTCTCTAGAGTTTCAAAGTGAATTAAATAAGAAAATAATGAAGGAATGAGTTTCTATTTATAGAAAAATGGATTTGCATAATAATTAACTCATGAATAGTCCAGATTGATTTACTTTAATCCGAATTGGTCATATTTAAAGCAAAATTTTTAAATAAAATATAATATATTCTATTTATAATCTAATAAAACGAATAACTTTATAAAAGATTTTCTTTGTCTGAATACTTATGCGAGCACTATATGCAAACACTATGCATAATAAAATATAATATTTTCTAATTATTGTCTAATAAAATAGATAACTTTATAAAAGTATTACATTTTATATAAAAAAATTTTACTATCTGAAAACACTATATTTATCGTAATAGAATATAATATATTCTATTTATAGAATAACTTTATAAAAGTATTACATTTTATATAAAAGATTTTACGTATTATTACATTAATAATACCAACAAAACTGAGTGACTTATCACGTAAGCATCAATAATTAATACTGTGTGCTACTTATGCAACCACGCGTATTCTTATTTCTTTTAACACCGGGTGTTTCAGCGAGTTAATGGTAAAACTTCCGTAGTTATTTTTATAAAGTATTTTTGTCATTTTCTCGATCCGATGATAATTTCGTTGTGGGGGTCCACCAATGATTGTCTTGCGTTATGCGAATATTCACCGTTAAAATGAATATTCCTCGACCAATCGAATATTATATAACAACTTGCGTACTTTTCAAAATTTATAAATATTACCCACAACTATAACATTATATCAATTTCACTCCATAATATTCAAAAATAATATTTATAGAAAATTCATCTTTATTCAAAAAGTTGGGGTTTTACAATCTCCCCTTCTTATGAAATTTCGCCCTCGAAATTAAGGTACGTACCTGGTATATTGAAGAGGTAAGGATACCTTGATTTCATTTCAGATTCTAACTCCCAAGTCATTTCCTCAACATCATGGTTTCTCCACAAAACTTTGACTTGAGGTATAACCTTGGAGCGTAGAATATGTTACTTCTTATCCAAGATTTGAACAGGAACCTCTTCATACGTCAAATCTTCCGCTATTTCGTCCGGTTCTAACTCAATAATGTGGTTCGGGTCTTCCACATATTTACGTAACATGGATATATGAAAAACGTTATGAACACGAGACATACTTGGCGGTAAAACGAGTCTATAGGCCACAGTTCCTACTCGATCAAGGATTAAAAATGGACCGATGAATCGAGGATTGAGCTTTCCTCTCTTTCCAAATCTCGTAACTCCTTTCCATGTAGCAACACGTAACAACACATGATCTCCTATATCGAATTCCACGTTCTTTCGATGAAGATCAGCATAACTCTTTTGTCGATCTTATGAGGTTTTTATACGTTGTCGGATCGTTTGAATCTTTTCCGTAGTCATACGTGACAACTCGGTCCCAACAACGTTGCTTCACCCACCTCATTCCAAAGATCTTGAGAAACGACACTTTCTTCCATACAACGCTCGAATGGAGCCATGCTAATACTTGCTTGATAAGCTGTTGTTGTAGGAAAACTCCACGATGGTAAGAACTTGTCCCAACTTCCTTAAAAGTCGAGGACACGAGTCTTAATAGATCTTGAAGAGTTTGAATTATCCTCTCCATTTGCCCGTCCGTCGAGGATGATATGCCGAAAGCTAAATCGTAAATCCGTGCCCATAGCTTTTTGCAAACTAACCCAAAATCTTGAAGTGAATCTTGGGTCTCGATCGGAAACTATGGATCTTGGCATACCATGCAATCTTACAACCTCGTTTATGTATATATCTGAGTAAGGCGTTCAAGTGTATAAGTTTCTCGTATCGGTAAAAATGAGCGGACTTGGTCGATCTATCAACAATGACCCAAATCGAATATATGCCTTGAGAAACTTTGGGAATACCCGAGAATTAAATCCATGGTAATGTGCTCCCACTTCCATTCGGAATTTCAAGTGGTTGCAATGGACCTTTTGGTACTTGATGCTCCGCCTTGACTCGTTGACACGTTAGACACCTTGAGATAAACAACGCTATCTCTCTCTTCATATTGCTCCACCAAAATGTATGACGAATATCATGATACATTTTGGTACTCCCAGGATGGATTTCAAACGTTGTGTTATGCGCCTCCATCATGATTTTATACTTTAAATTAGGGTCGTTAGGAACACAAAGTCTGGAGTTGACTCGAAGTATTCTTTCTTCATCGATTCTTGCTTCCGACATAGCACCTTCTTGCACTTTCTTTCCTTATACACATCAGCTCCAGGTCTGTAGCTTGAGCAGCTTTAACTTTATCAATTAAAGTCGATTCTACTCGTATATTCGCCATCATCACATGGGTCCCTGGAGTCTTTAACTCTATCTCCATCCTTTGCAAGTCACACAAAATGGGCCTTTGCGTTAACAATATCGCATTCGCACTTGCATATGATCTTCTACTCAATGCATCAGCTACCACGTTTGTTTTTCCAGGATGGTATTGGATGGTATGATCATAATCTTTCAACAGTTCAAGCCAACGTCATTGTCGCATGTTGAGTTCCTTTTGAGTGAAGAAATATTTGAGGCTTTTATGTTCCGTAAAGATCTCCACTTTCTCCCCATACAAGTAATGCCTCCAAATCTTTAGTCTTGAAGACAACAATTTGCTAACTCTAGATCATGAGTAGGATAATTCCTCTCATATACTTTGAGTTAATCGTGAGGCATAAACTATGACTTTCCCATGTTGCATGAGAACACATCCTAACCCTTTGCTCGAAGCATCACTGTAGATGACAAATCCCTCCGAACCAGATGGTATTGTCAGAACAGGTGCTGAAATGAGTCTCCTCTTGAGTTCTTGAAAACTCTTCTCACATTCCTCGCTCCAACCGAACTTTGTATCTTTCCGAGTCAACTGAGTTAGTGGAGTAGCGATTCGAGAAAACCCTTCTACGAATCTCCGATAATAACCAGCTAAGCCGAGAAAGCTACGTACTTCGGTCACTGATTTAGGTTGCTCCCAGCTTTGAATAGCTTCAATCTTTGCTGGGTCAACAGATATTCCATGACTTGATACCACGTGCCCAAGGAATGTTACTTCCTCAAGCTAGAACTCACATTTCTTCAACTTGGCATAAAGCTAATATTCACGAAGCTTTTGGAGTATCAGCCTCAAGTGTTGCTCATGATCTTCACGGGTTTTGGAATATATGAGGATGTCATAAATAAAGACGACCACAAAGTGATCCAAATATTCCTTGAATACTCGGTTCATCATATCTATGAAGGCAGCAGGAGCATTAGTCAATCCAAAGGACATGACTAGGAATTCATAATTCCGTCTGCAGGGAGTTCTGGCGAGCCGCTTTGGAATGTCATTGGTTCTAATCTTCAATTGGTGATATCCGAAACGAAGATCAATCTTTGAAAAGAATTTGGCTCCTTGTAACTGGTCAAACAGGTCATCAATACGTGGTAATGGGTACCTATTTTTGATGGTGACATGATTCAACTCCCGATAATCAATACAAAGTCGCATATTCCCATCTTTCATTTTCACGAATAGAACAGGAGCACCCCAACGAGAAGTACTACGACGAATGAAACCGATGTCTAACAATTCTTGTAGTTGGTTCTTTAACTCCTAAAGTTCAATAGGAGCCATTCGATATGGGGATTTGGAAATAGGTTTTGTACCAGGTTCAAGGTCGATACAAAATTCAATTTCACGCTCTGGGGGTAGGCCAGGAAATTCTTCAGGGAATACATCAGAAAATTCATTAACAATAGAAATATCATTTAAAACTGACGTATTTTTGTTTAGATCCGTGACATGAGCTAAGAAAGCTTGACATCCGTTTTTCAATAAACGAATAGCTTTATGGCTTGAGATGACAGTGATTGATTTTAATGGTTTGGTGGCTTGAATTAAGCATAAATGTATTGGTTAGGAATATGAAAGCTAACAATCTTACAAAACAATCTATTTTTGCATGATGAGTAGTTAACCAATCAATCCCTAGAATTATGTCAAATCTGAGTATTTTAATGAAATAAGATCGACGGAGTAATGTGAGGGTGCCGATTTGAACCAAACAAGACTTATAAACGATGGATGTAATGAAGGTTTCTCCCAACGGAGTTTCCACAGATAAGTCAAAGTCTAATTTCTCCGGTCAAGTTTAATCGTTGAGCGCAAGTAAGAGAAATAAAAGAATGGGTAGAACCCAGTATCAAATAAGGTATAGACTTAGCTAGAGTTTATGATAAACTTACTTTCGTGATGACCTTATTCGGGTTCCTTGCACTTTCGGGAGGTCACAACAAACGCTTTCTCCCTTGCAGACTTCTGGGCTTTGACTTTTTGGGACGACCTTTGGTGCCTCCATCCTGGGCTGAACTTGTCTTCGGTGAGCGACAAAATCCAGGCTAAGTGACCTTCTCTTCCATAATTATAACATGCTTTGGACGGCATCGCACAGTTTGGACTGATGTGTCCCTCCCCTCCGCATTTGAAGCATATGATAGGTGGTCATTCTCCTTCCTTAACAACGGGTGTTGGTGCTGACGTCCTTCCATCATTGTTGAATCTCCTTTTCTTGAAATGTCCATTTTTACTATCTTGGCCATGATTACCACCGAAGTTGTTACCATTTCTCTGGCATGTTGATTCCCTCCACGTTTGTTATCACCGTTTCGATGACTGATACCACTGGTATTTTCATCTTCTGCATTGCTTTCCTTGGTTGCGTTGACTCGTTCTTTCGCGCTCCAATAACTGAGCCCTATTTACAACATCTGGAGTACAAACACGGTTTATGAGAAATAAGATATTGACGTATCTCCGGTTTCAAACCTCTTAAAAACATTCGCGTCATTCGCTCCTCATTATCGACCAAATGGGATGCAAACCGGGATAACTCCGCAAATTTAGCCTCGTATTGCGACATGGTCATATTGTTTTGTTCCAATTTGATAAACTCCACTTCTTTCATATGACGAATACTCTCGGGAAAATACTTGTCGTTGAATAGCTCTTGGAACTTCTCCCAAGACATCTTGAGTGCGTCAGGCTGGGTACATTTTACAGATTCCCACTAGTAATCTGCCTCTTCACGCAACATGAAAGTGGCGAAGGGAACCTTTTGCTCCTGGGAGCATCCCAAGACATCAAATATCTTGGTGATCTGCTTTATCCATGCTTCCGCCTTAAGTGGTTTTGGCTCTCCAATAAATTTCGGTGGTCCCAGCTCCTTGAATTGTTTAGCGGTGACCGTCCGAGAGTTTTCAGTGTTTCCACCTACATTTCGGACAGGAGCCGCTCTCGCCTGATGTTGCATGAATTGCATAATGCCTCTGAACAATACATCATTCATCATTTGGTCCGTGTTGTTGTTTGCATGAGGATTGTTGCCTTTCTGATGCACATTATCCTGATTATTGATATGTGGAGACTCAACGGTCTGTTGTGCTCCATTGCTATTCTCAACATTCTCGGATGTCATTTTCAGATACTGCCACAAAACAAGGGTTAGTTGACAAGTAACATATTATCTCTAAACTCTGAGCAACCAATTTAAATACAAAATAAATTTAAGTAGGTCATACTAGCGAAGGAATTCCCCGTCTCTCCCCTCCTAGTTCTAGTCTCACATCTTAGCTGAGGATCATATCCCTAGCTTTGATACTAAACTGTGGCGCCCCCAAAATTAGGTATACATCACCCATCTTGAGTCGCCAGATACATGGTATGTAAATCAAATACAACTTAATAATACAACCGTAAGTATACAATACGACAAAAACATAAACTGTGAGTTTGAATACAAATATTGTCTACTAGAGAGTATACAAACTCAAAAGGAGTCCTCATTACAATTATTATCACACTTTCACAGAATAGTGAGGACTACTAATGCACCATCTAGGACCATCACTCCGCTTCTCGACTGCTATTCCAAATTGTATTCTCATTTTTTTTGAAGAGAACGGTGGTGAAAGAAAGGGTGAGCTCAACTAGCCCAAGAAGAAATATTATGACTAAGATAATGCGAGAATAAATTATCATTAGTCTTAAATATGTTAAACGATACAATATAACAAACATCAAGTTTAACTACAATTGAACAAGCAATCCATTAAAAGAGTCAGTAGAGAATAAAATCTACTATCTTTTATGATTTAAAAGGTTTTTCATCACTTTTATCTCCGGGACTCAAACTTAATAAATAATCTACATCATCGAATCACCCCACTTTTACTGACCAGGATATTATTTAGTATCACGACCACAATTATCCATGTACTACGGGCGAAGATATTTGTGTATTCATTAATGGTCATGATCATGCCAACAACTGTCCATCAATGCACTACGGGCCCATGAGGACTTTTACCACATCATTTGTAACATTACGGTCATGATTACACCGAATAATCCCTGGTCATAATCATACCAAGTCCATCTATACACTACAGGCCACATATGACTTTCAAAAAATATAAATATGAGGATGATGACAATGATATAAGAATTCAATAAAACAAGTTCAAGAATTAATTTGTCCAAGAACCAATAACATCCAAATTGTCAACATGATACTGCTTTGTAGAGTAAAATTCAAGAACGCTCAGAAGAATATTTCCATGAAAAGATACTGGATGAAGCGCAATTATCAAGGATATTCCACTAATTTCATGGAGTATAGAAGTCAAAACTTTAACCAACTGTGTATAATAAAGAATGGAATAACAAAAGAAACCACCATGCATGTGGTACTTCGCATAGACAGGTTATTCCAACAGAATACTAAATAACGGAACCAGGTCAGGCGAAATTCGCACCAACAGGATGTTCCAACAGAATAATAAAGAATGGAATAACAACAGAAATCACCATGCATACTGGTGCCCGCATGACAAGGTTATTCCAATGAAATACTAATAAGATGTAATCAGTCCAGGCGTAAAATGCATGATGAGGATATTCCAACATAATAATAATAAAAGGCGGAACTAGGTCCCACGTAAAAGCATGCACCAAGATATTCCAATGTAATAATAAAGAGGCGGAATCGGTCCCCAAAAAAACGCATGAATGTGATATTCCAACGAATAATAGAAGAATGTCACCAAGTATAGGGTGGTCATATCACGGGTTATTCCAATGAGAATAATAAAGAATGGAATAATGTAAGTTCTCTTCATGAATACAAAAGAAATAATACCCTTACGAGTATAATAAATAATATTCCCTACCTTAAGAAGAAGAGTCTTTGGATATATAAGTAGTAAAGTAGCGCGAATACTTTCTTCTTTCTCTCTATAGTTTATCTCTGTAGAGTTTAGATTGAATTCGTAAGAAAATAATGAAGGAATGAGCTTCTATTTATAGAAAAATGGATTGATAGTAACTAACTCATGAAACGGTCCAGATTGATATACTTTAATCTAACGGTCCATATTTAAAGCAAAATCTTTTAAATAAAATATAATATATTCTATTTATAATCTAATAAAACGAATAACTTTATAAAAGATTTTACTATGCAAAACACTATCGCAGTACACTATGCAAACACTATGCATAATAAAATATAATATATTCTAATTATTGTCTAATAAAATGATAACTTTATAAAAGTATTACATTTTATATAAAAAATTTTACTATGCAAAACACTATGCGGAGACACTTTATACGACAACATATGCATAATAGAATATAATATATTCTATTTATAGAATAACTTTATAAAAGTATTACATTTTATATAAAAAGATTTTCTGTATTATTACATTAATAATACCAACAAAATCGAGTGACTTATCACGTAAGCATCAATAATTAATATCGTGTGCTACTATGCTACCACGGGTATTACTGTACTTTTAACACCGGGTGTTTCAACAGTTAACGGTAAAACTTCCGCCATTATTTTCATAAAGTATTTTTGTCATTTTCTTAATCCGACAATAATTTCGTTGTGGGTCCACCAATGATTGTCTTGTTGTCTTTAATATTCCCTGCTAAAACGAATATTCCCAAACCAATCGAATATTATATAACAACTTGCGTACTTTGCAAAATTTATAAATATTACCCACAACTATAACATTATATCAATTTCACTCCATAATATTCAAAAATAATATTTATAGAAAATTCATCTTTATTCAAAAAGTTGGGGTTTTACCCAAATCTCCTTGGTTATATCAACATCAAATAGGGGGAGATTGTTGGGAGATTGCATATTTAAATTTAATGTTGAAAGTAACTATTCATGATTATATGTTAAGTCCTTAAAGGAATATATGTACAAGGACTTAGTGGTAGATCAAAATTGTTAGGTTGATCTGAGCTATTAATTATTATCACTCTGTAAATGAATGTATAGATGAAAAGATCAAAGCTGTTAGGTTGATCTATATCTTGAGATTTAATAGATAGGCTTCAACATAATCGTAATCTATCAAGGTGGTCAAGAGATTGCAGAAGCCAAGACAGAATCGTAGAGCATCAAGAATCGTAGTGTGTCTACTTTGGAGGGCCTATCCAGAAAACGTAGAGTGGTCCAAACATTTGTCGAGCCAACTCAGAGATCGTAGTGTGCTCTCGGAAGCGTAGAGTCTGCAAGTCAAGCAAGTGAAGATCGTAGTTTGCTAGTGCTTAAGAGAAATTGTAGTGTTCTCGTTTGCTAGAATCAAATCAAGTACTAAGGTGGAAAGACACCACAATCAGGATCGTAGAGCTTCATTTGTAAGTGATAGAAGCATCAAGCCTTGTCCATTTGTTCAAAGAATAAATCATAACAAATATGGAATGTGTTATAAACGTTGAAGTCCTCGGGAGCCTTAATGACACAACAGTCATCCTTAGTATATAACAAAGAAACGTATTGAAGAAGCTAATGAAAGGACTATGAGTCAGCAGAAAATACCTTTTCAGGTGTTAGGTGAGACAACAGTCTGCTGTGTCAGTAGGCCAGACTGCAAATCAGAAGTTGTGCAAAAAGTCTCCATCAAAGCTCAGAAATGTCAAACACATTTAATGTTTCAACGGATGTCTTCAATGGATACATTTCAAAGGTCTCATATATGCAAAACATCAGCAGATGAAAGATTTATGCAAGCACTGAACAAAAACACTGAAGAACACTCAACGCTCAACTCTACGATCTGAAAGAGAATGCTTGCTTAGCTACTCAATTCTTTTGAACATAAGCTTAACGGCAACTGAGTAGCACCACACAAGAACTCAACTACTATCAAGTGAAGTAAGAAGTTCCAAGTCAGAACGACTTGAAGAGTTCTAAGTGAACTGTGAAGTACCAAGTCTGCTGGTCTTGAAGGAATCTGTGAGATTCAGAAAGTGTAAAGATATCCTTAGTGGATTTCCTACTCGAGGAGTAGAAGAGTGGACTAGGAGCTTTAAGTGTTCTAAACCACTTAAAAACACTGTGTCTTTTATATTCTTGCTATAACTGCTATAACTCCTATAACTGCTTAACACTCATTAACTCATTATATCTTAAAAGGAAAATAAACAACTCACAATTCCATTGTGTTTAAGTCATTATCAAAACTAACAAGTATTTTGAAAAAGAATTTAAAATATCTATTCAACCTCCCTTCTAGATAACTACTGTGCCTCTGAGAACTAACACATTATATCTTTTAAAAATTATAAATATAGAATTCAAGACAATTATCATAATAATATGAAATACTTGAACTTCACTATATTTATAAAAAGTCAAAAATAAAATATTTACCTCAATTAGAATATACAAAATTCATATAATTACATTAAAATTTACTACTTCTTGGGCAAGAAGTACACATAAAATAAATCAACATATATCAATTATGATTATCCCAAAAACACTACAAATATCATTTCTAAGTATTTTCTCAACTTCAAAATCATATTGCATACAAGATTTACTCAACCAAATCTACTTCTACAATATCTCTTCTAACTATTAGTTGATAATTAATTTATTATCCACAAATAAAGTAATTTATTTCAAAATTCATTCATACAAATACCAAGTAATATTACACACTAAATATTACCTCAAACTTTTTATACATAATTTTGTTCATGAAGAACATAAATTTACTATATTCTCAAAATAAATTAATTTACAACTAATTTGTTATACATAAACTTCTCAAATTTTACTACAACTTTCTCATAATAAATTAATCTCAATTAGTGTATAAGAAAATAATTGTCTCAAATTTCATACATACATATACACATCAAATATTTTATCTACTCATAAAATATTATAAACAAAATATATATGTACAAAATTAAATTTATTCCATCATGAACAAAAAAATTAATTACTTTTCTTATCCCACTTAAACTAATTAATTAATTTATTACAACAAAATGTAGGTAAAATAATATTTAAACATACAATATCATCTACACATGTTATAATACATAAAACATATAGTTTCTAGTATATACACATACAAAATGACACAATTATCATTTATAAAAATAAAGACTAATTACTGTTAAAAAGCACACCTTTTGGAATTAAATCCGAAGAACACCACTATCTCTTTAGAAAAAATTTTAGGCATCAAAATTTGGTGTTTTCCATGACGACTCTTCATCTTCTCCATATCAATTTACAAACTTGTAAATTGCAAATCTTTTTACTTTCACTTTTCTCCATAATCCATCTTCTAACAGGAATTATTAATAAAAATGATTAGCTTAATATCTCAATATATTACAAATTATCATAAAAATTTCATTGATAAAATAGATACAAGAAAAATGGCACTTATCTTTGAAAACTGTGTTGTCTTCCATCTCACCAAAATCACGACTCTAACAAATACGATAAATACCTTAAGCATTGTGAGACCCCATATTTTATGAATAAAGATTTAAATTTCTCGAAATATTTTTTTTGAATATTTTGGTGTGGATTTGATATAATATTATAGTTGTGGGTATTATTAATAAATTTTGCAAAGTATGCAAGTTGTTGTATTATATTCGATTGGTCGGGGAATATTCGTTTTAGCAGGGAATATTCGTACAACGGCGCAATAATTGGTGGACCCCACAACGGAATTATTGTCAGATTGAGAAAACGACAAAAATATTTTTATTGAAAATAACGGCGGAAGTTTTACCGTTAATATTGTTGAACTACTCGGTAGTAAAAGTACAGTAATACGCGTGGTTGCATAGTAGCACACGGTATTGATTATTGATGCTTATGTGAGAAGTTACTCAGTTTTGCTTAATTTATAGACCCCTATTTACCTATTTTTCAAAATAATCGGTAGAAATTATTTAAAAGTGGGGCCCACATGTGGGGGCCACATGTGGGGCCCATATGTGTTGAAAAACTGATTTTAGAAATGGGGGTGGGAGGGAGTTACGTATAGGGGATGGAGTTAATATATATAAGTATTTGATGTGTGTATATATATATATATATATGTATATGTTGTGTGTGTGAGTGGAAAATGATGGAAAAGAAGTGAGAATGATGTGTGTGGATGTGGACATGTTGGTGGAAAAGTAAAAATGTGTATGTGAGTGGTGGAGTGTGTGAATATATATATATATATATATATATTGAATGAGTGAGTGGATATTGGTGGAGGGAACATGTGGGGTTATGTTGGAAGAAAGAAAAATGGGTGTGGTGGGTGATGTATGTGGTGGGTGACGAAATTGGTGGAAAAAAGGAGTATTATATATATATATATATATATATATATATATATGTTTATAACATGTGTGGTTGATATATATATATATATATATATGTATGTATTATATTTTGTCTTGCTTTGTTATGATTGGTTGAAGGTTTGACAATTTGAATATGTAGTATCAAAATTTTCATCCATGAGTCTTTGAATTATTTCATCTATGAAGAAATCCTTACACAGTGCCTTTCCATTCTCCTATAAATAGAAACTCATTCCTTCATTATTTCTTACGAATTCACTGAAACTCTAGAGAGACAAACTATAGAGAGAAAGAAGAAAAGTATTCTGCTACTTCACTACTCATATATCCAGTACTCTTCTTCTTAAGGTAGGGAATATTATTTGTTGTACTCATAAGGGGTATTCTTCTTTCTTATTCATGAAGAGAACTTCATTATTCCATTCTTTATTATTCTGCTGGAATAACTTTTGTATCTGCGGATACCCTATACTTGGTGAAATTCTTCTCCGCTATTCCATTCTTTATTATTCATTTGGAATATCCTCGTCTGCTCATTTTACGCCGCACTGGTTCCATTTTTTATTATTCATTGGAATATCCTCGTCTGCACGCTTTTACTGTGGGACCGATTCCGTTATTTATTATTCATTGAATATACTATCGGTTACGTATTCGCTCGACGTGGTTCCTTATTTAGTATTTTATCGGAATAACTTTTATCATGCCAAGCACCGCATGCATGGTGATTTCGTTGTTATTTCATTCTTTATTATACTGTTGGAACATCCCGCTTGGTCGCAATTTCACTTTGACCGGTTCCGCTATTATTATTATTATGTTGAATAACTTTGCCTGTCATGCTAAGTACCGCATGCATGATGATTTCTTTTGTTATTCCATTCTTTATTATACTCAGTTGGTTAAAGTTTTGACTTCTATACTCCATGAAATTAGTGGAATATCCTTGATATTTGCGCTTCATCCAGTATCTTTCCATGGAAATATTCTTCTGAGCATTCTTGAATTTTACTCTACGAAGAAGTATCATGTTGACAATTTGGACGTTATTAGTTCCTGAATAAATTAATTCTTGAACTTGTTTTATTGAATTCTTATATCATTGTCATCATCCTCATGTTTATATTTTTATGAAAGTCATCTGTGGCCTGTAGTGCATAGATGGACTTGGTATGATTATGACCAGGGATTATTCGGTATAATCATGACCGTAATGTTACAAATGATGTGGTAAAATCCTCATTGGCCCGTAGTGCATTGATGGACCAGTTGTTGGCATGATCATGACCATTAATGAATACATAAATATTCTTGGCCCAGAGTGCATGGATAATTGTGGTTGTGATACTAAAGAATATCCTTGGTCAGTAGTCTTGAGGGGTGATTCGATGATGTGGATTATTTATTAAAATTCGAGTCCCAAATGATAAAAGGGATGAAAAAACTTTTAAATCATAAAAGATAGTAGATTTTATTCTCTTCTTGACTCTTCTAATGGATTGCTTGTTCACCGCAGCTTAAACTTGATGTTTGTTATATTGTATCGGTTTAACATCATTTAAGGCTAATGATAATTTATTCTCGCATTATCTTAGTCATAATATTTCTTCTTTGGGCTAGTTGAGCTCACCCTTTCTTTCACTTTGTTCTTCTGTGAAATGAGAATATAAATTTGGACGAAGTCGGGAGTGCGAGTGAAGGACAAGATGATAATATTAGTAGTCCTCACTATTCTGTTAAATAGTGTGACAATAAATGTAATGAGGACTTATTCTGAGAGTGGATATTTTCTAGAAAATAATATTTGTATTAAAACTCACAGCTCTCTTGTTGTATATTAAAGATTGTATTTGTATTTTGTACCATGTATTTAGCGACTCAGAATAGGTGATGTATACCGATTTTGGGGGCGTCACAGTTGGTATCAAAGCTTAGGGATATGATCACTGGCTAAGATGTGAGACTAGAACTAGGAGAGGAGAGACGGGGAATTCCTTCGCTAGTATGATTTACCTAAGTTTACTTGTTATTTAATTGGTCGGTCAGAGTATAGGGATAATATGTGATATGTTATTTAACCCTTGTTTTGTGGCAGTATTTGAAAATGACATCCGAGAATGTTGAGAATAGCAATGGAGCACATGAGACCGTGGAGATACCTCTAATCTCCAACCAAGATAATGTGATTAGAGATATCCATGTGGTGATTGAGGAATTAAAAGTTGCACTCAAGCTAGTCGCAAAGGTAGCAACTAAGTATGAGGAAGAAGAGGAACCTGAGGAGGATTTATTAGAAGAAATTTTTGATCAAAATATAGAACTGCAAGATCATATTCGTTAGTTAGAAGAAAAGGTTGAAGAACGGAAAGCGGTCGTGGAACAAAGGGATGTAACAATTCAAAATTGTGTTACCCGATATGTGATGCTCGAACAAAATCACGCTTTGGCAGAGTGTAAGATATTAAGGTTGGAATCTGAGAATTCAAATATCAAGGATCAGCTGAAAGAAGAAACAACTGAACGAGTGAGAATGAAGGATGCGTGGGTAAAAGCCGCACGACATGTTGATATTGTAGAAAGAGACGTCCGATCCAAAAAGGCTAAAATAGATGATATACATTTCTCTTTTTGACACAGAATTGGAAGAACCCAACATCGAGTTTTGAGTTACCTCATGCAGTGGTCAATCTCAATTCGATATGGATCGAAGATTGATGATTCGGATCATGAATCGAGAGTACGATGAAGCGATTGAGGTGGAATATGCCTATATAAAACTCAATTCCAACGATAGTGATGACACCAAATGCTACCCCAGACAAGTCAAAGTCGGGTAGTTCAAAGGAGAGCAGTTGTCATGACTTCCCAACAAGTGAGGAACCTAAATGAAGTTATCACGAGTCAGCTTATCATAAATTCTAGCGAAGTCTATACCGTGTTAGATACCGGTTCTACTCACTCTTTTATTTCACCTAGTTGTGTTCAATGTTTGAAGTTAACTCCGGAGAAGTTAGACGTTGATATATCGGTTTAAACTCAATTGGGAGAAACCTTCGTTACCTCCACTATTTATAAATCTTGTTCAAATCAACACTTTCACGTTACCTGTCGATCGTATCTCTTTGAAAATACTTGCCTTTGATGTGATTTTAGGAATTGATTGGTTAACTACTCATCATGCTTTTTGTAAGGTTGTTAGCTTTCATACTCCTAACCAACCTGTTATGTGAATTCAAAGTAACCAAACCACTAAAGTCAATCATTGCCATATCAAGCCATAAGTAAAGAGCCCCGATCCTTTCGTTGTTGACTTTCTTATGTGGAATGCACCGAAGCCAGACTTTTCGTAGGAGACGTTGTGAATGACGATGGCAAGTTGATAGGTATCAATGTGACGTGTTATCCAAGTCTTGGATAAGAGTCTTGGATAACACATCACAGTTTTGAATGATATTTCTATCGTTAATAAATTTCCTGATGTATTCCTAAAAACTTCCTAGCCTACCCCTAGAGCGTGAAATCGAATTTTGTATTGACCCCAGTACAAAACCCATTTCTTAAACCCTCAAATATTTCTTTACTTAAAACGAACGTATCATACGCCAAAGACGTTGGCTCGAGCTGTTAAAGATTATGATCGTACCATTCAATATCATCGTAGAAAAGCGAACGTGGTAGCTGACGCGTTGAGTAGAAGATCGTATGCGTTTACAAGTGCGAATATACGAACCCATGTGAAGATAATGAATATACGAGTAGAATCGACTTTAATCGATAAAGTTAAAGCCGCTCAAGCTACATACTCAGAGCATATGAATGAAGAAGGTTCAAGAGGGCGTTATTCTAGAAGAAATAATCGATGATGAAGGAATACTTCAAGTCAACTCCAGACTTTGTGTTCCTAACGATCCTGAGTTAAAGTATAAAATCATGATGGAGGCGCACAACACACCGTTTTCAATCCATCCTGGGAGTACCGAAATGTATCGTGATCTTCGTCATACATTTTGGTGGAGCAATATGAAGAGAGAGATAGCGCTGTTTATCTCAAGGTGTCTAACTTGTCAACGAGTCAAGGCGGAGCATCAAGTACCAAAAGGTCCATTGCAACCACTTAAAATTCCAGAATGGAAGTGAGAGCACATTACCATGGATTTCGTTACTGGTCTTCCCAAGGTTTCTCAAGGCATAGATGCAATTTGGGTCATTGTTGATAGATTGATCAAGTATGCTCATTTCTTAGCAATACGAGAAACTTATACACTTGAACGCGTCTTGCTCAGATGTGTATATAAACGAGATTAGAAGATCAGATGGTATGCCAGTATCCATAGTTTCTGATCGAGACCCAAGATTCCCTTCATGATTTTGGGTTAGTTTGCAAAAAGCTATGGGCACAGACTTATGATTTAGTTCGGCATATCATCCTCAGACGGACGGACAATCAGAGAGGACTATTCAAACTCTTGAAGATTTATTAAGACTCTGTGTCCTTGACTTCAAGGGAAGTTGGGACAAGTTCTTACCGTTGGTGGAGTTTTCCTACAACAACAGCTATCAAGCAAGTATTGGCATGGCTCCATTCGAAGCGTTGTATGGAAGAAAGTGTCGTTCTCCAGTATGCTGGAATGAGGTGGGTGAAGCAACGTTGTTGGGACCGGAGTTTGTACGTATGACTACGGAAAAGATTCAAACGATCCGACAACGTATAAAAACCTCATAAGATCGACAAAAGAGTTATGCTGATCTTCATCGAAAGAACGTGGAATTCGATATAGGAGATCATGTGTTGTTACGTGTTGCTCCATGGAAAAGAGTTACGAGATTTGGGAAGAGAGGAAAGCTCAATCCTCGATACATCGGCCCATTTTTAATCCTTGATCGAGTAGGAACTGTGGCCTATAGACTCACTTTACCGCCAAGTATGTCTCTTGTTCATAACGTTTTTCACATATCTATGTTACGTAAATATGTGAAAGACCCGAACCATATTATTGAGTTAGAACCGGACAAAATAGCGGAAGATTTGACGTATGAAGAGGTTCCTGTTCAAATCTTGGATAAGAAGGAACATATTCTATGCTTAAAGGTTATACCTCAAGAGTTAGAATCTGAAGAAGTGTCCTCATCTGTTCGGCATACCCAGTATGTACGTAAATTTCGAGGGCGAAATTCCATAAGGAGGGGACATTGTGAGACCCCAGATTTTATGAATAAAGATTTAAATTTCTTGAAATATTTTTGTTGAATATTATGGTGTGGATTTGATATAATGTTATAGTTGTGGGTAGTATTTATAAATTTTGCAAAGTATGCAAGTTGTTGTATTATATTCGATTGGTCGGGGAATATTCGTTTTAGCAGGAAATATTCGAATACAACTACCAAGAATAATTGGTGGACCCTACAACGGAATTATCATTTGGATTGAGAAAACGATAAAAATATTTTTATTAAAAATAACGGCGGAAGTTTTACCGTTAATATTGTTGAACTACTCGGTAGTAAAAGTATAATAATACGCGTGGTTGCATAGTAGCACACAGTATTGATTATTGATGCTTATGTGAGAAGTTACTCAGTTTTGCTTATTTTATAGACCCCCATTTACCTATTTTTTAAAATAATCGGTAGAAATTATTTAAAGGTGGGGCCCACATGTGGGGCCCATATGTGTTGAAAAATTGATTTTAGAAATGGGGGTGGGAGGGAGTTACGTATAGGGGATGGAGTTAATATATATAAGTATATGATGTGTGTATATATATATGTATATGTTGTGTGTGTGAGTGGGAAATGATGGAAAAGAAGTGAGAATGATGTGTGTGGATGTGGATGTGTGTGATGTGGACATGTTAGTGGAAAAGTAAGAAATGTGTATGTGAGTGGTGGAGTGTGTGAATATATATATTTATATATATATATATATATATATATATATATATTTAGTATAATGATATATATATATATATATATATATATATATATATAATGAATGAGTGAGTGGATATTGGTGGAGGGAACATGTGGGAAAAATGGGTGTGATGGGTGATGTATGTGGTGGGTGACGAAATTGGTGGAAAAAGGGAGTATTATATATATATATATATATATATATATATATATATATATATTTATAACATGTGTGGTTGATATATATATATATATATATATATATTTTTCTTGCTTTGTTATGATTGGTTGAAGGTTTGACAATTTGAATATGTAGTATCAAAATTTTCATCCGTGAGTCTTTGAATTATTTCATCTGTGAAGAAATCCTTACACAGTGCCTATCCATTCTCCTATAAATAGAAACTCATTCCTTCATTATTTCTTTTAATTCAATCAAAACTCTGTAGAGATAAACTATAGAGAGAAAGAAGAAAAGTATCTTCGCTACTTCACTTACTCATATATCCAAATTACTCTTCTTCTTAAGGTAGGGAATATTATTTGTTGTACTTTCATAAGGGGTATTCTTTCTTTCTTATTCATGAAGAGAACTTCTGTTATTCCATTCTTTATTATTCTGTTGGAATAACCTATATACGCGGGATACCCTATACTTGGTGAAATTTTTCTGATATTCCATTCTTTATTATTACATTGGAATATCCCGTCTCACATACATGCGTTTATGCTTGGGACACGGTTCCATTTTTTTTATTCATTGGAATATCCTCATGCGTGCGCGTTTTACCGGACCGGTTCCGTTATTTATTATTACTGTGGAATATCCCGCTTGGTCAGTATTCGCTCGACACGGTTCCTTATTTAGTATTTTGTTGGAATAACTTTTATGTCACGAAGTACCGCATGCATGGTGATTTCATTGTTATTCCATTCTTTATTATTACATTGGAACATCTTGTCGGTGCAATTTACTTTGACCGACCGTTCCGTTATTATTATTATTCTGTTGGAATAACTTTGTCTATGTGAAGTACCGCATGCATGGTGATTTCTTTTGTTATTCCATTCTTTATTATATTCAAATTGGTTAAAGTTTTAACTTCTATACTCCATGAAATTAGTGGAATATCCTTGATATTTAAGCGCTTACATCCAAATCTTTCCATGGAAATATTCTTACGAGCATTCTTGAATTTTAATCTACAAAAGAAGTATCATGTTGACAATTTGGGCGTTATTAGTTCCCTAATAAATTAATTCTTGAACTTGTTTTATTGAATTCTTATATCATTGTCATCATCCTCATGTTTATATTTTTTTTTGAAAGTCATCTGTGGCTCAGTGCATAGATGGACTTGGTATGATTATGACCGAGGATTATTCGATGTAATCATGGCCGTAATGTTACAAATGATGTGGTAAAAGTCCTCATTGGCCCGTAGTGCATTGATGGATGATTGTTGGCATGATCATGACCATTAATGAATACATAAATATTCTTGGCCCGTAGTGCATGGATAATTGTGGTCGTGATACTAAAAAGAATATCATTGGTAGTAGTGCGTGGGTGATTCGATGATGTGGATTATTTATTAAGTTTGAGTCCCAAATGATAAAAGTGATGAAAACCTTTTAAATCATAAAAGATAGTAGATTTTATTCTCTTCTTGACTCTTCTAATGGATTGCTTGTTCACCGCAGCTTAAACTTGATGTTTGTTATATTGTATCGCTTTTAACAACTTTGTTTAAGGCTAATGATAATTTATTCGCATTATCTTAGTCATAATATTTCTTCTTTGGGCTAGTTGAGCTCACCCTTTCTTTCACCGTTTTCTCTTGTGAAATTAGAATATAACCGGGGACGAGTCTGAGTGCGGAGTGATGGACCAGATGATAGTATTAGTAGTCCTCACTATTCTCATTAAATAGTGTGACAATAAATGTAATGAGGACTTATTACGAGAGTGGATATTGTCTAGAAGATGATTTGTATTAAAACTCACAGCTCTCTTGTTGTATATTAAAGATTGTATTTGTATTCTGTACCATGTATTTGGCAACTCAGAATAGGTGATGTATACCGATTTTGGGGGCGTCACAAGCATGTTATAGAATCATAGTTTAGTAGAGTCAAAATTATTGTTGAAAACATGACACGAGTGATCCCTGTCCTTAAGGTCTTTATCGCCCCCACCACGATCGGTTTGCTAAGAGTTACAGATGATATACCTCCAGGATATATGTCAAGCCTTGGTGAATTATCTGTGATAACAATTTACAAAAAATTCCAATAGAACACTGCTTTGTAGTAGTTCTTTGTTTGTCAAAAGAATAGGAGAAAATAGAATAAAGAGAAAAAATACATGTGCAAAATCATATATGTAAATTTATATCTTACATATGCATATATGTATATATATCAACATATATATATATATAATATACTATTTAATTCTATATTTAACCATACTTATTAATACTAAATATGTAAGTTACATACTAGTTAATATTAATGTAGTGGTTAATTAGAATTTAAATAACACTCAATATTTTTCTTTTGTTCCAAAAATAAAATAAAATAGACTTCTATTAAATGAAACTAAGGAAAAATAGTTTTTATCAAATAATTTTGTACCTTATTAAATGTCTCACTATAGACACTAATCAAATGATTTCTACATAAATCAAATAAAATTCTCTTTTATTCTCCACGTAGAGGACATTAATTTACACAATTTATACTTAATTAAATTGTGAGATCCCGAATTTTATGAAATAAAAGTATTCAATTTTTCTATTTTGGTAAATAGTTAAATTGATAAAAGTTTAAAGTTAAGGGTGATATTTGAAAATTTTGCAAAGTAAGCAAGTTGTTATAAAATATTCGATTGGTCAGGGAATATTCGTTTTAACAGGGAATATTCGTACGATGGCACAATAATTGGTGAACCCCACAACGGAAGTATTGTCGTAGTTAAAAAATGACAGAATTATTATTTTATAAAAATAACGGCGAAAGTGTTACCGTTAAAACTGTTGAACTACTCGGTAGTAAAAGTACAGTAATATGCGTGGTTGCATAGTAGCACATGCTTACGTGATAAGTCACTCAGTTATACTTAATTATTGATACGGTAATTGATGCATCATATCTCTCATATTATTGATTCAATTATTGTCACAGTATCATTTGTATAATATGATATATTATTAAATCAATAATTGAGACGACAAAGTTATTCATATTATTATTTGCAATATTGACAATGTCTAGAAGTTCTCTCAAGGAGAGGTTTGGTCACCTAATTGTGCGCCAATAAGGAGAAATCCTTATCGAAAAGCCCCCTCTTTCCTGGGAACAACCTGGTTGTTAAATATTGTGAATTATAATATTAATGATGAATAAGTTTGTGTTGATTAAAGATGAAATTGATAGTTCCATTGTGTTGGAATTATTAGTGTTAGTGGAAATCGATATTTATTTAGATAATAATTGATGTCTAGAGGTTATATTTACCAATCGGGTAATTAACCGGATAAATGAGCAATTAATTGCTAATAATTCACATGATTATAACTATATGTTCACATGTGTGTACTATTGATTCACATTCTTGTACTATTAGGGGTGGTGGTGCAAGATTGATAATACTTGCATGACTAAGTTAAAAATGGAGGTATAGATGGAGGTACTATAATTGTAATTCAGATTTTCACATATTCAGAACTATTGATTCACATGATTTACTATTGATTCACATTATTTACTATTAGGGGAGGTGGTGCAAGTTTGATAATACTTGCAGGACTAAATTAAAAATGAAGAAAAAGAGGAATGTATTATACTATAATATTTCGAGCCCCAAAAAGTGCAATTATCAAAACTATATTTTCCTATAAATAGAAGCTCATTCTTCCTTCATTTCTCACCAATTCACTAAAGCTATAGAGGAATTATTATAGAGAGAAATTATAGAGAGAAAGAAGAAGAGAAGTCTGCTACCTTACTATTCCAGTATCCAGTTTTCTTCTAAGGTAAGGGATATTATTTCTTTCGTATTAATGAAGAGAGCTTCTGTTATTCCCTTCTTTATTATTATGTTGGAATAACTTTGTTTATGCTAAGTGACAAAGATACATGGTGAAATTCTTCCATTATTCCATTCTTTATTATTATGTTGAATAACTTTGTTTATGCAAGCACCGCATACGGGTGAAATTCTTCATTATTACATTCTTTATTATTCTTTGGAATATCCATGCATGCATGGATTACGCATGACCGGTTCCATTCTTTATTATTATGTTGGAATATCCATGCATGCAAGTTATTAAGCATGACTTGGTTCCATTATTTATTATTCTCATTGAATAACCTATACATGCGATTTCATCGCGATATGCAGTGAATTCTTACATTATTCCATTCTTTATTATTATGTTGGAATAACATGTCTATGTGGATTACCGCATGCATGGTGAATGATCCTTTGTATTCATTCTTTATTAAATTGTGGAAATGATCTGTCTACGTGGATTACTGCATGGCGGGTGAAAATCTATTTGCAGTTTCGTATATTCTATTATACTCGTATGAGATATCATTTCTTTTGTACTCGTCATGGAATATCATTTTCTTTGGTATTTTTTTTACGAGTTACTATTCACCCGGTTACTATTCACTCTAGTATTATTCACTCGGGTATTAGGGGCACTTTTTCGTGTCGGAGTACTATTCACGAGTTATTATTCACGGGTTACTATTCACCCAAATTACTATTCACTCGAATATTATTCATTCGGGTATTTGGAGTACTTTTCATGCCGGGGTACTATTCACGAGTACTTATTCTAGAAATATTATTCACGAGTACTATTTACCCGAAAAATATATTTCTTTTCTGTCCAAATTATTTTTGGAACATGAATATTATTCTTGAATTTTACTCCACAAAGCAGTCTCATGTTTACAATTTGGACGTTATTGATTTTTGGATAAATTAAATTATAAATCATTAAAATTTATCCTTGAACTTGTTTTATTGAATTATTATGTCATTGTCATCATCCTCATGCTTATATTGTGATGAAAGTCATCTTTGGCTTACGTGCATAGATGGACTTGGTATGATTATGACCAGGGATTATTCGGTATAATCATGACCGTAATGTGACGAATAATGTGGTAAAAGTCATCATTGGCATGTAGTTCATTGATGGACAATTGTTGTTATGATTATGACCAGGGATTATTCGGTATAATCATGACCATTGATGATTACATGAATATCCTTGGCCGTGGTGCTGGGATGATTAGATTTTATTTATTAAGCTGAGTCTCAGCGATAAAGTTGATGAAAAACTTTTTAAATCATAGAAGATAGTAGATTTTATGCTCTACTTGACTCTTCTAATGGATTGCTTATTTTCGCTGCAGTTGTTGATCTAAAACTTGTTGTCTATTGTATCCTATCAGTTGTTATACTGTTAAAGGCTAAGGATAATTTATTCTGCATTATCTTAGTCATGATATTTCTTACTTAAAGCTAGTTGAGCTCACCCTTTCTTTCATTGTTCTCTTTAGGAAATGAGAATATAGCTGGGACGAGTCAGGGACTGGAGTGATGGTCCAGGATAAATGGCTTTAGTAGTCCTCACTATTTTGTGAAATAGTGTGACAATAAATGTAATGAGGACTCCATTGAGAGTGGATATTGTCTAGATGACAATATTCTTATTAAAACTCTCAGCTACGTTTTTTCGTATGTTACCCGACAGTTGTATAATTAAGTTGTATTTGGATTTATGTACCATGTAATTGGCGACCCAAGATGGGTGATGTATGTAAAATCCCAAATTTTACGAATATAGATTTAATTTTCTCGAAATGTTTTTTTTTAAATTATGGTGTGGATTTGAGATAATGTTATAGTTGTGGGTAATATTTATAAATTTTGAAAAGTATGCAAGTTGTTATATAATATTCGATTGGTCGAGGAATATTCTTTTTGTCGGGAAATATCCGTACGACGGTACAATCATTGGTGAACCCCACATCGAAATTATTGTCGGATTGAGAAAATGACAAAAATATTTTTATGAAAATAACGGCGGATGTTTTACCGTTAAAACTGTTGAACTACTCGGTAGTAAAAAATGAATATGCTGGCATTGGTTGCATAGTAGCACACCAGTATTGATTATTGATGCTTACGTGAGAAGTCATTCGCTTTTGTTCAATTATTACTACGATAATTGTTGCATAGTATCTCACGTTATTTGATTCAATTATTATCGATATTTTATATATTATTAAAGCAATAATTGAGACTACGAAGTTATTAATATTATTATTTGCAATATTAACGATGTCTAGAAGTTCTGTCAAGGAGAGGTTTGGTCACCTAATTGCGCGCCAATAGAGAGAAATACTTATTGGAAAGTCCTCTCTTTCCTGGGAACGACCTGATCGATTAATATTGTGAATTATAATAATGGTGATAAATTTTGTTTTATTATTATTATAAATGTAATAAAATGAAAAACTTTTATATAAAATGTAATACTTTTATAAAGTTTTGTTTTATTTGATTATAAATAGAATATATTATATTTTATTATGCGTAGTATTTGCATAGTGCTTGCGTAGTGTTTTCAGATAGTAAAATCTTTTTATATAAAATAGAATACTTTTATAAAGTTATTTATTTTATTAGATTTTAAATAAAATATATTATATTTTATTATGCATAGTATTTGCATAGTGCTCAGATAGTGTTTGCATAGTAAAAAAACTTTTTATATAAAACATAATACTTTTATAAAGTTTTGTTTTATTTGATTATAAATAGAATATATTATATTTTATTGCATATAAGCAAAGATAATATCTTTTCCATTCTCCTATAAATAGGATGCTTAGTTAGAATTGAAAATCACACCGAAGTTCGTAGAATTCTTCTTCTATAATCTTTTAAATAGTATTTCTTTAGAGTTTAAGAAAGATTTGGCGTAGAAAATAGTGCAAGTTTTCTTCAAGTATATCCCTTCCTACCGGTGGAATACTCTTCTTTTTAAGGTAAGGGTATTATTCTTTCGTATTCATGAAGAGAGTTATTTTTTTCAATACTGTAAGGGTTGTTATTCCATTCTTTATTATTACATTGGAATAACCTCCGTCGTCTTGATCTATCACATGCCCGGTGAATTCTATTGTTATTTTATTCTTTATTATTCATTGGAACATCCTGCTGCTGCACGGATTACGCATGACTTGGTTCCATTCTTTATTATTCATTGGAACATCCCATGTATGTGGATTACGCATTTACCGGTTCCATTCTTTATTATTCTGTTGGAATATCCCGCATACATCGCGATTCTGTATGACTGTTCCATTCTTTATTATTACATTGAATAATCATGCATCTTGCGCATTACGCACGGCTGGTGAATTCTTCTGTTATTCTATTCTTTATTACTCTGTTGGAATAACCTGTCTATGTGGATTAACGCATGCATGGTGAATGATCCTTTGTATTCATTTCTTAGTAACTTATGGAAATGATCTATCTACATGGATTACCGCATGGCGGATGAAAATCCATTTGTAGTTTCATATATTCTATTATACTCAGTTGGTTAAAGTTTTGGCTTCTATACTCTATGAAATTAGTAGAATATCCTGGATATTTGCGTTTCATCCAGTATCTTTTCATGGAAATATTCTTCTGAGCATTCTTGAATTTTACTCCTGGCAAAGCGATGATCGTGTTGACAATTTGGGCGTTATTGGTTCCTGGATAAATTAATTTATAAATCTTTAAAATTTATTCTTGAACTTTTTTTATTGAATTGTCATCATCCTCATGCTTATATTATGTTGAAAGTCATTTGTGACCTGTAGTACATAGATGGACTTGGTATGATTATGACCAGGGATAATTATTCGGTATAATCATGACCATAATATTACAAATGATGTGGAAAAAGTCCTCATTGGCCCGTAGTGCATTGATGGACAGCTTTTGGTATGATTATGGCTATGGATTCTCTTCGGTCAAGGGTGCAAAGATGAATTATTTTATGGCATGATCAGGACCGTTGATGAAAACACGGTTATCTTTGGCCCGTAGTACATGGATAATTAGTGGTCGTGATACTAAAGAATATCCTTGGTCTGTAGTGCAGGGATGATTTAATGATGTGGATTATTTATTGAGTTGAGTCTCAGTGATAAAATTGTTGATAAATCTTTTAAATCATAGAAGATAGTAGATTTTATGCTCTACTTGACTCTTCTAATGGATTGCTTAATCCGCTGCAGTTCTTGATCTAAAACTTGTTGTCTATTATATTCTATCAGTTGTTATACTGTTGAAGGCTAAGGATAATTTATTCTGCATTATCTTAGTCATAATATTTCTTACTGGGCTAGTTAAGCTCACCCTTTTGCTTTCATTGTTCTCTTCAGAAATGAGAACGTAGCGAGGACTAGTCGGGGAACTGGAGTGACGGTCAAATGATAGCATTAGTAGTCCTCACTATTCTATGAAATAGTGTGATAATAAATGTATTGAGGACTTATTTTGAGTTTGAATCTTTATACAGAAGACAATATTTGTATTAAAACTCTCAAATCATGTTGTATATTTAAGGTTGTATTTGTATTCTGTACCATGTATTTGGCGACTCAGAATAGGTGATGTATACCTATTTTGGGGGCGTCACAATGTATACCTGTTTTAGGGGCGTCACATAAATTATGTCCACAGATGAGTTTTATCAAACTCAAATATGACATATTATAAGTCACAAAAGTATAAAATAAGGTGCAATATATATCAATGGTGAGATGCACCACTGTCAAGAAGCCATGGTGGAGTGTTGGATATGCCAGTTGTTTCATAATTGGCTTGTGGTTGTCAGGGAGATGATGATCTTGGTTTTGTTGGTCGGAACCCAGATGACCATGGGGTTGTTGGTTAATAGCTTGATTTGGGTTTAGTGGAGATTAATTGAAATTGTGGGCATCGTTTGGCTGTGTGCCCTTGAGTATTACATGCTTGACATGCTCCAAGATAAGGACATGGTGGAGGTCTATCACCTTGAGAATTGTTAAATAATGACCATTGATTTGGTCATTATTGAGGGAAGGAATTGAAAGGAGGACGCCATGCTTTGTTTCGTGGACGTATAGTTGTTGGATTTGATGTTGCTGGAAGAGAGGTTGGTTGCTCATCAAATGAGGTGGTTGTATCTCAAGCGTCAACGGCGTCAACAATAGTTTTGTATTCCTCATCGAGACCTTCAAGGATTTTTTCAATCAAGTCTTCTTCATCATATGGCTTGCCTAGAATTGCACGCTCATCAGCTCGACTCCGAATAAATTGCATATATTCGCTAATGGTACGCGAGCCTTTGAATGGATGCTTAATGAATTGCTCCTTAATTTGCTTGATATGACCACGAGTGAGCATTGCATATGTGTTTTCAAGAATTACCCAGGCATCACGAGAGGTGGTGGCACGATTTAGGAGAGGAACAATTGATGTTGACAATGACCCGACTATAGCGCTGAAGATTAATTTATTCTGTCGATGCCATGTTTGGAACATTGAATTTGGTGACTTCTTATCATCAGTGATAATGGTGGGAGTAGGTACATTAATCGAACCATCAATATATCCTTCAAGATAGCCTATCAAGATTGCTTGAAATTGTAATTTCCATGAGAGATAATTTGTGGGTGTGAGTTTTATGGTGGAATGAGATGAGATGTTTATGGTAATAAGAGGTTGAGTAGGTTCATGAGGAATAGGAATAATTGGGCGAGAGGTGGCACCGAGTGTTTGTTCTTGTGAAGCCATTATTGAGTTCAAGCTAGAGGAAAAGGAAGACTGGCTTAGGATCAAGACTTTGATACCATAATAAGGCTATTGATGCAATGATAATTGTATTACTTCCAACGGTTCAATATATACAAATGTTGTGGAGTCAATCCAAGAAGCTAATCTCCTAGAATTAAGTATTTATATCTAATTCCTATAATCAATGGCTGATTGATTGCTATGAACATGGTATTCTAATTCCTAGAATTAGGCACTTGGTCAATTGATATTATGTACAAGATTTAGCTGTTGTTTCCTTCTATATGTACAAATGTTTTATTTTTAAATTAAAATCTAATATACTGACAGTCTATACTTTAATGTTATTAAAATTACGATACGCTATTAAAATAAAATTAATTTTATTAATGTATCATAATTTTAATACCGTTCGTGTAAATATATTGTCAATGTATTAATTTTAATTTTTAATTTTTTCCCTCACTTTTTAATTTTCGTTATCCCAACAATTTACACCGTCCGTTCACAACATAAAAGAAGAAACTTCCTAATTTTAACAAGGCCAACTCCAATACTGACTAAATTCAAAGTAAGGTGTATTTATAAGTTCGGTTGATGTTGTCCATTTAATTCTAATTTTTACAAACGAGCAATTGATATAGTTGACAACTTAGGCTGCCCGGAGCTTACTTTGATATGAATATTAGTATAGAACCAAGTCATAGTCAACAATGGAGGTGTTTAGGGTTTACTAGTAAAGATGGGAGACCATCTTTCTCGTGTTGTTGAATCTTTTCTTTTATTTTCTTTTTCTTTTATCTGTGTTATAGTTTAATTCTTATCAAAATTACATTGAATTTTATGTCAAAATTTAAGGGGAAACTTAAAATTAATTCACTTGTTAGGAAAATAACAAAAAAATAAAATAAAGCTATCTCCAAGACAAAGGAAGTACTTGCAATGTGATTAATTTTTATTGATTAATATGTGGGTCATACGCACTAATGAACCAGGGGGGGCAGGTGGGGCGATTGCCCCAGTGAGTTCTGACAGCCATGACGCAGTGAGGAGGTGGTCGCCAACAAAGGTGATCGGTGGGCGGGAACTAGGAGGCGGAGGCGGGCGTATTGATAATTGCCCAAAACATTAACTACAACCTTCATTGCAATAATTCCAACTCAACCAGTTTATTCTAGCCTTTTCTACGATTCTGAATTCTTCCATCAAATTTTTCAGATTCTCTTCCTCTCTGTATTTCCAACTCTTAAGAGCTTCTGCAGAAACCCTAATTATAGTTCAATCAATCTTCTCACGCTGTCATCGCTTTGCCGCCTCATCGCCGCCGCCATACCGCCCCTAAATCAGCCGCTTAGTTTAAAATTTTTGACCCCTACAAAAAAGTTCTGGTTCCACCACTGGTCATACGTGTAGAAATATCAAAAAATTATGTGAAAATATCAATTTTTTTAATTTATATTGGAGTAATGATGAGAAGTTGTAAATCTCTCATGAAATAATTTCAGTGTGCATTTGTGGTACTAATTTACATATCAAACTTTTTTTTTTTTTTTTTGCTATATTAGACAGAAATTTAAACACATACACACTGTCCTACCCTAACATGCCAAGACTCGATTCCTCAAGCTCGAGTTGAGGTTTGTACTATGATTACATCTTAATTAGTGGCACTTTACATCTCATCAAAGATACAAAAGTATTCTTCTTATGTAGAAATGTTAAAAAATAAATGTTAGCATCTGAGAGAAAATATGTATACAGCAAGCTACCCAAGAAAATAAAATAAATAAGTCTAATAAATTATGCAGTAAGAATATATAACAATCTGCAGACTGCCAACATATTTTATAATTTATTAGTGAAATCAATTAACCAAATATATACCTGTATGAATCCCATTATTATTAATATTTCTTCTTGATATCCAAGAATTATTATGAATATTTACTAAATATCAGAGCTCATATTCTCTTAATTATGAACCATGCCACATGCTTGATATCTGTCATTTACTAGAACTCATGTGTAAATTAATAAGGACAAAGGGTAAGATAGATCATATCAAAATATTTTATTAAATTAAATGTAACTTATACTATTACAGTTTAATTTTAGGGATAAATTTCATCCTACGAGCCTATGGGTAGTATGGAGAAGTCGGAGGGAAATTGACGGGAAACTTGGAAAAAACTACCGAATAAACTCGGATCTTACCTGTTACCTTACACTATAAAATAAAGTGTATCACCACAGTTTTAGCTCATATAGTCGATTATAATAAAAACAAAAATGTAAAGTTTAGCTTAACTGGATACATTAAATCATGCCGCTTGTCTCAGTGATTTAAGCGAGAATTTGGGTTCAGCCATAAATATGGAAGTCTTGAGTTCGACTCCCACTCGATGCAACATAGGGATCACGTAAACCTGTTTCGAAAACTTTGTTCGGAGTGAAGAGATTAGTCCAATGCAAGTCAGGATACTTTACATATAAAAAAATAAAATAAAAAAATTGAATGCATTAGAGGTCTAAATAATTTTAGGGGCCAAAGGGAGAGCATGAGGAAAAGCCAAGAGGAGAAGTAAGGTTGAACCCAGAGGAAACTTACATTAATTATATTTTTTGTTGAGTGATAAATTCGAATATGTGATTTTAACAATAGGTTATCAACAAAGTTTTAACTAATAAATTGATATAGTCAATTATTAAAATTAGAAATAAAAAAAAATAAAATCCAGCTTAGTTGAATGCATGCCTAGATGTCTTCAATACTCTTGATTCGACTGAAACTTAAATAACAGTTTTTGATTTCTGATTTGAGAAAAAAGAATATGTTTTTTAAAAAATAAATCTGCCAAAATGACATAATTTTGCTCTACTGTGCACAAATAAAACATATATATATATATATATATATTAAAAGAAAAGCAATATATTGGTACTCTGAGATTTTATTGGGAACCGATTTCTTTCTTTAAAAACATACAAAAAAGGTTAGGGTTTCTCGTGAAGATTTCCAACATTGAAGAAGTTATAAATTTTTATTTAATATATCAAATAAATAGGTACTAATTACTTCTATTCAAGATGACTAGTGATCAAAAAAAAGGAGAAAACATTTTATAAATTTCGTTTGAAATATTGGGGAAAGACGTTAATTAAAAAAATGTCTGCAAATAATTATGTGATAATAATAAATTCTAGCAATTTTGGGATTTCAATGTGCATGTTTGGATATGAATATACTTATGATGCCTTTTTAATTGTTTTAGAAAATTATTTTAAAAAAGAAATTTGATATTTTATAAGATCTAATTCGTATAAATGTGAATCTCATTTATAGATGAGTCTTGCAAAAATATTCATTTTCTTATTAAAATTTCAATTGATCCCTTGTTTTAAATGAAATGGAAAAACAAATGAACATAATTCTATTTTGATTTTAAATAAAAATAAATTAAAAAGCAGATTATTTTATGACTTGTAATTGAAGTTAAGTCCCACCCAGAGGCAAAATTAGGCGGGGGCGGGGGCGGGGCAAATGCCCGTGTGAGGGTGGCGGTCCAGCAGATAGGGGTGGTGGGGGCGGGCGCGGGCGGGCGCAACCAGCACCGACGAAAGCGAGAGCAAGAGGTTATCTTCTTCTTGACAGTCAGGAGTTCACCTTGGTTGTATGTCTCACTCACTGACTACCTCTCGCTTTCTGCTTTCTGCAAAGGCTCCATGCGGACCACGTCTCGGCGGCTCAGTCAGTCGGCCTCCACTAGTCCACTGCTTTGGTCCAGGACTCCAGGTAATAATTAAATAGCCATAACCACAATTTGTCCACTGCTTTCCCATTATTTTTCCCATTAGGCCATTACTGCTTTGCCACTTTGGTGCTTATTCAGTTTTTCTTAATTATTTTTTCGATTACTGCTTTGGTCAGTTGGTCATTAATTGATAGATAGATTATGTATGCTTTTATGGTATAAATCAGTTAGCTTTTGACTGAATTATTGACATGGAGTATAGTCGTTAGTGTGCGGAGTAATAAGGATGGCAAATTCGGGTTGGAACACAAAAAAATGGCTAAGAAATTTGATTGTTAAAGTGGCGCACATAACATGTTCGCTAAAAGTCCTCTTAAGACTATTTTTGCTAAAAACTAGGAATTAAACAAAGCCAAAACCCAAACTATATACATATATGCTTTTTATAGCTAATTAAAGAGCTTGGGCAAATCGAATTATGAAAAGGCATTTTAAAATCAAAATAAAAAATTAGTGTGTCCGGTCATTTTTGGGCCCTGTTATGACCTGTCAAACGAATCTAAAAAATTAGTGTCTTCGGTTAAAAATTTTAACCCCCCTACAAAACCGCTCTGGTTCCGTCACTGGTCCCACCTATAAGCATAATTAGCTGATGAAACATGTGGAGAAGTATGTTATGACGTGTAAGATCCTTACCTCTATTTTGATTTATATGCAAAAAAAACCAAGACGTGTATACTATTATACACTACTATGATGACAAGGTTGCTGTATTGTCACCTCACGATTAAATAAAAATAATAAGTATTCATTTTTTTTTTTGGATATTTTATGTAACAATAGTAATATAAACAGTAAAAAATATTTTTTCACCACTGTGATTATAATGTTTTAAGCAACTAACTACTGTGTTTTTAAAATATTCAATTAGTCCACTGAATTTTTTAAAAATGTTCAATCAGCCCATTCCGTCCAATTTGAGTAACAGACGTTAACAAAATTTGCTTGAATTGGTTACGTGGCTTTTTGAAAAAATAATAATAAATTAGGTGTATTTGTTGACCGGCTTTTTGAGGTCAAATTTACAAAAAATCGGTCAAATTTGCAGAAAGTCAAAGCTGACTCATCTCATCCTCTATTTTGACTCCACCCTCCTCCTCCATCGCCACCGCCCCTCCGCCGCCTTCTCTCTCCTCCCTATACATTCTCTCCATCTATTAAGATTATACCCACAAATATATATACATTTATATTTGTATGTAACCTTTAAGAAAGTAAAAAAAAGAATGAAAAAAAAAGAGAGGTAAGTTTGTAGAAAAACAGACCATATCACATCCCCACTAAATTTGGCGCCACCAAAATCGTTACTGGATCTAACCCACCAATACATATCCTAGATTTTCTTGTTTAGATGTAGAGAGAGAAAAGAAATAACACAAGCCAAGTCAAGCAATGGTGGATTCTGATTCTCCCCCTACATTTTCTCCCTCTTCTAGCCTTCTCTGTCAAGAAGCTCAAGATAAAGAAAAAGAAAAAGAAGAAACAGAAACAGAGAAAGAAGAACACGGATCCAAACTGTAGTCCCTGTCATTCACCTACGCCGCCGTAAGATGCTCCGGATTCCATGAGACTTCCTCCCCGCGACGATTACACGAATGGGTAGAGTAATTCTTTGAAGAAGGGGAAGGATTACTCGGAAGGAAAATTTATAGCCAGAATAGTTATTTCTAAACAACAGCCACCGCCAGAAACTTCCAAGTCCGGCAACGAAACAGATTTCCCTATCATTGTTTCCATTAAAGCTGGGCTTTCTAGGGTTTTTTCTTCTTCTAGTTTTTCGTTCCCGCTTCTCTGTTTCTTATTCATTTCTCGGTGACTCAGAGTATAATATTTAATATTTCCATTAATAAAGGAAAAGAGATTGTTTTTTTTAATGTTTAGTTATTAAAAAGTTTTAATATTATTTTATTATTTGGAATTAATTTTAAAAATAAAAATAATTATTAAAAGAAAGAAAAAGAAAAAATTATATAAAAAATAAATTAAAATATTTATTTTAATTTTATTATTTTAATTATTATTTTGTCACATAATTAATGATTTTTATTTTTTTTGAAATTAATGTAATATTGTAATAGATATCATTGATACAAAAATTTTGATATATTATTTGTATTACTTGGAATTATTTTAAAATAAAAATAATTATTAAAAGAAAGGAAAATATAAAGGAAAAGAAAAAATTATAAAAAATTAATTAAAATATTTATTTTAATTTTATTATTATTTTAATTATTTTTTATCACATAATGATTTTATTATTTTATTTTTTTGTTTGAGAAGAAAAAATTATAAAGAAAATTCATTTAACAAGCATATTCTGACTTTCTACAAATTTGACTGACTTTTTGCAAATTTGACCTCAAAAAGCCAGTCAGCAAATACACGTCATTTTTATTTTTTTTTTAAAACGCCACGTAAGCAACCCAATAACGTCTGTTACTCAAATTGGACGGAATGGACTGATTGAACAATTTTAAAAAGTTCAGTGGATTAATTGAATATTTTAAAAGCACAGTGACTAATTACTTAAAACACTATAACCACAGTGGTCAAAAAAATACTTTTTGCCTAATATAAACCCATATAATTATTTGCCTAGGGGAGAATAATAATCTTTTTGGTATCTTTGTTGGGTCAAATATGAAAATAAATTATTAGCTTCAACGAAACTGCCGTCAATATCACCATAATTGGTCGGGGACACTTGCTGGTCGTAGTTAATAATAGATTTTGTGTTGTGAATACGAAAATACAATTTGAAGTAATTATATAGGTATTACTTATTATGAATTAAAAATAAATAAATAATTTTATAGCATTTATTTACAATTGGGTCTGGGGGGTGGGGGGTGGGGGGTGGGGGGTGGGGAGACGGAGGGGGCCAAGTCGGCCTTGGGTCAGGATTACAATTCCAGGATCCACAAAAAGTGAGTAAAAATTTTATATAAGTTTATGTATATATGTGTATAAAAAAATAAAAAATAAAACAAAAGAAGTTGCCACCTCTCGCATGTACCTATTAATAAAAAGGGAAGACAATCAATCCAATCAGTCTTTATATACTCAATCTCAAGAAGAAACACACTAAAGAAGGAAGTCTCATATTAATTATAAAATATAATATAAAATAAATCAATAAATATGGGGAATCAAAACGGACTCTTAGCCATAAAAAGAAGGGAAAATTTTTCGACCCTTTCAGTTCATAACACAACGCAAACAATTTTTTTTTCGATGATTCTCCTCTTCTCTAACAGAGTTGGAAAATAAATCATCCACCAGCTAGACCACTGACTTTCTTTGAAGGTAATTTTTTTTAAAGATACATATATAATCTAGATATATAAATTTTATAAATTGTAATACATATCTTTGTTAACTTTTTCTTATTTATTATTTGATTCAACAGAAAACTTGGCTGTGATTCTTATTCTTTATAATTGGAAGTTTCAAGTGGAATAAAATATGCTCAAAATTCAGGTTTTAATGTTCTTTGTTAATTAATTTTATTATTTTTTATTGTGTTGTGTTTATTATAAAATTTAAAAAATGTTTCCTCAGAAACAAATTTCCGAAAATCTTATGAGACAAAGAAAGAAAAAAGAAGAAGAAATTGCTCAAAGTTTAAGAGAGGATCTTTGAATAAATATTTTGTTAAACAAACCAATGCTTCACTTAAAAATTTAGATGAAGATTTACCAAATAAATATGAACAACCAATTCAATTGAAAGAACTAGTAAAAAATGAGAATGATGTGAATGAAGAAATTGGTGTCTAGATGAAAATGAAAACAGTGATGACCCTTGTGATAACCCTAAAATAGGTCCATTCCACCCAACCTATCACTACTACAAAATAGTAAATAAATAACACTTAAAAGATAACGTTTTTATAAAAAACGTTGTAGTATTTTTTTTATAACGTTTTTTAACAAAACGTTGTAGATATATATAAAAAAATATTATGTATTTATAAAGGTAATTTTTTGATTTTAAATAGATAACGTTTAAAAAAAAAACGTTATCTATTTAAAAAACACGGAACAAAAAAATAAAAACACGGAAGAAAAAGTTTGAAATTAAAACACGGGGCATAGTTATTTAGATCTAGTTTCTTCTCTCTCCTATCTCTGTAATTTCTCTCTCCCTACGATGGAGCGGGTGCCCTGCTCTCCTACGATCCAAACCTTCGGCTACCACTGAGCTCCTGGTCGTTTTACCGAGCTGGAATCGCCGAGTTCATCGCCACTTTCCTTTTCCTCTACATCACCGTTTTGACGGTTATGGGAGTCTCGAAGTCGCCGTCTAAGTGCGCTTCGGTCGGAATTCAAGGCATAGCTTGGGCTTTTGGTGGAATGATCTTCGCCCTTGTTTACTGCACAGCCGGAATCTCAGGTTTGTTTCACATATCTCTATTCTGGCTAAGGCAGAGAAGAAATATCTTTAGTTTCTTATATCTTAGTGTGTGACCTAGTTTTTTTATAAAAAAATTTTTATCTGCGTGTGTGACCTAGTTGTTAAGGGTTCATTGCGCTTTAAGGTTGTTTCATAGCTCCAACCTTAATCCATTTTCCTACCTCTGAAAATAACTTATAATCTTATCCAAGTGAGAAGGGGATTATGCAAGGGGAGACTGTCTTTCGTTGTCCGTCTTTATCTTATTGAATTAAAAGTAGTTAATTCAACAATATCAATTTGGAATTGTTACTCTCTTATATTTTCTGCTTCATTCTCAATATTTCTAGACCTTATTTATTTATTTTCTTCCTATGTAGGGTGTCTTCATCAATCCAGCTTTTATTGAGCCATTTGGTCTCACTTTAATTGAGGTGCTTTCACTTGATATTTGCTGAGATTTATTTTTTGATTTTATATTGTTACCTAATCAAACCCAAGATTTCTCTTTGAACAGGCAGCAGCTTATGGTCTGCCTATGGTCGCCACAAAAAATGGAGGTCCTCTTGATATACTTCAAGTGTGTCCATTTTTGGAAACTTACAGCTGATTACTTTGGTTTCTCATTTGTTCACTCTATAGCAAAACCGAGTTTAATACTAGTTTCTGACCATGAATCTGTTTCAGGTTCTTGATAACGGTCTGCTAATTGACCCTCAGATCACAATCAGCAGTCAATTGCTGATGCACTTCTAAAGCTTGTAGCAGATAAACAGCTTTGGGCAAGATGCAGACAGAATGGACTGAAAAATATACACCTGTACTCGTGGCCAGAGCATTGCAAGACATACTTGGCTTATGAAATGAAATGCCACTTTATCTGTTAAAAGTTGGTTGGCATGTGAACAACTAAGCAATTTGGGACAGGTATGTGTTAAAAGGAGGTTGGCATGTGAACAGCTAAGCAATCTGTGTTTGTTATATTAAACATAAATACTTGATTGAGCTTAAAATCTGCATTATGTTAACTCTTGAAATTCTCAGAAACAAAACTGAAAATCTGCATTTTTCCTTCTGTGATTTATGCAATGACACATGTAAGATGGGTAGACACTAAATGCACATAGAAAGTCAAAGATTGATTGGGGTGGCTTACTGCACTTTAAATCATATTGTTGTGCAATGCTTGGGATTCAGTGTCAGAGAAACACATTTTTCTTGCTAGTATTCTTTTGATGACTTAAAAAGTTTGCCCTCGTTGCCTTGATAGTAAACAACACTTAAAGTTTTCATTTCGGTTTCAATTCCTCAACTATGGCAATCTTACTTATTTCAATTCGGTTTCAATTTCTGTTTTTTGAAGAACGCGATATTATAAATTTCCAGCACACTGCTAGATATATAACTAACCGTTTTTCTTGCATTCTTCACGCTCAGGGAACAACTGATGAAGGAGATGCTGAAAATTGTGTTTACCAGCCCATGAAGAATCCTAGAGGTGGATATAAGGCCACACTTTTCGTTTTCTGTAAGTACTCAAATGACACTATATACTTGAAACTCTCCAATCGAATTTTAGTAAGAACAAAGTATTAAGTCCATTATGTTAGAGACAGCCTCTGTGTGTGGGGTGTGTGTCCATCCCTGCCTCTGCATTCGTTCTATTTTCTTCTTTTCCCTAAAAATCCTGTGAATCCTTTATTAGGAGACTTGGTTGGCTTTTTATCTGCATAATCATCATGGTGTATTAGCTTTCCTTGGTAGTAGCATGTTTGATTTGACACATTGATGCTAGGTAAATTGGGGAGAAAAACTGAACTTGGAGTTGAATCATGTAAATTGAATGAAGCTAATGTTTCGTCAACATAGGAAGATGATGTTTGTCCCATTTGTTTTGAAGGTGTGGTCCTGGGAAGGAATGAAAACTATACTAACACCATCTACAAACATGAGCACCACATGAAGGTTTGTGGATTGGTGTTGTTCTATTGTTGTGCATTTTGAGTTTTACTAGTGTACTCAAGTAGTGTATTAGTAGTTGATGTTATTGAACTAGTGTAGATTGTAGTGTATTATAATTCCCAAATACTGAATCATATAAGCATATTCGATACCCTGACCTAATGGAAGCATTTGAGGTTTGGTGTTACAGGTCCAAAGTTGCCAACAAGAGGCTGGCATTGATGGGAGGCACCAATGGTATGACCAAAATGCTATAACCCTTTCCTTTATCCTTTCTTTGCCTATTGATTATGACTCCTTATTTTTTTCCAATCCTGAGATTAAAATACCAATTTTTTCTTTGCTGCCTAAACCATAAATGTGCCAAATTTTAGCAAATATCATGAGGATTTTCTCTTATTTTTTATTTTTTGTTTTTTTGGGGGATGGGGGAGTGGAGGAGTGGAGAGGTGGAGGGGTGGGGGTGGGGAAGAACTAGTAGCTTGCTTACTGTGACACGATAACTCTTGGGCCCTAGTATATTATGTGATGCTAAGGCATGTGCTTGTATATTTTTTTGACAATTATGATGTGTCTAAATTTTTATGAGTAATTGAGGTGGGCCTAACGATTTATAACCTCCTGGAACATCATTGTTAAATTTGGCACGTCTGTTTATCTTTTTTACTATTCTTGTTGAGACAGCTTTGGTTACTCTATGTTATTTTAACTATGTTTGAGCTTTGCGGAGATCTTTGCCATCTCCTCTCATTGCTGAGTGCTGACTCCTTAAAACTATACATATATTTATATGCTATATGTTTGATTTTCTCTCTTATCAAGTCAGTTAGCTGAAGAACTTTTTTTATTATGCTGTTTTACTTGGTGATTATGCTGAAGAACTTTTTTAATTTATTATGCTGTTTTACTTGGTGATTTATTATGCTGTTTTACTTGAAGAAAGTAACTGTCAATCATATGCTATCATTGTCATTCATGGGTATTATTTTCTCTTTTTCAAGTTAATTGAATTTCAAGGCATTAAGTTTGGAGTAGGTAATGATGTTGTTGCTTATTGGAGTAAAATATATAGACTTTTTCTATGTGATGCTAAATTGCCTAAATGTACGAGGGAGAAGAGAATTTTTGTAGCATAGAACTTGTGATGTTTCACTTCTTAAATCTTTGTGTAATGATATGGTCTGGAGTTACTAAGATGGTAATTGCAATTTAAGTTGATGAATGATAGGAGGTTCTTCTTCTTCTTCTTGTGTTCAATGTTGCCAACAGATAGCAGGTAAGGTGGTGAACATCAAGCTTCGTACTCAGCTTGCAAGCTTGCCAACATTACAAGCTCAGGACCCTCAGCTTGATTTGTATCTAGGCAGCGTTATTGGGAGCAACAGTCACAGATTTTTGCAGACTGATTCTTGTGAGGCAGATTCAGAGTTGCTTATGAATGATGGGTGTGCAACAGATGGCCAGATCTCTGAAGGTGGTTCACAGGACGAGTTGGAGGTTTTGGATTTAAGTTCCATTTGCTTTGTCCTCTTCTTTCAAGTTAACTTACTGTTTCTTTATGCAATTGTTTAAGTCAGAATCTGAAACTAAAAATTGTAGGGATGTAGGGATAGTTTGGCATTATTGAGACGTAAACGTATTGTATGGTATTAATATAATATTTTTTGTAATTGGCATTACAAAGAATTATTGGGATGTAAACGTATTGTATGGTATTAATATTCTTTGTAATTTTGGTTATATATTATGACATTAGCATATTGCAGGTGCATTGGTAATGTAGGTGAATCACTATTTTTTTTCTTTTTTTTTAAATCTACAACATTTTAAAAACGTTGTGTAAATATGCCTAAACGTTGTCTGATATACTGAACAACATTATTTTTAACCAAAAAACGTTGTGGAATTATACCTTCTACAACGTTTTTAAGCATCTGTTAATTTTTTGAAAACAAATCTACAACGTTTTTTTTCTAAAAAATATTGTGTATTGTGCTTAACTACAACGTTTTAGAAACGTTGTGTAAGGCTGTCAAATAGACAACACACTTAACCACGACGTTTTTTTGACAGAAATCACAACATTTTTTTCGCGTTGTCTATTTACTGTTTTGTAGTAGTGTATTCTGAGTTGTCAAATACATGGAACAGAAAACAACTACAACTTTATTATAACAATTGTCGTACAAAATACAACACATATGCTGTGAGTTTGGATACAAATATATACCAACAGTGACTCGTGTCCCAACCGTAATGTGACAAATGTCCTATCAGTGGACAACACCTCATAGTGGTACCTACATAAAGGTATAGTTAAAAACTGTTTTAGAAATAAGAATCTTTGGGAAGTGCTCAAGGAAACCTTCGTACATGGGAGGCCATGCTTTTAGGTTATAATAGATATCATATGGCCACGTAATTATCCTCGTCAATCTAATAGACCCCAAAGAAAAATGAAAAGATTACTATCATATTCTTTCCAATGATGAGTCTTCTCTTGACATATCATTATCTCCACTGTCTCTAATTGAGAATTATTCTTCAAACAAACACCAAGATCATATAGGTAGTGGGCGAGATATACTCAAGAAGTGGATGTGCACAACCATGTCTTTATGATGACACGAGGTCAGATGTCTTTTAGACATCTTGTATGATAGTGACAAAACACCCTTCCAACTTTGGGTTCGCTTTCACCCTATTTGATTCACCAAATATAACTACTAAATGATGACCAATTGCTCTATTTCCTCATACCCCCCGGCTAATTCAAATTTACACTCTTTATTACCCGAAAGGAATTATGAAGCAAAATGGTGAGACAACTAGCTTCAAGAAAAAATATCATGACTAAAGATAATTAAATTATCAATAGCCTTCATCAATAATAAATCAGAGATTTAAAACATATGGTAGATGATAAAAATTTTAACCATAGTTGCAGCGGAATGAACAATCCATTAGAAGAGTCAAATAGACTATAAAGTCTATTATCTTCTCCATGTTAAAAATCCACCAACAATGTTTTATCCCTGTAACATCAATCAACAGTTCATTTCTACAATTATATGAATAACTCATAATCATAATTGTAATTCTAAATTCTCTTCGCATCCAAGACGAAGATAATTTTCATCACACGTCTTTACCCCAAACATCAAAGATCATGGTTATACCAAATCACGCCTCCTGCTCATAATCATACTAATAAATTCATCTTTGCACTACGGCCAAAGATATTCATCAACAGCTTCATCTTTGCACTATCGACCAAAGATATTCAACAACAGTCATCTTTGCACTACGGCCAAAGATATTCATCAACAATTCATCTTTGCACTACAGCCAAAGATATTCCTCAACAGCTCATATTTGCACTACGTGCCAAAATATATTCATCAACAGCTCATATTTGCACTACTACAGCCAAATATATTATTATCTCAAAGAAATATATAATCATTTCAAAATTTATATAAACAATAATTATAACCATGTTGATCAATTCACCTTTGCACTTAAGCTAAAGATATTCAATTATAAATTCAATGGTCATGATCATACCAAATCAACAATTCAACTTTCAGACTACCGCCAAAGAGAACCTATAGTCATGATCATACCAAAAATCTACCCATCTTTACACTCAAGTCAAAGAGAAATATCATCATTAAGGTTATAAAAATGTTATATATGATAATAAAATAATATAATCAACATATATATTTAATTTCAAGAGTAAGATTCATAAATCAACGATAATTTGGTCGAAAAAAGAAACCAATTTTATCGTGAATAAGAATCCTGAATAAGAACTCGTGAATAAGAACTAAATAATAGAAATGAAAAAAGATAAAAATCCACAATAAAATCCATACCAATATTTCTAAGATAATGATATTGAAAGAATAAAATTTCTTAAACTTATAAATAATTTATTTTAATTGTTTACACTTTACTAAATAATGCATTTAATCATCCTAAAATTCCAAACTCATAAGATTTCATCACCAATAACCAAAACCTCATCAAAAATCAGATATACCTCATATATAGATTCTCAAGCCATAAAAAATCTATTTTCCAATTTTTTTACTTCACATAACATATTTAATTCATTTACTCATAACTAGTCTATTTTATGAAAAAATACCAAATCAAGACAAAACAAATTTTCTTTTCTGAGATTTAGTAGAATATAGTCCCATATTGAACATATATTTTTCTCAGAATTTTAAAAATCATTTACTATTTTTCATATGGCCAAAACAGCCGAATATTTAGATATTTATCAAAAATTGTACTTTTATCCAAAAATTCCAAAATTTACAGAGTATACTTCTATCATATACATGTACTCCCAATAAAAATTTCACCAATTTTGGAGTTAACCACAAGGAGTTATAAGCGGTTACTTTTAAAATAGTATTTTCTCATAAAATTCACAACTCTTAATCTATACATCCAAAAATCGCCATTTTTGGACACAAAAAAGAAAACTCATCAAATTATCATTTTAAATTTTTCCAGAATTTTTGAAGGTCAAAAAAATTACGAAACTAAAAAACATAACAACCCTTAAAATCCCTTACTGTCCCTTACTATCCCTTACTAACCCTTACCTCAAAAGAGCAGCACTTCTGACTGGATATCGGATATGACGCTGAAGAAAACTTACACTGATAAATAGCACCAAGTATCTAACTACTCACAAAATACACTCAATAATCTAGAGAGAAAAAGAGAGAAAACTTATGAATTCTGGTGTGATTTTCAATTCTAACTTACCCTTCTATTTATAGGAAAATGTTAAGACGTCAAGCAGATTTGACTGCGCCACCGATGGCTTTTACACCGCTACTATTCCACCCACCAAAATCAGCCATCTTCCCAAACAACCAAAAGTGGGGCCCACCCATATCTAGAATTTTCCATCAAAATCATTTATAAACCTAATTTCCTAATCACCACCTCTTAAAATTCATAACAAATCATTCGCTCATTTTAATCGGCTCAAAATTTGTGAACATATACTCAACTTATATATGTATAACATATCCAAAAATCACAACGATCCAACTACGATTAAAATTATAACTCACACAATAAAGTCAGAAAACACCGATTTGATCTTTTAATACCTCCAATCCGATAAAATACCGATAAAATACCTCAACATTAATTCCTTCATTTATAACCACATAAATAAATCCATCATTTATATCCACATCAAATAAATATTTCATTATCATATAAATCAATAATTAATTATTCACAAATAATATTACGTAATCACAATAATGACAACCAGTGCAGCTTCTCGGAAAGAGGGGCTTTCAGATAAGGATTTCTCCTCATCGACGCCAATTAGGTGACCAAACCTCTCCTCGATGTAACTTTCTAGACATTGCCAATAATTCTATCTAATAATATTATTCAAATAATATGAATTATTGATCCGATAATGGAGATATCAGGCAAAGGACAATTATCAAACAACAATAATATATAAAATATCAACGCAAAGAATTATTGAATCAATAAAATAAAATATAGAACAAGAATTATCGTAATAATTATTGAGTAAAGCCTTCTCACGTAAGAATCAATAATTGAAAAAATATCGTGCAATACCGCATGCTACTATGCAACTACGCCAGATTATCAGATTTTAACCACCGTGTATTCCAACAAAGAAGTTAATTCAGAATAACTACGCCACTGTTATTTATAAAAACTCAAATTTGTCGCTTTCTTCATCCAACAGCTTATTCTCATTATGGGCCCAAAAATTGTCAAGCTGTCGCATTTAATATTCCCCACGTAAAGAATATTCCACGACAAAACGAATATTCCCCGACAACAATGAATATTTTATAACCACTTTCTTATTTTGATAAAAAATTCATATAGCACCCTTAACTTTATTTTTTATCAATTTAACCATTTACTGAATAGTAATTATAAGAAAAATTGAATACTTTTATTTCATAAAATTCGGGGTCATACAATCTCTCCTCCTTATAATATTTCGTCCCCGAAATTTACGTACCTAGTATTTCAAAGAGTTGAGAATACCTTGTTTTCATTTCAGATTCCATCTTCCCTGTCATCATGATTTCTCCATTGCTCATCTCCTGTATTTCAGATATCATTCTAAAATACAGCTTCAAAACAAGGGTTGATTGAACAAATTAACATATCACATAATATCCCGATATTATGACTGACCAACAAATAAGCTTAGGGAGGACACACTAGCGAAGGATTTACTCATCTCTACCCTCCTAGTTCTATTCCCCGATCTCCGCCAGAGATCATATCCCTAAGCCTTGATACCAAATGTGACAACCCCAAAATAAGTCCATTCCACCCAACCTATTCTGAGTCGCCAAATACATGGTACAAAAAATAACTACAACTTTATTACAACAATTGTTGTACAAAATACAACAACACATGCTATGAGTTTGGATACAAATATATACCAACTGTGACTCATGTCCCAACCGTATTGTGATAAATGTCCCATTAGTGGACAACACCTCATAGTGGTACCTACATAAAGGTATAGTCAAAAACTGTTTTAAAAATTAGAATCTTTGGGAAGTACTCAAGGAAACCTTCGTACATGGGAGGCCATGCTTCTAGTTTATAATAGATATCATATGGCCACAGAATTATCCTTGGTTGACCCAATAGACCCCAAAGAAAAATGAAAAGATTACTATCATATTCTTTCCAATGATGAGTCTTCTCTTGACATATCATTATCTCCACTGTCTCTAATTGAGAATTATACTTCAAACAAACACCAAGATCATATAGGTAGTGCTCAGAGATATACTCAAGAAGTGGATGTGCACAACCCTCGCCTTATGATGACACGATGTCAGATGTTTTAGATATCTTGTATGATAGTGGCAAAACACCTTTCCAACGTTGGGTTCACTTCACCCTATTTGATTCACCAAATATAACTACTAAATGATGACCACCGCTCTATTCCCCTCATACCCCCCGCCGACCCAAATTTACACTCTTATTACCTAAAAGGAATTGTGAAGCAAAAGGGTGAGCACAACTAGCTCAGTAAAGAATATCATGACTAAAGATAATTAAATTATCAATAGCCTTCATCAATAATAAATCAGAGATTTAGAACATAAGGTAGATGATAAAAATTTCAACCATAGTTGCAGCGGAACGAGCAATCCATTAGAAGAGTCAAATAGACTATAAAGTCTATTATCTTCTCTATGTTAAAAATCCACCAACAATGTTTTATCCTCAGTAACATCAATCAACAGCCTTCCTTCCACAATTATATGAATAACTCATAATCATAATTGTAATTCTAAATTCCTCTTCGCATCCGTGATTTAAGATAATTTTATCGCACATGTCTTTACCCGAAACATCAAAGATCATGGTTATACCAAATCACAGCCTCGCTCATAATCATACTAATAAATTCATCTTCAGCACTACGCGCCAAAGATATTCATCAATGCTCATCTTTGCACTATCGCCAAAGATATTCAATAACATGTCATCTTTCAGACTACTTCACGGCCAAAGATATTCATCAACAATTCATCTTTTGCACTACAGCCAAAGATATTCCTCAACAGCTCATATTTGCACTACGTGCCAAATATATTCATCAATAGTTCATATTTGCACTACAGACCAAATATATTATTATCTCAAAGAAATATATAATCATTTCGTAATTTATATAAACAATAATTATAACCATGTTGATCAATTCACCTTTGCACTTAAGCTAAAGATATTCAATTATAAATTCAATGGTCACGATCATACCAAATAACAATTCAACTTTGCACTATCGCCAAAGAGAACCCATAGTCATGATCATACCAAAAATCTACCCATCTTTACACTCAAGTCAAAGAGAAATATCATCATTAAGGTTATAAAATGTTATATATGATAATAAAAATAATATAATCAACATATAAATTTAATTTCAAGAGTAAGATTCATAAATCAACTATAATTTGGTTAAAAAAAGAAACCAATTTTGTCGTGAATAAGAAACTCGTGAATAGTAACCTCCGACAAAAAAAGTAGAAATTTCACAATAAAATTCATACCAATATTTCTAAGATAATGATATTGAAAGAATAAAATTTCTTAAACTTATAAACAATTTATTTTAATTGTTTACACTTTACTAAATAATGCATTTAATCATCCTAAAATTCTAAACTCATAAGATTTTATCACCAATAACCAAAACCCTCATAAAAAATCAGATATACCTCATATATGATTCTCAAGCCATAAAATCTTATTTTCCAATTTTCTTACTTCACATAACATATTTAATTCATTTACTCATAACTAGTCCATTTTCATGAAAAATACCAAATCAAGACAAACAAATTTTCTTTTCTCGAGATTTAGTAGAATATAGTCCCATATTGAATATATATTTTTTCTTTAAAATTTTTAAAAATCATTTACTATTTTTCATATCACAAAACAAATTAATATTTAGATATTTATCAAAATTGTACTTTTAACCAAAAATTCAAAATTTACAGAGTATACTTCTATCATATAAATGTACTCCCAATAAAAATTTCACCAATTTTGGAGTTAACCACAAGGAGTTATAAGCGGTTACTTTTAAAATAGTATTTTCTCATAAAATTCACAACTCTTAATCTATACATCCAAAAATCGCCATTTTTTGACACAATAAAGAAAACTCATCAAATTATCATTTCAAATTTTTCCAGAATTTTTGAAGGTCAGAAAAATTACAAAACTGAAAAACGTAACAACCCTTAAAATCCCTTACTATCCCTTACCTCAAAAGAGCAGCACTTCTGACTGGATATCGAATATGACGTTGAAGGAAACTTGCACTGATGAATAGCAACTCGCCAAGTATCTAAATACTCACAAAATACACTCGATAATCTAGAGAGAAAAAGAGTGAAAACTTATGAATTCTGGTGTGATTTTCAATTCTAACTTAGCCTTCTATTTATAGAAAAATGTTAAGACGCCAAGCAGATTTTGACTTCACATGATGGCTGGCTTTTACTTCGCTACTATTCCACCAACCAAAAATCAGCCATCTTTCCCAACAACCAAAAGTGGGGCCCACCCATTTCTAGAATATTCAACCAAAATCATTTATAAACCTAATTTCCGAATCACCACCTCTTAAAATTCATAACAAATCATTCGCTCATTTTTAATCTGCTCAAAATTTGTGAACATATACTCAACTAATATATGTATAACATATCTAAAAATTACAACGATCCAACAAATGATTAAAAAATTATAACTCACACAATAAAGTCAGAAGAACACCGATTTGATCTTTTAATACCTCCAATCCGACAAAATAATCGATAAAATACCTCAACATTAATTCCTTCATTTATAATCACATAAATAAATCCATCATTTATATCCACATCAAATAAATATTTCATTATCATATAAATCAATAATTAATTATTCACAAATAATATTACGTAATCACAATAATGACAACCACGCAGCTTCTCGTGAAAGAGGGGCTTTCCGATAAGGATTTCTCCGTCTCATCGCGCAATTAGGTGACCAAACCTCTCCTCGATGTAACTTTCTAGACATTGCCAATAATGCTATCTAATAATATTATTCAAATAATATGAATTATTGATCCGATAATAGAGATATCGTGCAAAGGACAATTATCAAAACAACAATAATATAAAATATCAACGCAAAGAATTATTGAATCAATAAAATAAAATATCAACAATAATTATCGTAATAATTATCGAGTAGTGCCTTCTCACGTAAGAATCAATAATTGAAAAAATATCGTGCAATACCATAAGCACTACTAGAACTACGCCAGACATCGTATTTTAACCACCGTATTCCAACAAAGGTTAATTGTGAATAACTACGCCAAGTTATTTATAAAAACTCAAATTTGTCATTTTCTTCATCCGATGCTTATTCTCTTATGGGGCCCACAAATGGTCATACCACCATACATTTAATATTCCCCGACGTAAAGAGAATATTCCACGACCAAACGAATATTCCCCGACAACAATGAATATTTTATAACCATTTTCTTATTTTGAAAAAAAATTCATATAGCACCCTTAACTTTGTTTTTTATCAATTTAACCATTTACTGAATAGTAATTATAAGAAAAATTGAATACTTTTATTTCATAAAATTCGGGGTCTTACAACCCTTTCCTTGATGAAAATGAAAATATTGATAAACCTTGCCATGAAAATGAATGTGAGATCCCAGATTTTATGAATAAATATTTAATTTTCTCGAAATAATTTTTCTAATATTGTGGTGTGGATTTGATATAATATTATATTTGTGGGTATTATTTATAAATTTTGCAAAGTATGCAAGTTGTCATATAATATTCGATTAGTCGGGGAATATTCTTTTTGTCGGGGAATATCCGTACGACGGTACAATCATTGGTGGACCCCGCAACAAAATTATAGTCGGATTGAGAAAATGACAAAAATATTTTATGAAAATAACGGCGGAAGTTTTACCGTTAATACAATTGAACTACTCTAGAGTAAAAGTACAAGAATACTGGCATGGTTGCATAAGAAGACACAAAGTGATTGATTATTGATGCTTAGGTGAAAAGTTACTTAGTTTTGCTTATTTTATAGACCCCTATTTACCTATTTTTCAAAATAATCGATAGAAATTATTTAAAGATGGGACCCACATGTGGGGGCCACATGTGGGGCCCATATGTGTTGAAAAACTGATTTTAGAAATGGGGGTGGGAGGGAGTTACGTATAGGGGATGGAGTTAATATATATAAGTATGTGATGTGTGTGTATATATATATATATATATATATATATATATATATGTTGTGTGTGTGAGTGAGAAATGGTGGAAAAGAAGTGAGAATGATGTGTGTGGATGTGGATGTGTGTGATGTGGACATGTTGATGGGAAAGTAAGAAATGTGTATGTGAGTGGTGGAGTGTGTGAATATATATATATATATATATATATATATATATATATATATATATATATATATTGAATGAGTAAGTGGATATTGGTGGGAGGGGAACATGTGGGGCCCACGTGGGAGAAAATGAATTTGGGAGAAAGAAATCTAGCAAGTTGTTCACGGGTGGGTGAGTTTTCCTTTTGAGCATGTGTGGGTTTATATATATAGATATATATTATATTTGTTTGATTTAATCTTATTGGAGGAAGGCTTGACTTTTGCAACCATAGGTTATCAAATTTCATCTGTGAATTTCATAAGCTGTTATGTCCGTGATTTTTTCTCAAACAGTATCCCTTAAATTTTCCTATAAATAGGATGTTTAGTTAGAATTGAAATCATACCAGAAATTCAGAGAAATTCTCTTCTATAATCTTGAAATGTATTTCTTTAGAGTTTAAGAAAGCTTTGAAATAGTAGCAAGTTTTCTTTGAGTATATCCTCGTCCTACCAGTCAAAATACTCTTCTTTTATGGTAAGGGATATTACTTGTTGTACTCGTAAGGGATATTACTTGTTGTACTCGTAAGGGATATTATTTGTTGTACCTGTAAGGGGTATTATTTCTTTTGTATTCATGAAGAGAACTTCTGTTATTCCATTATTTATAATTCTGTTGGAATAACCTGTATATGTGACGACCCCAAAATAGGTCCATTCCATCCAACCCATTCTGAGTCGCAAAATACATGGTACAGAAAATAACTACAACTTTATTACAACCATTGTCGTGCAAAATACAATAACACATATGTTGTGAGTTTTGATACTAAAATATACCAACTGTGACTCTGGACACCAACTTGGATAGCATGTCACCATGACACCTTACATAAAGGTACAATCAATAACTGTTTTAGAAATTAAAATCTTTGGGAAGTACTCAAGGAAACCTTCGTACATGGGAGGCCATGCGTCTAGGTTATGATAGATATCATATGCCCACAAAATTATCCTTGGTCAATCTAATAGACCCTAAAAGAAAAAACGAGAAGATTACTATCATATTCTTCCCAATGGTGTGTCTTCTCTTGACATATAACTATCTCCACCGTCTGCAATTGAACATTATGTTTCAAATAAACTCCAAGATCATATAGGTAGTGCTCGTAGATATACTCAACGAGTGAATAAGCACATCCTTGTCTTATGATGATACGAGGTTGTATGTCATTAGACATCTTGTATGATAGTGGCAAAACACCCTTCCAATGTTGGATTCGCTTCACCCTATTTGATTCACCAAATATAACTACTAAATGATGACCACCGTTCTATTCCCTTATCCCCCTCGCCGACCCAAACCTACACTCAGATTACTCGAAAGGAATTGTGAAGCAAAGGGTGAGCACAACTAGCTCAAGAAAGAATATCATGACTAAAGATAAATAAATTATCAATAGCCTTCAACAAAGAATAAATCGAGATTTAGAATATATGCTAGATGATAAAACTTTTCAACCATAGTTGCAGAACGAACGAAGAATCCATTAGAAGAGTCAAATAGACCATAAAATCTATTATCTTCTCCATGTTAAAAGTCCATCAACAATGTTTTATCCTCGTAACATTAATCAACAATTCCTATCCACAATCACGCAGTATAACTCATAATCGTAATTGTAGTTCTAAATTCCTTTCCTCATCCAGACAAAGTTAATTTTCATCACCGAAATCGAAAGTAATATGCACACAAGCCAATCATGTTTGATGATAAAGCATATACTTTGTAACAATCTTATTCATTTATTAATAAAAAGTATTAATTTATTAAAGGCTTTTAATTATCTACACGACGTCGTTTTTATAATATGTGATAAACCCATAGTTTTAAGCAATGCTTTTAGAATAATGATGATGATCATTCTAATGAGATCTAAATTCTTTGAAAGTTTAAAACTAAAATAGTTCCCAATCATTGATTACTAAATTGGGGATTAGTGAATCCTGGATAGATTGGTACATACGCTGCTTGCTCATCGATGATGAGGATGATTGATCTCATGATCATTTGTGTGGAGACACCAAAGCAAGTATGTAGTGCTTATTAGAGAATAAGTTCATCGAACGTGGCCTCGCTAAGGAATACCTAATGGAGTTTTACTTGCCATCAATAGAATTCTCAGAGTAGATAGTAGACAAGTGATCGTTGGACTTGAGATCATCATAGATCTCGTGTATGATGAGTTATACTTTGACTTATTCCTTAAGACCCTTAGGGTATATCAAAGGGTATGCTTGGGTATAATAAGTTGTATATGGAGATAATGAATGATCAATAAAGAATCTACCACTTCTATTAAAAGAAGAGAAATGTCCTATGTGATTCGATAAATGACAACCCAAAGAGTCCTTGGCCAAGGCGTAATAAAATTAGAAAGAAGTTTCTAATTTGCATTATTTGAGTCAGTGCATTTAAGAGTCGAAATACATATAATTAAATAAAATAAGACTTGACAAAGAATTCCATGCCTTATATTTAATCGGGACATCAGATGGTGGAAGGATTGAATTGTATTTCAGAACTATTTACTCAAAGGTTCTTTTATGATTAATGTTGAAATCTATATTATCCGAAAAGTCGCTGATCGCTAGAGAGGCTTATCCTATTCAGAGAATAAATATTATTTATTTAAATAAATTAATTGTTTAATTTATTTATTTAAATAAGATTAGAATTGTTCTAATTGATTTATTCACAACCTATTAATACGGAGAACCTAAAGGGTCACACCATAAAAGGAAGAATAATTATTTAAGAAGTTAATGGCATAATCGTAATAATATGTTATGTATATTTAATTTAATCTATGGTGATAGAATAAATTAAATAGCTTAATATTTATTATTTAATATTTTAGAAATATTAAATATAAATTAATAAGAGGAGTCTTATTAATATTATTACAATTATTATTATTATTTTAATTTCTAAAAGAGTTTAGAAATTAATTTAATATAAGTACTCTCATTTATTCCTAATAGATTAGGAGGAAAATTAGTTAAAAGAGTTTAATTAATTATCCCTAATAAGATTAGGGAGCCCATTTAATTAAAAGAGTTTAATTAAATAATACCTTATTTTATTAAATATAGGTTACCTCGATATCTTTATAAGAGGTGTCTTATATCGATATCAAAATATACGCAATTCCAAAAGTCGAGAGTACGCTTTTTTCTATGTAGATAGAAAAACTAGGGTTTAGCCAACCACCCATCTTCTTGAATCATTCTTCTTCCTCGGTGGATCACCTCTGAGGCCAAACACTTGGGTGGCTAACGCCGATCAAAAGAAGGAACCAAACCCTATGGATTCAAGTTGAACGCGAAAAGGATCGAGGTGAACTTGCACTGAGGAAGTTCGGATCTTCAAGGGTTTGTTTGTTTTTCATATCTTTTCGCTTAATTAATAATTGTGCATAAAGGGTGATCCGGGTATATGGTTTGTAAAAATTTTAAACTCGATTTTTACATCGCTTCCAAGCACTTTTATGCAATTTGATCATGTTTCTTGAATATTACAAACCTAACAAAGGCATCGTGAGCCAAACTTTTATGCTAATTATTAATTATTTTAATTTGATATATATATTGATATGTGTTTAGAACAATTTAATTGGGCATAATTTTGTGTTGTATAAAATTTTATGAAAAAAATTAATCGCTAACTTTTTGTTTTTTTTTGCTATTTCACGCGTGTCCTTTATCACGTGGATGACTAATCATAGTGAATCATTAAAAGTGAGTTACAGGTGATATGTTATCAAGGGATATCACGCTGCAATATGGATTCATAAAGTAACAGGATTACTTTGTTTTCTTAAAGGTTATATATATAATCTTATTACTCATGTTCCTTCACGCAAAACAAGGGAGCATTCATGTATAATGGTAACAGGATTGGTATAATATATATATAGTATATATAAATAACCGATAATATTTATATATTATATATATTACGTTCGGATATATATATATATATATATATATATATATATATATTTCTCAATTATTTTATAATTAAAACAAAAGTTTATTTTAATCTTAAAATAAAAGAGTGTATTTTAATTTAAAATTGAATTTCATGCTAACTAATTAGAGTTGGAATTGATTCCATGATAACTAATTGGAGTTGAAATTGATTCCATGTTTCCTTAAAATAAAGGAGTTTATTTGTGAATAGGAAAATGAATCCATCTTTCCTTAAATAAAGGAGTTTATTTAGATATGAAATAAGATTTCATATTATCCAAAATAAAAGAGTTTATTTGTGAATAAGAAAGAGAATCCGTGTTTCCTTTTATAAAGGAGTTATTTTTTTTTATATGGAATTGATTCCATAATTAATTAAAATAAAGGAGTTTATTTTGATTAAAGATTTTGATTAAAATAAAATAGTTTATTTTATTCAAAATTGGATAAATTAAAATAAAATAGTTTTATTTTGATTTAAATTTGGATTAAAATAAAGGAGTTTATTTTGATTCAAAAATAGATTTTATACTAACTAAATTTGCCCATTAAATGATATCAATATATATATTAAATGTTTATTATTCATAAGATGAATGTTATTTATCGATGTATATGGTGATGTGTATGATAATAAATGGGATTGATTATGGACTATCGATCAATGTGATTGGATTTTATTTTAGTTGGATGCATGAATGTATGGGTTTTATTAAATGGGGTCTCACAGATTGCCTTCTCTAATTTTTCTTAATGTAAATTCTATCTCTCTCCTATGTATTTCCCTCGATCACGATCAAGGTTTCTATTTATTTTAAATAATTTTGTAATAGGAATAGTTAGAATTAATTTTGAAAAATTGGAGATCAAGGAGTAAGGAGCGCTTGAAGACCCGCTTTGTAATGAAGCCCGTGTTTAAATGTAATAGTTATATTTAAATATTATTTCTCGCACCCCTAGTTTCAACCTTTTGTTCACTTGGTGGCTCTAGTGAACCAAACTAGAATAAAAGTCCATAATCAATCCGTGTAGAATATAGTATTCTATATGTGAATGCTTATACTATATATATTATATATTATGCAAACACGCTCTTCGTGATGTTAATTAATATGACGCGTATTTTATATATATATATATATATACGCACGCAAGCACTAAACAAGATGAGACAAATTAATAACAAACCCCTCAATTTTTTTTATATTAAGTCCTAAGCGCTCAAAGATATTTGGAATATCGAACGTCGCTTTCTAGCATGATAAAATTAATAGAGTATTAAATATTTAATGAGTTTGTTGTGTCACCACAAGGCAAGTATTAAGTATTTAAGATGTTAATTTATCACATTTGATGCTTATAAAGAAAATTGAACAATATTGTTTTGTCAGGTCACCACAAGGATGATATTTTTTTTTTGAATATACGGAGTGCTAGGTTGGACTTAACTTGGATAATTTTGATTCGGATGTGCCACCACTGATCAAAATAATCTAAGAGGCAAAAGAAAAGGAGTCAGATAGTTGATGTAATTGACAAAAAAGTTGTCTACCTATTTATTTATATATAGTTTGTTGTGTCACCACAAGGCTATATACATTTGAAATGGGATCCTTATTCTCACTATCAAATCTTTAATTAGATTTTGCCGAACTATATAAGTGAGGGTAATATAGTTTGAAGAAAATAAAGGGAGATACCAATTTAAAACAAGACCTAAATTATTTTGGTAATTAATAAAAGAATGTATGTTAAAATGTTGTTAATTACAAATTCATCTATAGAATTTTACAATGTCTAAATTATCTATCATCATGGGCATATTAGATGCTAAATTAACCGCACCAAATTAAACTGGATTGGTTAAGGAATTTGAGAATAGTTCTCATAAATCAAAAGCTATCTTATGTCCTTAATACGCCTATCCCTCGCAATGGTTGCGCATAATGCCTCCGAGGAAGAGATTGCTACTTTTAGAAAGTGGCAAGATGATGCACAACTTGGCTCAATGCATCATGCTCAGATCCACGAGTAACAAGCTTCACACACACCGAAACTATGGATACTTCTACTATACTCCCGCACGCCAAGTAGTTGATGGTGAGGAAAGTAGGACCGATAGATATCGACATCTAAGAGCTCTTCCGATCTAGAATGGCCAATGACACTATAGTATGCATAAAAAAGTTCTTAACATAATCAATTTGATTGATCAATTAGACAACTGGTTTTGTCATGGATGGAGAGTTGAGCCAAGATTTGATCTCAGACTCACTCCCTGAACTCTTTCACAATTGTTGTGAATTTTCATATGAACAAGCTTTCAGATATCGCCTCACCGATTTGCTTAACATGTTGAAAAATGTCGAGAGTCACTTTCCAACCAAGAAAGACCATGTCTTATCGGTAGGGGCTAAAGGATCTTCCGAAAAAGAAGACAGATTCAAAGAAGGTAAATAGAAAGGCAAAAACAAAGGATAATAAGAACAAAATCGATACGGATAAAGAAAGGAGTTTGCTTCCACTACAATAAGCCCGGACACCGGAAAGAAATCATGCGAGAAACATCTTGCAGAGGCTAACCAAAGAAGCTTAGTGAAGTTTTGCCATAATACGCTTTTGTTCATGATTGAAATAAATTTTTCTTTAAGTCAAGGTTCTACTTGGGTATTGATACCGACTTTGGTTATCATAAATATAGATTTATGAAGGACCAAGCAGTAGAAAAGCTAAACAAATATAAGTAATCCTATATGGGAAATGTAGCAAAGGTTGCCATATTAGCCATAGAAACTTATAGTTTAGCAATGCCTACGGCAAATCTATTAAGTCAATAAGTTGTTATTGATTCCAGCTTCTTGTTAGAAATATTATTTCTATTTTATCATTGGACAATAAAATTTTGGTATTATAATTAAGAACAATTGTTGTTCTATTTATAATAATAATGTTTTGTATAGAATCGAAATATTACTTAATAAATTTTGTATACTTGAATTACATGAAAATAATTTTTCATATTGAACAAATTAGTATAAGAAAAGGAGATGATCATTCAAAGAGTCGAATGTGTGTATTTGCTAAAATACAAGTGTGAATTATTTGAAAGGTTCAAAGAATTCGTAAGTGAAACAAATTGGCAATGTATTAAGATTCTTTGATTAGATCAAGGAATAAATACTTGTGCAATAAGTTTCTCGATCATCTCAAATGGTTTTCTTTATAATGGACACATCCCGACACGCAATAAATGATTTATGTATCCGAAAGGAAAAATCGTACTTGTTGGACATGGTGCGGTCTATACCGATTTTACCGACATTCCAAAGATCCTCTAGGGTCATGTCCTAGAAATGGCTACATATCTACTAAAAGGTAACCTCAAAATCCTACCCCAAGACTCCATAAAAGTTATGGATGTGGAGGATTCCTAATCTTAAGTATGTTAAGATAAGGGGTTGTCCAACTTATGTGAAAAGGTTTCAAAGGATAAGTTTGGGACAAAATTTGACATGTACAGATTTGTGGGACATCCTAAAGTAAATTTAGGGCATATGTTCTATAATCCTACATAGCAAAAGGTGTTTATTATAAACACACCGCCTTCTAATTAGATAAAGGTGTTTATCATCAAGGGGCTAGTGGAGAATAATAGATCTTGAAGAGTTAAAGAACCACAAAACACTATAAGTCAAATAAGAGGAACTCAGAGATGAATTCCTATTGTACACAAACCGAATCGTAAATCTGAATAGTACCAAAGATACCTAGGAGGTATGGATTCATCATGGATGATGATGATGAGGTACACATCATAGAAGATGATGATCCAGAGTTACATTCGATGAGGTAAGACTTCTAGTGTGTAAAAAAGGTCATGGGAGCGCCGTGACATTCCTAGTATTATATGTTGATATACTACTTGATAAGGAATGACATACTAATACTACAATCAAGAAAGATAAAGTTGTCTAAACATTCCTCCATGAATGATTTGGGAAGAGTATCTTAATTGGGGATACAAATCTATATTGATAGATTTAAAAGGATCCTCGACTTAACCCAAGGAACGATATTCATTTGATGCTAAAGTCGCTTAGCATGGCAAACTCCAAGAGATGTCTCATGTTGATGAGCTATGGAGTGTATCTCTTAATAGTCCCCATGCACTCAAAAAAAAGAGGTCGCATGAGTAACAATCATGTATGCAATGAAATGTACGAGACCCGATGTTGATCACCATATTATGGAGAAGTTCACTATGAGTCGCTGAAAACATCTTAAAGTTTTTAACCCAAGACTAAGGATGTGAGCATACATGGTGGGTCCGAATTAAAACTAGAGGGCTTAACAGACTCAAGTTTTCGCATGCACTAAGATGACGTAAAAAAATCCACTTTAAGGTAAAGCATTATCTTGAATAAAGCAGTGCAAAGAATTGAAAAGGTTCCAAACAAAGAAAGAATTGCCGGGTTTAGTGATAAAGACAAAGTATATAGTCAGTAAATGAAGTCGCAAGTTGATTGTTTGGATGATAAGTTCATTACGTAACTAGAATAGTTCCTAAGTCTCATCTTGGATCTAAACATGTGCAAGTGTGGCACTTTCATTTGATTATAAGAATCATCAAAGATGGGAAATCACTATAGAGATGGTGGACTCTCAAGAACAACATTACATATCCATTAACTAAAGCTTATCCAACAAAGCAGGATAATCGCCACTTAGAGAAGAAGAGTATAAGATACAAATTGGCGATCGGCTTTAGTGCAAGTGGGAGATTGAAAGTAATATGCACACAAGCCAATCATGTTTGATGATAAAGCATATACTTTGTAACAATCTTATTCATTTATTAATAAAAAGTATTAATTTATTAAAGGCTTTTAATTATCTACATGATCCTCGCTTTTATAATATGTGATAAACCCATAGTTTTAAGCAATACTTTTAGAATAATGATGATGATCATTCTAATGAGATCTAAATTCTTTGAAAGTTTAAAACTAAAATAGTTCCCAATCATTGATTACTAAATCGGGGATTAGTGAATCCGGATAGATTGGTACATACGCTGCTTGCTCATCGATGAGGATGATTGATCTCATGATCATTTGTGTGGAGACACTAAAGCAAGTATGTAGGTGCTTATTAGAGAATAAGTTCATCGAACGTGGCTCGCTAAGGAATACCTAATGGAGTTTTACTCGCACATCAATAGGAATTCCTCAGAGTGATAGTAAGACAAGTGATCCTTGGACTTGAGATCATCATAAGATCTCGTGTATGATGAGTTATACTTTGACTTATTCCTTAAGACCCTTAGGGTATATCAAAGGGTATGCTTGGGTATAATAAGTTGTATATGGAGATAATGAATGATCAATAAAGAATCTACCACTTCTATTAAAAGAAGAGAAATGTCCTATGTGATTCGATAAATGACAACCCAAAGAGTCTCGTTAAGGCGTAATGAAATTAGAAAGGAGTTTCTAATTTGCATTATTTGAGTCATGCATTTAAGAGTCGAAATATATATAATTAAATAAAATAAGACTTGTGACAAGAATTCCATGCCTTATATTTAATCGGGACATCAGATGGTGGAAGGATTGAATCATTTGGTAACTATTTACTCAAAGGTTCTTTTATGATTAATGTTGAAATCTATATTATCCGGAAAGTCGCTGATCGCTAGGGGAGGCTTATCCCTATCAGAGAATAAATATTATTTATTTAAATAAATTAATTGTTTAATTTATTTATTTAAATAAGATTAGAATTGTTCTAATTGATTTATTCACAACCGGCTTAATACGGAGAACCTAAAGGGTCACACCATAAAAAAAGGAAGAATAATTATTTAAGAAGTTAATGGCATAATCGTAATAATATGTTTTTATGTATATTTAATTTAATCTATGGTGATAGAATAAATTAAATAGCTTAATATTTATTATTTAATATTTTAGAAATATTAAATATAAATTAATAAGAGGAGTCTTATTAATATTATTACAATTATTATTATTATTTTAATTTCTAAAAGAGTTTAGAAATTAATTTAATATAAGTACTCTCATTTATTCCTAATAGATTAGGAGGAAAATTAGTTAAAAGAGTTTAATTAATTATCCCTAATAAGATTAGGGAGCCCATTTAATTAAAAGAGTTTAATTAAATAATACCTTATTTTATTAAATAGGTACCCGACATCTTTATAAGAGGTGTCTTATATCGATATCAAAATATACGCAATTCCAAAAGTCGAGAGAGACGCGCTTTTTCTATGTAGATAGAAAAACTAGGTTTAGCCAACCACCCATCTTCTTGAATCATTCTTCTTCCTCGTGGATCACCTCTGAGGCCAAACACTTGGGTGGCTAACGCCGATCAAAGGAAGGAACCAAACCCGGTGATTCAAGTTGAACGCGAAAAGGATCGAGGTGAACTTGTACCGAGGAAGCTTTGGATCTTCAAGGGTAAGTTTGTTCTTCATATCTTTTGTTTAATTAATAATTGTGCATAAAGGGTGATCCGGTATATGGTTTGTAAAAATTTTAAACTCGATTTTTACACGCTTCGCACTTTTTTTATGCAATTTGATCAAGGCTTCTTGAATATTACAAACCTAATGTAAACATCAAAGATCATGGTTATACCAAATCACAGTTCATGTTCATAATCCTACTAATAAATTCATCTTTGCACTACGGGCCAAAGATATTCATCAACAAGTCATCTTTGCATTACAGGCCAAAGATATTCATCAACAAGTCATCTTTGCACTACATGCCAAAGATATTCAACAACAGGTCATCTTTGCATTACTAGCCAAAGATATTCAACAACAGGTCATCTTTGCATTACGAGCCAAAGATATTCATCAGAAATCATTCATCTTTTGACTACTGTGCCAAAGATATTCAGTTATATCATCATTTAGGACTGGGGATGATGCAAAATATTTTAAAGAAAACGAATCCAGTGAAACAAAAGAATAAATATTAAGGATTTGTACTTTAAACAACCCAAGTTCAAAAATACTTCATAAATAACCAAAGTGGAGTAAAATTCAAGAATGAAGACCAAAACATAGATCCAATCAAAGATAGGAATCATAACAGACAATCTTGGACACAGAGAAGAAAACTTAATTTTTCTGTAAATAGTGTTGTATTCGTGAATAGTGCCATACGTGAATAGTACCGTATACGTGAATAGTAACTCCGACACCAAAAGATAGAAATTTCACAAAAAACATTATCATGCTTCGTGAATAGTAACTCATGAATAGTAATTCCTAAATAGTAAGTCATGAATAGTAACTCGTGAATAGTAACTCATGAATAGTAACCCCGACATGAAAAAGTTCCAAATTTGATAAAAAGTTTAAACCAATATTTCGGCATAATGATATTGAAGAAATAATATCATTTATGAAGAAAATAATCTCCCTTACCTCAGAAAGAATAGTACTTCTGACTGAAATACTGGATATAGTGCTAAAAGAACTTACACCGTATAGCAATACTCGAAGTACTAAAATACTCACAAAAATACGCTCGATATATAGAGAGAGAAAGAGAGAGAAATCTTTAGTTTCTGGTGTGATTTTTAATTCTAACCTAAGCACCTATTTATAGGAAATTGCTTAGAACACCAAAGTAGAAAATTTAATATAATATTAATATTTTTATTAAAATCATACGCACACTTTGACAATCCAACTTCAGCACATTTACCACACAATTGGGGCCCATCAACTCACTAAAAACGTTTTTCATATTAAAAATAATTAAAACTTCCAAAAATCAATTATTTCGGAACATCGGAACTTCAATAATTCATAATAAATAGCCCTTTTATCAGAAAATTTGAATCTCGCGAATTTATATAGGAAATTCAATTCTCTACAACTTTACAGAAGAAAGTTTTTCTAAATTCCAAACAAAAATTGACCAAAATCCACATACGGACGATTTTACAGGCCATAATCAAATTTCAGTCAAGAAATTGGGTCCACCGACACACAAAACATGTGTTAATCATTTAATGCAACAAAAATAATCTTCCTCCTCATATACTCATATAGCACACATTCATTGTAAAAATATCATCATTATTATATTATAATAATATAATAAAATATTATTTTATCAGAAAAGATAAAATATCAATTTTCAACAATTGTCACTTTAAAAATTTTCTCCATCTATATCCACATAAAATCAATATTTTCCTCATCATATAAATCAATAATTAATTATTCACAAATAATATTACGAAATCACAATAATGACAACCAGTGCGGCTCCTAGGAAAGAGGGGGCTTTCAATAAGGATTTCTCCTCATCGGGCGCCAAGCAATTAGGTGATCAAACCTCTCTTTAGATTTTAACTTTCTAGACATTGTCAATAATGCTATCTAATAGTATTATTCAAATAATATGAATTATTGCTTCGATAATGGAAAATACCGTGTAGTGACAATTATTAAAACAACAAAGAATATGAAATATCAACGCAAAGAATTATTAAATCAATAAAATAAAATATCGAATAAGAATTATCGTAATAATTATCGAGTAGTGCCTTCACGTAAGAATCAATAATTGGTGCATTACCGCGGTCTATCAGGTAACAACGCCAGACATCGTGTTTTTAACCACCGGGTATTCCAACAAGATTAACGATAACAACCTGCTACTTGTCGCATTTAATATTCCTAAACCGCTAAAGAATATTCCACGACCAAACGAATATTCTCCGACAAAAATGAGTATTTTATAACCACTTGCTTATTTTAAAAAATTTTCATATATCACCCTTAACTTTAAACTTTTATCAATTTAACCATTTACTGAATAGTAATTATATGAAAAAATTGAATACTTTTATTTCATAAAATTCGGGGTCTTATAATCTCCCCTCCTTATGAAATTTCGTCCTCGAAATTTACGTACCTGGTATTTCAAAGAGTTGAGAATACCTTGCTTTCATTTCAGATTCAATCTTCCCTGTCATCATGATTTCTCCATTGCTCATCTCTTGTATTTCAGATATTATTCTAGAATACAGCTTCAAAACAAGGGTTAATTGAACAAATTAACATATCACATAATATCCCGATATTATGACTGACCAACAAATAAGCTTAGGTAGGACACACTAGCGAAGGATTTAATCATCTCTCCCCTCCTTGTTATATTTCCCGATCTCCGCTAGAGACCATATCCCTAAGCTCTGATACCAACTGTGACGACCCCAAAATAGGTCCATTCCATCCAACCCATTCTGAGTCGCCAAATACATGGTACAGAAAACAACTACAACTTTATTACAACAATTGTCGTGCAAAATACAACAACACATATGTTGTGAGTTTTGATACTAAAATATACCAACTGTGACTCTGGACACCAACTTGGATAGCACGTCACCATGACACCTTACATAAAGGTACAATCAATAACTATTTTAGAAATTAAAATCTTTGGGAAGTGCTCAAAGAAACCTTCGTACATGGGAGGCCATGCGTCTAGGTTATGATAGATATCATATGCCCACAAAATTATCCTTGGTTGTCCCAATAGACCCCAAAGAAAAACGAGAAGATTACTATCATATTCTTCCCAATGGTGTATCTTCTCTTGACATATAACTATCTCCACCGTCTGCAATTGAACATTATGTTTCAAATAAACTCCAAGATCATATAGGTAGTGCTCGTAGATATACTCAGCGAGTGGATGAGCACATCCCTGTCTTATGATGATATGAGGTTGTATGTCATTAGACATCTTGTATGATAGTGGCAAAACACCATTCCAACGTTGGGTTCGCTTCACCCTATTTGATTCACCAAATATAACTACCAAATAATGACCACTGTTCTATTCCCCCTGTTATCCCCCGCTCGACCCAGCTACACTCGTATTACCTGAAAGGAATTGTGAAGCAAAAGGGTGAGCATAACTAGCTCAGTAAAGAATATCATGACTAAAGATAAATAAATTATCAATAGCCTTCAACAGTAATAAATCAGAGATTTAGAATATATGCTAGATGATAAAACTTTTCAGCCATAGTTGCAGCGGAACGAGCAATCCATTAGAAGAGTCAAATAGACCATAAAATCTATTAACTTCTCCATGTTAAAAGTCCATCAACAATGTTTTATCCCTGTAATATTAATCAACAATTCTTATCCACAATCACGTGTATAACTCATAATCGTAATTGTAGTTCTAAATTTATTTCCTCATCCAAGACAAAGTTAATTTTCATCACCTGAAACATCAAAGATCATGGTTATACCAAATCACAGTTCATGTTCATAATCCTACTAATAAATTCATCTTTGCACTACGGGCCAAAGATATTCATCAACAAGTCATCTTTGCACTACAGGCCAAAGATATTCATCAACAAGTCATCTTTGCACTACATGCCAAAGATATTCAACAACAGGTCATCTTTACATTACGAGCCAAAGATATTCAACAACAGGTCATCTTTGCATTACGAGCCAAAGATATTCAACAACAGGTCATCTTTGCATTACGAGCCAAAGATATTCAACAACAGGTCATCTTTGCATTACGAGCCAAAGATATTCATCAGAAATCATTCATCTTTGCACTACAGGCCAAAGATATTCAGTTATATCATCATTTAGGACTGAGGATGATGCAAAATATTTTAAAGAAAACGAATCCAGTGAAACAAAAGAATAAATATTAAGGATTCGTACTTTAAACAACCCAAGTTCAAAAATACTTCATAAATAACCAAAGTGGAGTAAAATTCAAGAATGAAGACCAAAATATAGATCCAATCAAAGATAGGAATCATAATGCATAATCTTGGACACAGAGAAAAAAACTAATTTTTCTCAGAAATAGTGTCAGTATTCGTGAATAGTGCCATATACGTGAATAAAGTCTCAGATATCGTGAATAGTAACTCCGACACCAAAAGATAGAAATTTCACAAAAAACATTATCATGCTTCGTGAATAGTACTTTCGTGAATAAGTAACTCATGAATAAGAACTCCCCAAATAAGTAACTCATGAATAGTAACTCGTGAATAAGAATCTCATGAATAAGAACCCCGATACATGAAAAAGTTCCAAATTTGATAAAAAGTTTAAACCAATATTTCTAAGATAATGATATCAAGAAATAATATCATTTATAAAGAAAATAATCTCCCTTACCTCGTAAAAGAATAAGATTTCATCGAATATCGGATATAGTGTTAAAAGAACTTACACCGTATAGAAATACTCGAAGTACTAAAATACTCACAAAAATACGCTCGATATATAGAGAGAGAAAGAGAGAGAAATCTTTAGTTTCTGGTGTGATTTTTAATTCTAACCTAAGCACCTATTTATAGGAAATTGCTTAGAACACCAAAGTAGAAAATTTAATATAATATTAATATTTTTATAAAAATCATACGCACACTTTGACAATCCAACTTCAGCACATTTACCACACAATTGGGGCCCATCAACTCACCAAAAACGTTTTTCATATTAAAAATAATTAAAACTTCCAAAAATCAATTATTTCAGAACTTCGAAACTTTAATAATTCATAATAAATAGCCCTTTTATCAGAAAATTTGAATTTCGCAAATTTATATAGGAAATTCAATTCTCTACAACTTTGCAGAAGAAAGGTTTTCCAAATTCCAAACAGAAATTGACCAAAATCCACACACGGACGATTTTACAGGCCATAATCAAATTTCAGTCAAGAAATGGGGTCCACCGACACACAAAACACGTGTTAATCATTTAATGCAACAAAAATACTCTTCCTCCTCATATACTCATATATCACACATTCATTGTAAAAATATCATCATTATTATATTATAATAATATAATAAAATATTATTTTATCAGAAAAGATAAATTATCAATTTTTAACAATTGTCACTTTAAAAATTTTCTCCATCTATATCCACATAAAATTAATATTTTTCTCATCATATAAATCAATAATTAATTATTCATAAATAATATTACAGAAGCACAATAATGACAATCAGGCAGTTCCTAGGAAAGAGGGGGCTTTCCAATAAGGATTTCTCCTTACTGGCGCGCAATTAGGTGACCAAACCTCTCCTTAGACAGAAATTTCTAGACATTGTCAATAATGCTATCTAATAGTATAATTCAAATAATATGAATTATTGCTTCGATAATGGAAAATACTGTGTAGTGACAATTATTAAAACAACAGTAATATGAAATATCAACGCAAAGAATTATTAAATCAATAAAATAAAATATCGAATAAGAATTATCGTAATAATTATCGAGTAGTGTCTTCACGTAAGAATCAATAATTGGTGCAATACCGTGCTATCTTCTTGTGCAACAACGCCAGACATCGTGTTTTTAACCACCGGGTATTCCAACAAAGATAATCTGTAATAATCTATTTGTTATTTATAAACAACTTATACTTGTCGCTTTCTTCATCCAATCGCTTTCAGCATGGGCCCACACAAGGTCAATTGTCCGCATTTAATATTCCCGACAAAAAGAATATTCCACGACCAAATGAATATTCTCCGACAACAATGAGTATTTTATAACCACTTGCTTATTTTAAAAAACTTTCATATATCACCCTTAACTTTAAACTTTTATCAATTTAACCATTTACTGAATAGTAATTATAAGAAAAAATTGAATACTTTTATTTCATAAAATTCGGGGTCTTACAGTATACACGGGCTACCCTATACTTGGTGAAAATCTTCTGTTATTCCATTCGTTATTACTCTGTTGAAATATCTTGTTTGTGCATTTTACGCCGGACCTGATTCCGTCTTTATTATTTTGTTGGAATATCATGTATGCATGCTTTCTGTGGGACCGGTACCGCCTTTATTATTATTACGTTGAATATCCTGTTTGTGCATTTTACGCGGACTGGTTTCGCTTTTTATTATTCTGTTGGAACATCCTCGCTTGCGTAATTTACTTTGACCGTTCTTATTTATTATTCATTGGAATAACTCGCTCATGCGCAGTACCGCATGCATGGTGATTTCTTTTGTTATTCCATTCTTTATTATACTCAGTTGGTTAAAGTTTTGACTTCTATACTCCATGAAATTAGTGGAATATCCTTTATATTTGCTCTTCATCCAGTATCTTTTCATGGAAATATTCTTCTGAGGATTTTTGAATTTTACTCTACAAAGCAGTATCACGTTGACAATTTGGACGTTATTGGTTCCTGGATAAATTAATTCTTGAACTTGTTTTATTGAACTCTTATATCATTGTCATCATCCTCATGTTTATATTATGTTGAAAGTCATCTATAGCATGTAGTGCATAGATGGACTTGGTATGATTATGACCAGGGATTTTTCGGTATAATCATGACCGTAATGTTACAAATGATGTGAAAAAAGTCCTCATTGGCCCGTAGTGCATTGATGGACAGTTTTTGGTATGATTATGGCTATGGATTCTCTTCGGCCAAGGGTGCAAAGATGAATTGTTTTATGGCATGATCAGGACCGTTGATGAAAACATGATTATCTTTGGCCCGTAGTGCATGGATAATTGTGGTCGTGATACTAAAGAATATCCTTGGCCGTAGTGCAGGGGTGATTCTATGATGTGGATTATTTATTAAGCTAAGTCTCAGCGATAAAAGTGATGAAAAACCTTTTAAATCATAGAAGATAGTAGATTTTATTCTCTACTGACTCTTCTAAATGGATTGCTTGTTCACCGCAGCTTAAACTTGATGTTTGTTATATTGTATCGCTTTAACACTATCAAGACTAAAGATAATTTATTCTCGCATTATCTTAGTCATAATATTTCTTCTTGGGCTAGTTGAGCTCACCCTTTTGCTTTCATTGTTCGCTTGGAAATGAGAACGTAAATCGAACTAGTCGGGGAACGTGAGTGATGGTCCTAGATTGTGCATTAGTAGTCCTCACTATTCTCGCTAAATAGTGTGATAATAAATGTAATGAGGACTCCTTTGAGTTTGTATATTGTCTAGATGACAATATTTGTATTAAAACTCACAAAGATATGTTTAGTCGTATTTTACACGCATTGTCAGATAATTAAGTTGTATTTGAATTTTGTACAATGTATTTGGCGACTCAAGATGGGTGATGTATACCTATTTTGGGGAGTCACAACATATCAAAGCTTGGATATGATCCTCGCTAAGATGTGAGAATAGAACTAGGAGGGAGAGAGACAGAGAATTCCTTCGCTAGTATGACCTACCTAAGTTTATTTGGTATTTAATTGGTCGGTCAGAATATAGGGATAATATGTTACATGTCGATTAACCTTTGTTTTGTGGCAGTATCTGAAAATGACATCCAAGAATGTTGAGAATAGCAATGGAGCACATGAGATGTCCCAGACAAGCCAAAGCCGGTAGTTTAAGAGAGAGAGTTTTCTTTTTGTGACGAGGAACCTGGATAAAATTATCACGAGTATGTTAGTCATAAACTCTTGCGAAGTTTATACCGTGTTAGATACCGGTTCTACTCACTCTTTTATTTCACCTAGTTATGTTCAATGTTTGAAGTTAACTCCGGAGAAGTTAGACTTTGATATATCTGTTTAAACTCAGTTGGGAGAAACCTTCGTTACCTCCACTATTTATAAATCTTGTTCAAATCAACACTTTCACGTTACCTGTCAATCTTATCTCTTTGAAAATACTTGCATTGATGTGATTTTTGCAAACGATTGGTTAAATGCTCATCATGCTTTTCGTAAGGTTGTTAGCTTTCATATTCCTAACCAACCTGTTATGCGAATTCAAGAAACCAAACCACTAAAGTCAATCATTGTCATATCAAGCCATAAGTAAAGAGCCCCGATTCTTTCATTGTTGACTTCCTTGTGTGGAATGCACCGAAGCCAAACTTTCTATAGGCGACGTCGTGAATGACGATTGTGACGCCCCCAAAATTAGGTATACATCACCCATCTTGACTCGCCAGATACATGGTACAGAATTCAAATACAACTTAATAATACAACTGTTGTGTACAATACGACAAAACATAAACTATGAGTTTGAATACAAATATTTTCTACTAGAGAGTATACAAACTCAAAAGGAGTCCTCATTACAATTATTATCACACTATTTCACAGAATAGTGAGGACTACTAATGCACCATCTAGGACCATCACTCCATTCCCCGACTCGTTCCAGCTATATTCTCATTTCCTAAAGAGAACAGTGAAAGAAAGGGGTGAGCTCAACTAGCCCAGTAAGAAATATTATGACTAAGATAATGCAAAATAAATTATCATTAGCCTTAAACAGTGTTAAACTGATACAATATAACAAACATCAAGTTTAACTGCAGCGAAACAAGCAATCCATTAAAAGAGTCAAGTAGAGAATAAAATCTACTATCTTTTATGATTTAAAAGGTTTTTCATCACCTTTATCGCTGGGACTTAGCTTAATAAATAATCCACATCATCAAATCACCCCTGCACTACAGCCAAGAATTTTCTTTAGTATCACGACCACAATTATCCATGCACTATGGGCCAAGAATATTTATGTATTCATTAATGGTCATGATCATGCCAACAATTGTCCAACAATGCACTACGGGCCAATGATGACTTTTACCACATCATTTGTAATATTACTACCATGATTACCTAAATAATCCCCTCGTCATAATCATACCAAGTCCATCTATGCACTACAAAAGCCACGTATGACTTTCAAAAATATAAATATGAGGATGATGACAATGATATAAGAATTCAATAAAACAAGTTCAAGAATTAATTTGTCCAAGAACCAATAACGTCCAAATTGTCAACATGATATCGCTTTATAGAGTAAAATTCAAGAATGCTCGTAAAAATATTTCCATGAAAAGATACTCGACGAAGCGCAATTATCAAGGATATTCCACTAATTTCATGGAGTATAGAAGTCAAAACTTTAACCAACCGAGTATAATAAAGAATGGAATAACAAAAGAAATCACCACGCATGCGGTACTTCAGCGATGTATTGGAAGTTATTCCAACAGAATACAAAATAACGGAACTGTGTCAAAGTAAATTCAATGACCGACAAGATGTTCCAAATGTAATAATAAAGAATGGAATAACAACAAATCACCATGCATGCAGATTTCAGATGACAAAGTTACTCTAATGTAATACTAATAAGGATTTTAATCAGTCCGACGAAAATGCATGCATGTGATATTCCAACAAAATAATAATAAAGATTTTAATCAGTCCGTCAAAACGCATGAGCATGTGATATTTCAATGAATAATAAAGTCGAATCAGTCCGACGAAAAATGAACAGAGAGAGGATATTCCAAATGTAATAATAAAGATGTAATAATAGAAGAATGTCACCAAGTATAGGTAGTCCAGCGAGATAATCAAGTTATTCCAAAGAGAATAATAAAGAATGGAATAACATAAGTTCTCTTTATGAATACAAAAAAACAATACCCCTTACAAGTACAATAAATAATATTCCCTACCTTAAGAAGAAGAGTCTAATGATATATAAGTAGTGAAGTAGCGAGAATACTTTATTCTTTCTCTCTATAGTTTATCTCTCTAGAGTTTCAAAGAATTCGTAAGAAAATAATGAAGGAATGAGCTTCTATTTATAGAAAAAATGGACCGCATAAGTAACTAACTCATGAACTATGGCTAGATTGATTTACTTTAATCGACTATCCATATTTAAAGCAAAATCTTTTAAATAAAATATAATATATTCTATTTATAATTTAATAAAATGAATAACTTTATAAAAGATTTTACTATGCAAACACTACGCAGTACTTATGCAAACACTATGCATAATAAAATATAATATATTCTAATTATTGTCTAATAAAATGTATAACTTTATAAAAGTATTTTGTTTTATATAAAAGATTTTACTATGCAAAACACTATACAAACACTATACAACACTATGCATAATAGAATATAATATATTCTATTTATAGAATAACTTTATAAAAGTATTTTGTTTTATATAAAAGATTTTCAGATTATTACATTAATAATACCAACAAAACCGAGTGACTTATCACGTAAGCATCAATAATTAATACCGTAGTTTACTATGCAACCACGCCAGACATCGCATTTCTTTAACACCGGGTGTTTCAACAGCTTAACTGTAAAACTCCCGCCGTTATTTTCATAAAAAGTATTTTTGTCGCTTTTTCAATCCGACAATAATTCCGCTTATGGGTCCACTAATGATTGTGTTGTTGTATAAATATTCCCCAACCAATCGAATATTATATAACAACTTATAACAACAATCGTTTTTGCAAAATTTATAAATATTACCCACAACTATAACATCATATCAATTTCACTCCATAATATTCAAAAATAATATTTATAGAAAATTCATCTTTATTCAAAAAGTCAGGGTTTTACAATCTCCCCTTCTTATGAAATTTCGCCCTCGAAATTAGGTTACGACTGGTATATCAAGAGGTAAGGATACCTTGATTTTATTTTAGATTCTAACTCCCAAGTCATTTCCTCAACATCGTGGTTTCTCCACAAAACTTTGACTTGAGGTATAACCTCGAGCGTAGAATATGTTCCTTCTTATCCAAGATTTGAACAGAACCTCTTCATACGCCAAATCTTCCGTTATTTCATTCTTGCCTCTAACTCAATAATGTGGTTCGGTCTTCCACATATTTACGTAACATGGATATGTGAAAAATGTTATGAACACGAGACATACTTGGCAGAAAAAGCGAGTCTATAGCCACGCTCCTACTCGATCAAGGATTAAAATGGGCCGATGAATCGAGGATTGAGCTTTTCTCTCTTTTCAAATCTCGTAACTCCTTTCTATGGAGCAACACGTAACAACACATGATCTCCTATATCAAATTCCACGCCCTTTCGATGAGGATCAAGATAACTCTTTTGTCGATCTTGTGAGGTTTTTATACGTTGTCGGATCATTTGAATCTTTTTCGTAGAGTCATACGCACTCAACTCCGGCCCCAACAACATTGCTTCACCCACCTCATCCCAAAGATAATCGAGAGAATGACACTTTCTTCCATACAACGCTCGAATGGAGCCATGCCAATACTTGCTTGATAACTGCTTGTTGTAGGAAAACTCCACCAATGGTAAGAACTTGTCCCAACTTCCTCAATTCAAGGACACGTAGTCTTAATAGATCTTCAAGAGTTTGAATCGTCCTCTCCGATCGCCCATCCGAGAGGATGATATGCCGAAGCTAAATCAGAAATCCGCGCTCCATAGCTTTTTGCAAACTAACCCAAAATCTTGAAGTGAATCTTGGGTCTCGATCGTAAACTATGGATACCGGCATACCATGCAATCTTACAACCTCGCTTTATGTACACACGAGCAAAGACGTTCAAGTGTATAAGTTTCTCAGATCGGTAGAAGAAATGAGCGTACTTGGTCAATCTATCAACAAATACCCAAATCGCATCTATGCCTTGAGAAACTTTGGGAAGACCGTAGAATTAAATCCATGGTAATGTGCTCCCACTTCCATTCTAGAATTTCAAGTGGTTGAATGGACCTTTTGGTACTTGATGCTCGCTTCCGACTCGCTGACACGTTAGACACCTTGAGATAAACAAATACTATCTCTCTCTTCATATTGCTCCACCAAAATGTATGACGAATATCATGATACATTTTGGTACTCCTAGGATGGATTACAAACGGTGTGTTATGAGCCTCCATCATGATTTTATACTTTAAATCAGGGTCCTTAGGAACACAAAGTCTGGAGTTGACTCGAAGTATTCCTTCTTCATCGATTCTTGTTTCCGGCATATCACCTTCTTGCACTTTCTTCCTCATACACATCAACTACAAGTCTGTAGCTTGAGTAGCTTTAACTTTATCAATTAAAGTCGGTTCTACTCGTATATTCGCCATCATCACATGGGTCCCTGGAGTCTTTAACTCTATCTCCATCCTTTGCAAGTCACACAAAATGGGCCTCATACGACAATATAGCATTCGCGACTTGTGATACGATCTTCTACTCAATATGTCGCCTACCACGCTCGCTTTTCCGTGATGGTATTGGATGGTATGATCATAATCTTTCAACAGCTTCAAGCCAACGTCGTTGTCGCATGTTGAGTTCCTTTTGAGTGAAGAAATATTTGAGGCTTTTATGATCCGAAAAGATCTCCACTTTCTCCCCATACAAGTAATGCCTCCAAATCTTTAGTGCGAAGACAACAGCTGCCAACTCTAGATCATGAGTAGGATAATTCCTCTCATATTCTTTGAGTTATCGTGAGGCATAGGCTATGACTTTTCCATGTTGCATAAAAACACATCCTAACCCTTTGCCCGAAGCATCACTGTAGATGACAAATCCTTCCGAACCAGATGGTATTGTTAGAACAGGTGCTGAAATGAGTCTCCTCTTGAGTTCTTGAAAACTCTTCTCACATTCCTCACTCCAACCAAACTTTGTATCTTTTCGATTCAGCTGAGTTAGTGGAGTAGCGATTCGAGAAAACCCTTCTGCGAATCTCCGATAATAACCAGCTAAGCCGAGAAAGCTACGTACTTCGGTCACTGATTTAGGTTGCTCCCAACTTTGAATAGCTTCAATCTTTCTTGGTTCAACAGATATTCCATGACTTGATACCACGTGCCCAAGGAATGCTACTTCCTCAAGCGTAACTCGCACTTCTTCAACTTGCATAAAGCTTATATTCGTGAAGTTTTTGGAGTATCGCCCTCAAGTGTTGCTTCACGATCTTCATGGGTTTTGGAATATATGAGGATGTCATCAATAAAGACGACCACAAAGTGATCCAAATATTCCTCGAATACTCGGCTCATCATATCCATGAAGGCAAAGAGGAGCATTAGTCAATCCAAAGGACATGACTAGAATTCATAATGCCCGTCTCGAGTTCTCGAAAGCCGCCTTTGGAATGTCATCTGCTCTAATCTTCAATTGGTGATATCCTAATGAAGATCAATCTTTGAAAAGAATTTGGCTCTTGCAATCGCTCAAACAAAAGTCATCAATACGCGGGCAATGGGTACCTATTTTTGATGGTGACATGATTAAACTCTCGATAATCAATACAAAGTCGCATACTCCCATCTTTCTTCTTCACAAATAGAACAGAGCACCCCAAGGAGAAGTACTAGGACGAATAAAGCCAATGTCTAATAATTCTTGCAATTGGGTCTTTAACTCCTCGAGTTCAATAGAGCCATTCGATATTAGGCTTTGGAAATAGGTTTTGTACCAGGTTCAAGGTCAATATAAAATTCAATTTCACGCCTCTGGGTAGGCCAGAAGTTCTTCGTGGAATACGTCAGAAATTCATTAACAATAGAAATATCATTCAAAATCGACGATTTTTGTTTAGATCATGATATGAGCTAAGAAAGCTTGACATCCGCTTTTTAATAAACGAATAGCTTTATGGCTTGAGATGACGGTGATTGATTTTAATGGTTTGGTGGCTTGAATTAGCATATGTATTGGTTAGGAATATGAAAGCTAACAATCTTACTTAAAACAATCAATTTTTTGCATAATGAGTAGTTAACCAATCAATCCCTAGAATTACGCCAAATGCAAGTATTTTTAATGAAATAAGATCGACAGTAATGTGAGGGTACCGATTTGAACCAAACAAGACTTATAAATGCGGATGTAATGAAGCTTTCTCTCAACTGAGTTTTTACAGATAAGTCAAAGTCTAATTTCTCCTGAGTCAAATTTAATCATTGAGCGCAAGTAGGAGAAATAAAAGAATGGGTAGAACCCAGATCAAATAAGGTATAGACTTATAGAATTTATGATAAGCTTACCCGTGATGACCTCATTCGGGTTCCTTGCTTCTGGGAGGTCACAACAAACGCTCTCCTCAGCACTACCGGCTGATTTTTTTCCGACTGACCTTTGGTGCCTCCATCCTCGGCTTGAACTTGTCTTGGTGAGAACGAAAAAATCGGGCTAAGTGACATTCTCTTCCATAATTATAATATGCTTTGACTGAGATCGCGCAATTTGGACCGATATGTCCTCCCTCCGCATTTGAAGCATATAATAGGTGGTCGTTTCCTTCTTTAACAACGGTCTTTGGTCCGACGCCCTTCCATCATTATTGAATCTCCTTTTCTTGAAATGTCCATTTTTACCGCTTGCCATGATTACCACCGGTGGTTACCTTTTTTGCATGTTGATTCCTCCACGCTTGTTGTCACCGCTTTCAAGGATCGATACCACCGGTATTTTTATGTTTGCCAATGCTTTCGCTTGGTTATTGACTGACTACTCGCGCTCCAATAATTGAGCCCTATTTACAACATCCGAGTACAAACACGCTTTATGAGAAATAAGATATCGACGATTCTCCTGCTTTCAAACCTCTTAAAAACATTCGCGTCATTCGCTCCTCATTATCGACCAAATGGGATGCAAACCGGGATAACTCCGCAAATTTAGCCTCGTATTGCGACACTATTCATATTGTTTTGTTCCAATTTGATAAACTCCACTTCTTTCATGTGACGAATACTCTCGGAAAGTACTTGTCGTTGAATAGCTCTTGGAACTTCTCCCAAGACATCTTGAGTCGGCCAGTCAGGTACGCTTTTACGATTCCCACTAGTAATCTGCTTCTTCACGCAACATGAAGGTGGCGAAGGGAACCTTTTGCTCTTCGGAGCATCCCAAGACATCAAATATCTTGGTGATCTACTTTATACATGCTTCCGCCTTAAGTGGTTTTGGCTCTCCAATAAACTCCGGTGGTCCCAGCTCCTTGAACTGTTTACCGGTGACCGTCCGAGAGTTTCCAGTTTTTCCACCTACATTTCGAATAGGAGCCGTTCTCGCCTGATGTTTTGTGAATTGCATAAAGCCTCTAAATAATCCATCATTCATCATTTGGTCCGTGTTGTTGTTTGCACGAGGATTGTCTCCTTCTTGATGTACATTATCTTGATTATTGATATGTGGAGACTCAACGGTCTCTTGTGCTCCATTGCTATTCTCAACATTCTCGGATGTCATTTTCAGATACTGCCACAAAACAAAGGTTAATTAACATAAAACATATTATCCCTATACTTTGACCGACCAATTAAATACCAAATAAACATAGGTAGGTCATACTAAGCGAAGGAATTCTCGCCTCCCCTCCTAGTTCTAGTCTCACATCTTAGCCGTGGATCATATCCTAAGCTTTGTTACCAACCGCGACGCCCCCAAAATTAGGTATACATCACCCATCTTGAGTCGCCAGATACATGGTACGTAATTTAAAAATAACTTAATAATAACAACCGTCAGTACAACAATACGACAAAATATAAACCGTGAGTTTGAATACAAATATTGTCTACTAGAGAGTATAAAAACTCAAAAGGAGTCCTCATTACAATTATTATCACACTATTTCACGTAATAGTGAGGACTACTAATGCACCATCTAGGACCATCACTCCATTCCCACTCACTTCGTTCCTATATTCTCATTTCAAGAGAACAAAGGAAAGAAATGGGTGAGTTCAACTAGCCCAGTAAGAAATATTATGACTAAGATAATGCAAAATAAATTATCATTAGTCTTAAACAGTGTTAAACTGATACAATATAACAAACATCAAGTTTAACTGCAGCGGAACAAGCAATCCATTAAAAGAGTCAAGTAGAGAATAAAATCTACTATCTTTTATGATTTAAAAAGTTTTTCATCACTTTTATCGCTGAGACTCAGCTTAATAAATAATCCATATCATCGAATCACCCCTGCACTACGGCCAAGGATATTCTTTAGTATCACGACCATAATTATCCATGCACTACGGGCCAAGAATATTTGGGTATTCATTAATGGTCATGATCATGCCAACAACTGTCCATCAATGCACTACGGGCCAATGAGGACTTTTACCACATCATTTGTAACATTATGGTCATGATTACACCGAATAATCCATGGTCATAATCATACCAAGTCCATCTATGCACTACAGGCCACAGATGACTTTCAAAAAATAAAAATATGAGGATAATGACAATGATATAAGAATTCAATAAAACAAGTTCAAGAATTAATTTGTCCAAGAACTAATAACGTCCAAATTGTCAACATGATACTGCTTTGTAGAGTAAAATTCAAGAATGCTCAGAAGAATATTTCCATGAAAAGATACTGGATGAAGCGCAATTATCAAGGAAATTCCACTAATTTCATGGAGTATAAAAGTCAAAACTTTAACCAACTGAGTATAATAAAGAATGGAATAACAAAAGAAATCACCATGCATGCATATTAGATAAACAAAGTTATTCCAATGTAATACTAAATAATGGAATCAGTCGCAAAATTAATCAAGCGGGATGTTCCAACAGAATAATAAAGAATGGAATAACAACAGAAATCACCATGCATGCGGTACTTCACACAGACAAGTTACTCCAACAGAATACTAAATACAAAAGAAATAATACCCCTTACGAGTATAATAAGTAATATTCCCTACCTTAAGAAGAAGAGTACTGGATATATAAGTAGTGAAGTAGCAGAATACTTTCTTCTTTTCTCTCTATAGTTTATCTCTCTGTAGTTCAAAGGAATTAAAAGAAAATAATGAAGGAATGAGCTTCTATTTATAGAAAAATGGACTCAAGATAAGTAATTAACTCATGAACTGGTCTAGATTGATTTACTTTAATCTGACTGGTCCATATTTAAAGCAAAATCTTTTAAATAAAATATAATATATTCTATTTATAATCTAATAAAATAAATAACTTTATAAAAGATTTTACTATGCAAATATTATGCAGCACTATGCAAACACTACGCATAATAAAATATAATATATTCTAATTATTGTCTAATAAAATGTATAACTTTATAAAAGTATTCTCGGTTTATATAAAAAGATTTTACTATACAAAACACTATGCAGATACACTATGCAATACTACGCATAATAGAATATAATATATTCTATTTATAGAATAACTTTATAAAAGTATTACGCTTTATATAAAAGATTTTCTCAGATATTACATTAATAATACCAACAAAAAACGAGTGACTTATTACGTAAGCATCAATAATTAATACCGTAGCGCTACTACGCAACCACGAGTATTATCGTACATTTAACACCGTGTTTCAAACAGCTTAATCTGTAAAACTTTCGCCGTTATTTTCATAAAGTATTTTGTCGTTTTTCTCAATCCGATAATAATTTCGCCAGGGGTCCACCAATTATTGTGCCGTTGTACGAATATTCCTCGTTAAAACGAATATTCTCCTACCAATCGAATATTATATAACAACTTGCGTACTTTTGCAAAATTTATAAATATTACCCACAACTATAACATTATATCAATTTCACTCCATAATATTCAAAAATAATATTTATAGAAAATTCATCTTTATTCAAAAAGTCGGGGTTTTACAACGATGACAAGTTGACAGGTATCAATGTGACGTGTTATCCAAGTCTTGGATGAGGGTCACAGTTTTGAATGATATTTTTATCGTTTATAAATTTCTTGACGTATTCCTGAAGACTTCTTAGCCTACCCTAGAGCGTGAAATCAAATTTTGTATTGACCCTAGTACAAAACCCATTTCTTAAACCCTCAAATATTTCTTCAACTAAAATGAACGTATCATGCGCCAAAGACGTTGGCTCGAGCTGTTGAAGATTATAATCGTACCATTCAATATCATTGTGGAAGAGCGAACGTGGTAGCTGACGTGTTTAGTAGAAGATCGTATGTGTTTACGAGTGCGATGTTGTTAGCACAAAGACTCATTTCGTATAACTTACAAATGATGAAGATAAAGTTAAAGACTCTAGGGACCCACATGAAGATAACGAATATACGAGTAGAATCAACTTTAATCGATAAAGTTAAGGCCGTGCAAGCTACAGATCCAGAGCTGATGAATACTAAGAAGAAGGTTCAAGAGGGCGTTATTTTAAAAGCAAGAGTTACTGAAGATAGGAAATCTCAACCCTTGATTTAATTGGCCCATTTGAAATCCTCGATTAAGTAGGAGCTGTAGCTTATAGACTCGTTTTGCCGCCAAGTATGTCGCGTGCTCATAACATTTTTAACGTATCGATGTTACGACCTGAACCACATTATTAATTTAGAACTGGACGAGATAGCGGATGATTTAACGTTTGAGGAGATACGTGTTAAATCTTGGATAAGAAGAATCGTATTCAACACTCAAAGGTTTTACCTCAAGAGTTAGAATCTGAAATGAAGTCAAGGTATCCTCACTTGTTCGGCATACCAGGTACGTACGTAAATTTCGAGGGCGAAATTCCATAAAGAAGGGAGATTGTGAGACCCCAGATTTTATGAATAAATATTTAACTTTCTCGAAATAATTTTTTTAATATTATGGTGTGGATTTGATATAATGTTATAGTTGTGGGTAGTATTTATAAATTTTGCAAAGTATGCAAGTTGTCATATAATATTCCATAGGTTATCAAATTTCATCTGTGAATTTCATAAGCAGTTATGTCCGTGATTTTTTCTCAAACAGTATCCCTTAAATTTTCCTATAAATAGGATGCTTAGTTAGAATTGAACTCACACCAGAAATTCAGAAAAATTCTCTTCTATAATCTTGAGCATATTTCTTTAGAGTTTAAGAAAGCTTTGAGCGTAGTGCAAGTTTTCTTTGAGTATATCCTCGCCCTACCAGTCAAAATACTCTTCTTTTACAGTAAGGGATATTACTTGTTGTACTCGTAAGGGATATTACTTGTTGTACTCGTAAGGGATATTATTTGTTGTACCTGTAAGGGGTATTATTTCTTTTGTATTCATGAAGAGAACTTCATTATTCCATTATTTATTATTCTGTTGGAATAACTCAGATACGCTGCTACCCTATACTTGGTGAAATTCTTCGTTTCTTCTATTCGTTATTATTCTCGTTGAATATCCTCACATGCATGCGTTTTACGCCGGACCGATTCCGCCTTTTTATTATTTTGTTGAAATATCCTGCATGCAAGGCGTTTTTACGCCGAACTTGGTTCCGCTTTTATTATTATTCTGTTGGAATATCCTCATGCATGCATTTTATGCGGACACTGGTTCCGCTTTTATTATTCTCGCTGGAACATCCCGCTTGCGGTGAATTTCACTTTGACCTAGTTCCGTTATTTATTATTCTGTTGGAATAACTCGTCATGCATCAATACCGCATGCACGGTGATTTTTTTGTTATTCCATTCTTTATTATACTCAGTTGGTTAAAGTTTTGACTTCTATACTCCATGAAATTAGTGGAATATCCTTTATATTTGCGCTTCATCCATTATCTTTTCATGGAAATATTCTTCTGAGCATTCTTGAATTTTACTCTACAAAGCAGTATCATGTTGACAATTTGGACGTTATTGGTTCCTGGATAAATTAATTCTTGAACTTGTTTTATTGAATTCTTATATCATTGTCATCATCCTCATGTTTATATTATGTTGAAAGTCATCTGTGGCCTGTAGTGCATAGATGGACTTGGTATGATTATGACAAGGGATTTTTTGGTATAATCATGACTGTAATGTTACAAATGATGTGGAAAAAGACCTCATTGGCCTGTAGTGCATTGATGGGCAGTTTTTGATATGATTATGGCTATGGATTCTCTTCGGCCAAGGGTGCAAAGAGGAATTGTTTTATGGCATGATCAGGACCGTTGATGAAAACATGATTATCTTTGGCCCGTAGTGCATAGATAATTGTGGTCGTGATACTAAAGAATATCCTTGGCCGTAGTGCAGAGGTGATTCGATGATGTGGATTATTTATTAAGCTGAGTCTCAGCGATAAAAGTGATGAAAAACCTTTTAAATCATAGAAGATAGTAGATTTTATTCTCTACTTAAATCTTCTAATGGATTGCTTGTTCCGCTGCAGTTAAACTTGATGTTTGTTATATTGTATCAGTTTAACACTATTGAAGACTAAAGATAATTTATTCTGCATTATCTTAGTCATAATATTTCTTAATGGGCTAGTTGAGCTCACCCTTTTGCTTTCATTGTTCTCTTCAGGAAATGAGAACGTAGCAGGAACTAGTCGGGAAACAGAGTGATGGTCCTAGATGGTGCATTAGTAGTCCTCACTATTCTGTGAAATAGTGTGATAATAAATGTATTGAGGACTCCTTTGAGTTTGTATATTGTCTAGATGACAATATTTGTATTAAAACTCACAGCATATGTTTAGTCGTATTTTACACGACTGTTGTATAATTAAGTTGTATTTGAATTTTGTATCATGTATTTGGCAACTCAAGATGGGTGATGTATACCTATTTTGGGGGAGTCACAATGAATGTCCCGAAATAAGATTTGATTTGAACATTTATGATCCACGAGTTTGGGATAATCTTGATGCAAAAATGATGTAGAAAAAGGTCCCCTAAGAGAAACTAATCTCAAATTCCCCATGGACGAACACAATAGACATTTATCTTTAAATTATAATCTTCGTACGTTACCAAATGGGGAAATTAAGGATCAAAAATGGCTAGAAGCAGTATCATGTTGGCAATACTAGCTGAAGCGCAAATTTTAAGGATATTCTACTAATTTCACACAATATAGAAGCAATACTTTATCAAAATGAGGGTATATGTGACGCCCCCAAAATAGGTATACAACACCCATTCTGAGTCGTCAAATACATGGTACAGAAACAACTACAACTTTATTAATACAACTGTTGAGCAAAATACGACAACACTTAAACTGTGAGTTTAAATACAAATATTGTCATCTAGACAATATCCACACTCAAATAAGTCCTCATTACAATTATTGATACACTATTTTACAAAATAGCGAGGACTACTAAAACAACTTCTAGAACCATCATTCCACACCCCGACTAGTACTCGCTACATTCTCGCCTCCTGAGAAGAAAAATAGAACAAAAAGGAAAAGGGTGAGCTCAACTAGCCCAGTAAAGAACATTATGACTAAGATAATATAGAACAAATTATCATCAGTCCTCAACAGGGAAAAATCTAATATAATACAATAGACAACCAGTTTTAAATCAATATTCGCAGCGGAAATAATAATTCATTAGAAGAGTTAAGTAGAGAATGAAATCTACTATCTTCTATATATGAATTTAAAAGTTCATCGTCGATATTTTATCCATGTAACATCAATCAATATATATCTAGAATCAAATATTCATCTTTGCACTACAGGCCAAAGATATTCATCATTGGTCATGTTCATCTAAACACTGCTCATCTTTGCACTACTGGACCAAAGATATTCATCGAAATCTTTCATCTTTTTGCACTACAAAGCCAAAGATATTCAAAGAATATCATCATTTAGGATCGAGGATGATGAAAAATATTTTAAAGAAAACGAATCCAAAGGAAGCAAAAAGAGCAAATATTAGGGATTCAGACATTACGCTTTTATCCAAGTTCAATAATACTCCATAATAACCAATTTTGAAGTAGAATTCAAAAATAAAGATCAAAACATAGATACAATCAAAGATAGTAACCAAAATAGACATCTTGGACAAAAAGAAGAAAATTTTATTTTTCGGTGAATAGTGCCATATTTGTGAATAGTGCCGTATACGTGAATAGTAGCCCCGACACAAAAAGCTCCAAATTTGATAAAAAGTTCATACCAATATTTTGGCATAATGATATTGAAAATAATATCATTTAAGAAGAAAACAACATCCCTTACCTCGAAAAGACAAGATTTCCGACATTTGAATATCGAATATAGAATTTGAAGGAACTTTCAGCAATCAGATAAAGAACACTCGTAGTCTTAAAATACTCACAAGAATACGCTCGATAATATAGAGAGAGAAAGAGAGAAGATTTAAGTTTTTGGTGTGATTTTCAATTCTAACCTAAGCACCCTATTTATAAGAAAATGCTTAGAACACCAAAGCAGAAAATTTAATATAATATTAATATATTATATATAAATTCTTATGCCAACCTTTGAATGCTGGAATCCCACATGTTTAACAACAAAATGAGCCCACCAACTTGTTAAAAACGTTTTTGTTGATATAAATAATTAAAACTTCCAAAAATCAATTATTTCGGAACCTCGGAACTTCAATAATTCATAATAAATAGCCCTTTGAACAGAAAAATTCGAATCTTATGTCTTTCTATAAGAAATTCAATTTTCTACAACTTTGCAGAAGAAAGTTTTTCCAAATTCCAAACAGAAGTTGACCGAAATCCACAAACGGGTGATTTTATAGGCTATAATCAAATTTCAGTCAAGAAACGGGCCCACAAACATGTTTAACATGTTTTAAATAATTTTTGTAACAAAAATACTCTTCCTCATTTATTTATATATCCCACATTCATTGTAAAATATCACCATTATTATATTATTAAAATATAATAATAAATTATTTTATCAAAAAAGATAAAATATCATTTTTTAACAATTGTCACTTTAAAAATTTTCTCCATCTATATCCACATAAAATCAATATTTTCCTTATCATATAAATCAATAATTAATTATTCACAAATAATATTACAGAATCACAATACTGGCAACCAGCCGCTCCTCAGAAAGAGGGGCTTTCCAATAAGAATTTCTCCTTATCAAAAGCAATTAGGTGACCAAACCTCTCCTTAGAATGTAACTTTCTAGACATTGCCAATAATGTTATCTAGTAATATTATTAAAATAATATGAATCATTGATCTGATAATGGGAAATATTGTTTAGTGACAATTATTAAAACAACAATAATATAAAATTTTCAACGTAGCAATTATTGACTCAATAAAATATTAAACAGTAATTATTGTAACAATTATTGAGTAGTGTCTTCTTACGTAAGAATCAATAATTGGTGCAATACCTTATGCTTCTTTGTCTGACAACGCCAGACATCGTGTTTTAACCACCGGGTATTCCAACAAAAGTTAATTGTGAATAACTACGCTTATTTATAAAAACTCATACTTGTCATTTTCTTCATCCAATCGCTTTCAGTTATGGGGCCAACAAAGGTCAATGTAATCGCATTTAATATTCCCGACGTAAAAAATATTCCACGACCAAACGAATATTCTCCGACAATAATGAATATTTTATAACCACTTGCTTATTTGAAATATTTGCGCATTTTACCCATAACTAACCACATTAATCAATTCAACCCTTACTATTTCAAAATAATAAATAGAGAAATTCAATTTTATTTATAATAAGTTGGGGTCTTACAGTATAATCAGGAATACGAGACGAAATAATATTACTCACATACTACAAAGTATGGAAGAAAATATTATTCCTTATGAATACTGAACAAAATAATATCTCTTACCTCAAAAGAAGACTGGATACTGGAATAGTGAAGTAGCAGACTTCTCTTCTTAACTATCTATAATTTCTCTCTATAACTTCTCTATCTATAATTGCTCTTGTGAGTCTTAGTGAATTGGTGAGAATGAAAGAAGAATGAGCTTCTATTTATAGGAAAATATAGTTTCGATAATTGCACGTTTTGGGGCTCAAAATATTATAGTTTAATACCTTCATCTTTTTCTTCATTTTTAATTTAGTCCTGCAAGTATTATCAAACTTGCACCACCTCCCCTAATAGTACATCATGTGAATATATAGTACATTCATGTGAATCAATAGTTCTATACATGTGAAAAAAATAGTTACAGTATAGTACCTTCATCTATACCTCCATTTTTAATTTAGTCATGCAAGTATTATCAAACTTGCACCACCTCCCCTAATAGTACATGCATGTGAATCAATAGTACATACATGTGAACAAATAGTAATAAGCATGTGAATTAGTAACAATTAATTGCTCATTTATCTGATTAATTATCGATTGGTCAATTAACCTCCAGACATCAATTATTATCAAAATAGATGTCGATTTCCATTAACACTAATAATCCCAACATAATGAAAATATCAATGTCATCTTTAATCAATACGAACTTATTCATCATTAATATTATAACTCACAATATTTAACAACCAGATCATTCCCAGGAAAGAGGGGGCTTTCTGATAAGGATTTCTCCCTATTGGCGCACAATTAGGTGACCAAACCTCTCCTCGACAGGACTTTCTAGACATTATCAATATTGTAAATAATAATATGAATAAGTTTATTGTAACGACCCCAAAATAGGTCCATTCCATCCAACCCATTCTGAGTCGCCAAATATATGGTACGAAAAACAACTACAACTTTATTACAACAATTGTCGTGCAAAATACAACAACACATATGCTGTGAGTTTGGATACCAATATATACCAAATGTAACTCTGGACACCAACTTGGATAACACGTCACCATGACACCTTACATAAAGGTACAATCAAAAACTGTTTTAGAAATTAGAATCTTTGGGAAGTGCTCAAGGAAACCTTCGTACATGGGAGGCCATGCTTTTAGGTTATGGTAGATATCATATGGCCACGAAATTATCCTTGGTTGACCTATAGACCCCCAAAGAAAAACAAGAAGATTACTATCATATTCTTCCCAATGGCGAGTCTTCTCTTGACATATCATTATCTCCACTGCTCTCTAATTTGGTATTATACTCCAAACAAACACCAAGATTATATAGGTAGTGCTTGTAAATATACTCGTAAAGTGGATGAGCACAACCATGTCTTATGATAACACGAGTTTGTATGTCATTAGACATCTTGTATGATATAGTGACAAAACACCCTTCCAAAGTTGGGTTACGCCTTCACCTATTTAATTCACCAAAATAACTATTAAATGATGTATAAAATACAACACACTAAATCCCTCAATAAAATTATTTTCATACTCTTTGGGGAGAACCTCAACAACTATAGACCATCGCTCTATTCCTTGTTATCCCCATTTCAACCCAAATTACACTTTTATTACACGAAAGGAATTGTGAAACAAAAGGGTGAGCACAACTAGCTTCGATAAAGAATATTATGACTAAAGATAAATAAATTATCAATAGTCTTCATCGGTAATGAATCGAGATTTAGAACATATGGTAGATGATAAAACTTTTCAACCATAGTTGCGGTGAACGAGCAATCCATTAAAAGAGTCAAATAGACTATAAAGTCTATTGTCTTCTCCCACGTTAAAAGTCCACCAACAATATTTTATCCTCAACAACAACAATCAGCAGTTCCTTTCCACAATCATATGAATAACTCATAATCATAATTGTGATTCTAAATTCCTCTTCTCATCAAGGGCGAAGATAATTTTCATCACTTGTCTTTACAAAACATCAAATATCATGGTTATACCAAATCACGCCTGCTCATAATCATACTAATAAATTCATCTTTGCACCACGGGCAAAGATATTCATCAACAGTTCATCTTTACACTACAAAGCTAAAGATATTCAACAACAGTCATCTTTGCATTCTGAGCCAAAGATATTCATCAATAATTCATCTTTGCACTACAAAGTGCTAAAGATATTCAACAACAGTCATCTCTTTGCATTCTAGAGCCAAAGATATTCATCAATAATTCATCTTTGCACTACGAAAGCAAAGATATTCAACAACAGTCATCTTTGCATTACGAGCCAAAGATATTCATCAATAATTCATCTTTGCACTACAAAGCTAAAGATATTCAACAACAGGTCATCTTTGCATTACGAGCCAAAGATATTCATTAATAATTCATCTTTTTACTACAAAGCTAAAGATATTCAACAACGGTCATCTTTGCATTACGAGCCAAAGATATTCATATATCAACGAAATACATAATCATTTCGAAGTTATATAACAATAATTATAACCATGTTGATCGATTCACCTTTGCACTTAAGCTAAAAATATTCAATTGTAAATTCAATGGTCATGATCATACCGATCAACAATTCAACTTTTGTACTCTCGGCCAAAGAGAACCTATGGTCACGATCATACCAATAATCTACCCATCTTTACACTCAAGTCAAAGAGAAATATCATCATTAGGGTTATAAGAATGTTATATAAAAATAATATAATCAAAACATGGTTTTAATTTCAAGAGTAAGATTCATAAATCAACGATAATTTGGTCAGAGAAGAAACCAATTTGTTGTGAATAGTACCCGTATTAAATATATAGTCCGTATCGTAGTAACCTCGACACGAAAAGATAAAGTTTCATAATAAAATTCATATCCATATTTATAACACCTTAATCCAAATGTTATAAATCACTTAGAAATCTCATAATCTAATATTATTAATATTATAATAATATTTTAATCATTTCTCAAACTTATAAATAATTTAATCCAATTATTTACACTTTAATAATTAATGCATTTAATCATCTAAAATGCCAAACTCATAAGATTTCATCATCATTAACCAAAACCCTCATAAAAATCAGCATATATCTCATATATGATTATCAAACCAATAAATCATATTTTCCAATTTTCTTACTTCACATAACATATTTAATTCATTTACTCATAACTAGAACATATTCATGAAAAATACCAAATCGGGTTCTAAAAATATTTCTTTTACGGGATTTAGCATAAAATAGTCCCATATTGAACATATATTTTTCTCGAAATTTTAAAAATTCATTTACTATTTTTCATATGGCCAATATTTAAACATTTATCATAAATTGTACTTTTATCCAAAAATTTCGAAATTCACAGTACAATCGATATTATATAGATGTACTCTTAATAAAAATTTTATCAATTTTGGAGTTAACCGCAAGGAGTTATAAATAGTTACTTTTAAAATAGTCTTTTCTCATAAAATCCATAACTCCTAATCTATACATCCAAAAATACCTCAAAATAATCATAGTGGTGTAAAATTCAAGAATGATCAAAACATGGATACAATCAAAGCTAGTATCCGAATAGATATTTTAGACGAAAAGAAGAAATTTTATTTTTAAATTGAATAGTCTTAGTATATGTGAATAGTCTTGATATCGTGAATAGTAACTCAAACACCAAAAGATAGAAATTCCACAAAAACATCTTCACGCTTTATGAATAGTACTCGTGAATAGTAACTCGTGAATAGTAACTCATGAATAGTAACTTCGTGAATAGTAACTCATGAATAAGTAACCCAGACATGAAAAAGTTCCAAATTTGATAAAAACTTGAGATCACATTTCAAAGATAATGATATTGAAGAAATAATATCATTACTGAAAAAAATAATATCCCTTACTATCCCTTACCTCAAAAGAGCGGCGACTTCGACGGGATATCGGATATGATGTTGAAGGAAACTTGCAGCGATGAATATCAACTCACCAAGTATCTAAATACTCACAAATTACACTCAATAATCTAGAGAGAGAAAGAGAAAAACTTTGTTTACGGTGTGATTTTCAATTCTAACTTAGCCCTCTATTTATAGGAAAATGTTAGCCCGCAAAGCGAGACTTGACTGACTGCTACGATGGCTTTACTCGCTACTATTCCACCCACCAAAAATCAGCCATATTCCCCAACAACCAAGAGTGGGGCCCACTCAATTCTAGAATTTTCCACCAAAACCTAATTTCCTAATCGATTTACCTCTTAAAATTCATAACAAATCATACGTTCATTTTTAACGGTTCAAAATTTGTGGACATATACTCAACTTATATATGTATAACATATCCAAAAATTACAACGATCCAACAGTCGGATCAAAATTTATAACTCACATAATATAAATTTGAAGAACACTGATTTTTTTCGGACTATTAGTCCTTCGGACCGCTTCATTCAAAATTTCACCACGAAATATATACAAAAGAATTTTTGGGTGATTCAAATTTTACTGATTAGCTTACTTCTAGGGCTTTCTTTTGATATATGGCTCATCTCTTAACTCATTATACACAAAGAGTTATGGATTTTACAAAATCAAGTAATAAACTAATTTTTACGAAAATCCCATATTTTGTTCTCCATTTAAACAAATCTTGATAAAACACCTCATCTTTAATTCCTTCACTTATAAATACATAAATAAATCCATCATTTATATCCACATCAAATAAATATTTTCTTATCATATAAATCAATAACTAATTATTCACAAATAATATTACGAAATCACAATAATGACAACCAGTGCGGTTCCAGGAAAGAGGGGCTTTCCAATAAGAATTTCTCCTTCTTGGCGGCGCATTAGGTGACCAAACCTCTCCTTGATGTAACTTTCTAGACATTGCCAATAATGCTATCTAATAATATTATTCAAATAATATGAATTATTGATCCGATAATGGAAATATCATGCGGTGATAATTATTGAACAACAATAATAAAATATCAACACAATGAATTATTGAATCAATAAAATAAAATATTGAGCAATAATTCTTTGTAACAATTATTGAGTAGTGCCTTCTCACGTAAGAATCAATAATTGAAAAAATACTGTCTGTCTGGTGTGCTTCTTGTCTGCAACAACGCGTATTACTTTACTTTACCAACCGGGTATTCCAACGGTGTTAGCTTGATATGATTACTGCCGTTATTTATAAAAACTTAATTTTGTCGTTTTCTTCATCCCAAGCGGTTATTACATTATGGGGCCCAAAAATGGTCATTTAGCATCGTCATGCGAATATTTCCCGACGGAAAAGAATATTCCACGACCAAACGAATATTCCCCCAACAACAATGAATATTTTATAACCACTTGTGTATTTTGAAAAAATTCATATATCACCCTTAACTTTAACTTTTATCAATTTAACCATTTACTTGAATAGTAATTATAAGAAAAATTAAATACTTTTATTTCATAAAATTCGGGGTCTTACATCTCCCTCCTTATGAAATTTCGTCCCCGAAAATTTACGTGCTGTATTTCAAAAGTTGAGAATACCTTGCTTTCATTTCGATTTCATCTTTCCTGTCATCATGATTTCTCCATTGCTCATCTCACGTATTTGGATATCATTCTAGAATACAACTTCAAAACAAGGGTTAATTGAATAAATTAACATATCACATAATATCCAGATATTATGACCGACCAACAAATAAGCTTAGGTAGGACACACTAGCGAAGGATTTACTCATCTCTCCCTCCTAGTTCTATTCCCGATCTCTCACTTGGAGATCATATCCTAAGCTCGATACCAACTGTATGTGACCCCAAAAATAGGTCCATTCCATCCAACCCATTACGAGTGCAAATATATGGTGCAAAAACAACTACAACTTTATTACAACAATTGTCGTGCAAAATACAACAACACATATCTTTGTGAGTTTGGATACCAATATATACCAAATGTAACTCGGACACCAACTTGGATAACACGTCACCATGACACCTTACATAAAAGTACAATCAAAAACTGTTTTAGAAATTAGAATCTTTGGGAAGTGCTCAAAGAAACCTTCCGTACATGGGAGGCCATGCTTTTAGGTTATGGTAGATATCATATGGCCACGAAATTATCCTTGGTTGACCCAATAGACCCCAAAGAAAAACAAGAAGATTACTATCATATTCTTCCCAATGGCGAGTCTTCTCTTGACATATCATTATCTCCACTTGTCTCTAATTTGGTATTATACTCCAAACAAACACCAAGATTATATAGGTAGTGCTTGTAAATATACTCGGCAAGTGGATGAGCACAACCATGTCTTATGATAACACGAGTTTGTATGTCATTAGACATCTTGTATGATAGTGACAAAACACCCTTCCAAAGTTGGGTTAGCCTCACCCTATTTAATTCACCAAAATAACTATTAAATGATGTATAAAATACTGACACACTAAATCCCTCAATAAAATTATTTTCATACTCTTTAGGAGAACCTCAACAACTATAGACCATCGTTCTATTCCTTGTTATCCCCATTCAACCCACTACACTTTTATTACACGAAAAGGAATTGTGAAACAAAAGGGTGAGTACAACTAGCTTTCGATAAAGAATATTATGACTAAAGATAAATAAATTATCAATAGTCTTCATCAAGTAATGAATCGAGATTTAGAACATATGGTAGATGATAAAACTTTTCAACCATAGTTGCGGTGAACGAAGCGATCCATTAAAATAGTCAAATAGACTATAAAGTCTATTGTCTTCTCCACGTTAAAAGTCCACCAACAATATTTTATCCACAACAACAACAATCAACAGTTCCTTTCCACAATCATATGAATAACTTCATAATCATAATTGTGATTCTAAATTCCTCTTCTCATCAAGGGGCGAAGATAATTTTCATCACACATCTTTACACAAAACATCAAATATCATGGTTATACCAAATCACGGTTCTGTTCATAATCATACTAATAAATTCATCTTTTGCACCACGGGTCAAAGATATTCATCAACAGATTCATCTTTACACTACAAAGCAAAGATATTCAACAACAGTCATCTTTGCATTACGAGCGAAAGATATTCATCAATAATTCATCTTTGCTCTTCTAAAGATATTAAAGATATTCATTCAACGAACAGTCAATCTTTTCTTTGCATTCACGAGCCAAAGATATTCATCAATAATTCATCTTTTGCACTACTGAAAAGCTAAAGATATTCAACAACAGTCATCTTTGCATTACGAGCCAAAGATATTCATCAATAATTCATCTTTGCACTCTGGGCTAAAGATATTCAACAACAGTCATCTTTGCATTACGAGCCAAAGATATTCATTAATAATTCATCTTTTGCACTACGAAATAAAAAGATATTCAACAACGTCATCATCTTTATTCATCGATTACGAGCCAAAGATATTCATATATCAACGAAATACATAATCATTTTGGAAGTTATATAACAATAATTATAACCATGTTGATCGATTCACCTTTGCACTTAAGCTAAAAATATTCAATTGTAAATTCAATGGTCATGATCATACCAATCAACAATTCAACTTTTTGCACTCTCGGGCCAAAGAGAACCTATGGTCACGATCGTACCAATAATCTACCCATCTTTACACTCAAGTCGAAGAAATATCATCATTAGGGTTATAAGAATGTTATATAAAATAATATAATCAAAACATGGTTTTAATTTCAAGAGTAAGATTCATAAATCAACGATAATTTGGTCGGAGAAGAAACCAATTTGTTGTGAATAGTACCCGTGTTAAATACGTAGTCCGTAGTCGTCAAGTAAGAAACCTCGACACGAAAAGATAAAGTTTAATAATAAAATTCATATCCATATTTATAACACCTTAATCCAAATGTTATAAATCACTTAGAAATCTCATAATCTAATATTATTAATATTATAATAATATTTTAATCATTTCTCAAACTTATAAATAATTTAATCCAATTATTTACACTTTAATAATTAATGCATTTAATCATCTAAAAATGCCAAACTCATAAGATTTCATCATCATTAACCAAAACCCTCATAAAAATCTGCATATATCTCATATATGAATCTCAAGCCAATAAATAATATTTTCCAATTTTCTTACTTCACATAACATATTTAATTCATTTACTCATAACTAGAACATATTCATGAAAAATACCAAATCAGTTCTAAAAATATTTCTTTTCTGGGATTTAGCATAAAATAGTCCCATATTGAACATATATTTTTCTCGAAATTTTAAAAATTCATTTACTATTTTTCATATGGCCAAAACCACCGAATATTTAAACATTTATCATAAATTGTACTTTTATCCAAAAATTTCGAAATTCACAGTACTACAATGATATTATATAGATGTACTCTCAATAAAAATTTCATCAATTTTGGAGTTAACCGCAGGAGTTATAAATAGTTACTTTTAAAATAGTCTTTTCTCATAAAATCCATAACTCCTAATCTATACATCCAAAAATACCTCAAAATAATCATAGTGGTGTAAAATTCAAGAATGATCAAAACATGGATACAATCAAAGCTAGTATCCAAAAATAGATATTTTAGACGAAAAGAAGAAATTTTATTTTTTATTGAATAGTCTTGATATCGTGAATAGTCTTGAGTATCGTGTGAATAATATCGATATCGTGAATAGTAACTCAACACCAAAAAGATAGAAATTCCACAAAAAACATCTTCACGCTTCATGAATAGTACTTCGTGAATAGTAACTTCGTGAATAGTAACTCATGAATAGTAACTCGTGAATAGTAACTCATGAATAGTAACCCCGAGCATGAAAAAGTTCCAAATTTGATAAAAACTTGAGATCAACATTTCAAAGTAATGATATTGAAGAAATAATATCATTACTGAAAAAAAATAATATCCCTTACTATCCCTTTACCTCAAAAGAGCGACACTTGACGGGATATCGGATATATTGACGATTGAAGGAAACTTGCAGCGATGAATATCAACTCACCAAGTATCTAAATACTCACAAATTACACTCGATAATCTAGAGAGAAAAAGAGAAAACTTTGTTTACGGTGTGATTTTCAATTCTAACTTAGCCCTCTATTTATAGGAAAATGTTAGCCGCAAAGCGGACTTGACACTGCTACACGATGGCTTTACACTGCTACTATTCCACCCACCAAAAATCAGCCATCTTCCCCAACAACCAAGAGTGGGGCCCACTCAATTCTAAATTTTCCACCAAAACCTAATTTCCTAATCAGGTTACCTCTTAAAATTCATAACAAATCATACGTTCATTTTAACGGTTCAAAATTTGTGGACATATACTCAACTTATATATGTATAACATATCCAAAAATTACAACGATCCAACAGTCGGATCAAAATTTATAACTCATAATATAGTTTGAAGAACACTTGATTTTTCGGACTATTAGTCCTTCGGACCGATTTCATTCAAAATTTCACCACGAAATATATACAAAAAATTTTTGGGTGATTCAAATTTCTACAGATTAGCTTACTTCTAGGGCTTTCTTTTGATATATGGCTCATCTCTTAACTCATTATACACAAAGAGTTATGGATTTTACAAAATCAAGTAATAAACTAATTTTTCCGAAAAATCCCATATTTTGTTCTCCATTTAGACAAATCTTGATAAAACACCTCATCTTTAATTCCTTCACTTATAAATACATAAATAAATCCATCATTTATATCCACATCAAATAAATATTTTCTTATCATATAAATCAATAACTAATTATTCACAAATAATATTACTGAAATCACAATAATGATGACCAGGCGGTTCCGGAAAGAGGGGCTTTCAATAAGAATTTCTCCTTCTTGGCGTGCGAATTAGGTGACCAAACCTCTCCTTGATGAACTTTCTAGACATTGCCAATAATGCTATCTAATAATATTATTCAAATAATATGAATTATTGATCCGATAATGGAAATCTTGTGCGGTGATAATTATTGAACAACAATAATAAAATATCAACACAAAGAATTATTGAATCAATAAAATAAAATATTGAGCAATAATTACGTAACAATTATTGAGTAGTGCCTTCTCACGTAAGAATCAATAATTGAAAAAATCTTTGTCTTAATCTGGTGTCTTCTTGTGCACAACAACGCTATATTTATTACTTTACCAACCAGGGTTCCAACGATGTTAATTGAGTAACGATTACGCTAGTTATTTATAAAAACTTAATTTTGTCGTTTTCTTCATCCGAGCGATTATTACATTATGGGGCCCAAAAATGGTCTGCTGTGAGTAAATGCGAATATTTCCAAGCCGAAAAGAATATTCCACGACCAAACGAATATTCCCACAATGATGAATATTTTATAACCACTTGTGTATTTTGAAAAAAATTCATATATCACCCTTAACTTTAACTTTTATCAATTTAACCATTTCTTGAATAGTAATTATAAGAAAAATTGAATACTTTTATTTCATAAAATTCGGGGTCTTACATTTATCGTCTCAATTATTGATTTAATAATAATAAATATTATGCAGGCGATCTTGTGAAAATAATTGAATCAATAATATGAGAGATATTATGCAACAATTACTATAGAAATAATTGAGTATAACCGGTGACTTCTCACGTAGCGTGAATAATCAATACCGGTATTACTTTCTTATGCAACCACAGCAGACATTCTTTTTCTTTTACCACCGGGTAGTTCAACGATAAAAATTTAGTTGTTATTTTTTCAAAAAGATAATTATGTTATTTTCTAACTACGACAATACTTCCGTTGTGGGGTCCACCAATGATTGTGTCGTCGTACGAATATTCCCTGTTAAAATGAATATTCCCCGACCAATCGAATATTATATAACCACTTGTTTACTTTGTAAAATTTGTTAATAATAACCATAACTATAACATTATATCAAATCCACACCATAATATTCAAAAAGTATATTTCGAGAAAAAATTAATCTTTATTCATAAAAGTTGGGGTCTTACAACCTCTCCTTCTTATGAAATTTTGTCCTCGAAATTAAGGTGCGTACCTGGTATGTAGAAGAGGTGAGGATACCTTGACTTCATTTCAAATTCTAACTCGCATGTCATTTCCTCAACATCGTGGTTTCTCCACAAAACTTTCACTTGAGGTATAACCTTGGAGTGTAGAATATGATCATTCTTATCCAAGATATTAACAAGTACCTCTTCATACGTTAAATCTTTCGCTATCTCGTCCGGTTCTATTTCAATAATGTGGTTCGGGTCTTTCACATATTTACGTAACATAGATATGTGAAAAAATGTTATGAACACGAGACATAATTGGCTGTAAGGCGATTCTATAGGCCACAGTTCCTACTCGATCGAGGATTATAAATGGGCCAATGAATCGAGGATTGAACTTTTCTCTCTTTCCAAATCTCGTAACTCCTTTCCAGGGAGCAACACGTAACAACACATGATCTCCAATATTAAATTCCACGTTCTTTCGATAAAGATCAGCATAACTCTTTTGTCGATCTTGTGAGTTTTTTATACTTTGTCAGATCGTTTGAATCTTTTCCATAGTCATTCGTACCAACTCCAGTCCCAACAACGTTGCTTCACCCACCTCATCCCAACATACTGGAGAACGACACTTTCTTCCATACAACGCCTCAAATGGAGCCATGCCAATACTTGCTTGATAACTATTGTTATAAGAAAACTCCACCAATGGTAAGAACTTGTCCCGAATTCCCTTGAAGTCAAGGACACAGAGTCTTAATAAATCTTCAAGAGTTTGAATCGTCCTCTTTGACTGCCCGTCCGTCTAAGGATGATATGCCGAACTAAATCGTAAATTCGTGCCCATAGCTTTTTACAAACTAACCCAAAATCGTGAAGTGAATCTTGGGTCTCGATCAGAAACTATGGATACTGGCATACCATGCAGTCTTATAATCTCGTTTATGTACATATGAGCAAGAAGTTCAATTGTATAAATTTCTCGTATTGGTAAGAAATGAGTAGATTTGGTCAATCTATCAACAATGACCCAAATTGCATTAATGCCTTGAGAAACCTTGGGTAGACCAGTAACAAAATCCATGGTAATGTGCTCCCACTTCCATTCTGGAATTTTAAGTGGTTGCAATGGACCTTTTGGTACCGATGCTCACTTTTGACTCGTTGACAAGTTAGACACCTTGAGATAAATGACCTATCTCTCTCTTCATATTGCTCCACCAAAATGTATGACGAAGATCACGATACATTTTGGTACTCCCAGGATGGATTGCAAACGGTGTGTTGTGCGCCTCCATCATGATTTTATACTTTAACTCAGGATCATTAGGAACACCAAGTCTGGAGTTGACTCGAAGTATTCCTTCATCATCGATTCTTGCTTCTGGCATCGCACCTTCTTGCACTTTCTTCCTCATACGCATCAGCTCCGGATCTGTAACTTGAGCAGCTTAAATTTTATCAATTAAAATCGGTTCTACTCATATATTTGCCATCATCTCGTGGGTCCCTGGAGTCTTTATCTCTATCTCCATCCTTTGCAAGTCATACAAAATGGGCCTTTGCGTTGACAATATTGCACTCATACCCGCATATGATCTTTTACTCAATGCGTCAGCTACCACGTTCGTTATTCCAGGATGGTATTGGATGGTATGATCATAATTTTTCAATACTTCAAGCCAACGTCGTTGTCGCATGTTAAGTTCCTTTTAAGTGAAGAAATATTTGAGGCTTTTAAGATCTGTAAAGATGTCCACTTTCTTCCCATACAAGTAATGCCTTTAAATCTTTAGTGCGAAGACAACAGCTGCCAACTCCAGATCATGAGTAGGATAATTCCTCTCATATTCTTTGAGTTATCGCGAGGCATAGGCTATGACTTTCTCATGTTGCATGAGAATACATCCTAACCCTTTGCCCGAAGCATCACTGTAGATGACAAATCCCTCTGAACCAAATGGTATTGTTAGAACAGGTGCTAAAATGAATCTCCTCTTGAGTTCTTGAAAACCCTTCTCACATTCCTCGCTCCAACCGAACTTTATATCATGAAGGGAATCTTGGGTCTCGATCAGAAACTATGGATACTGGCATACCATGTAATCTTACAATCTCGTTTATGTATATATGAGCAAGACGTTCAAGTGTATAAGTTTCTTGTATCGGTAAGAAATGAGCAAACTTGGTCAATCTATCAACAATGACCCAAATCGCATCTATGCCTTGAGAAACCTTGAGAAGACCAGTAACGAAATCCATGGTAATGTGCTCCCACTTCCATTCTTGCTTCCAGAATAGCACCTTCTTTCACTTTCCTCCTCATACGCATCAACTCTAGGTCTGTACTTGAGCAGCTTTAACTTTATCGATTAAATTCGGTTCTACTCGTATATTCGCCATCATCACATGGGTACCTGAAGTCTTTAACTCTATCTCCATCCTTTGTAAGTCATATAAAATGGGCTTTTGCGTTGACAATATCGCACTTGTACCCACATATGATCTTCTACTCAATGCGTCAACTACTACGTTCGTTTTTCCAAGATGGTATTGAATGGTATAATCGTAATATTTCAACTATTCAAGCCAATGTCGTTGCCGCATATTAAGTTCCTTTTGAGTGAAGAAATATTTGAGGCTTTTATGATCCATATAGATCTCCACCTTCTCCCCGTACAGGTAATGCCTCCAAATCTTAAGCGCTAAAACGACAACTGCCAACTATAGATCATGAGTAGGATAATTCCTCTCATATTCTTTGAGTTGTCGTGAGGCATAGGCTATGACTTTCCCATGTTGCATAAGAACACATCCTAACCCTTTGCCTGAAGCATCACTGTAGATGACAAATCCCTCCGAGCCGGATGGTATTGTCACTATATGTGCTTAAATGAGTCTCCTCTTGAGTTCTTGAAAACTCTTCTCACATTCCTCGCTCCAACCAAATTTTGTATCTTTCTGAATCAGCTGAGTTAATGGAGTAGTGATTCGAGAAACCCATTCTACGAATCCCTGATAATAACCAGCTAAGCCGAGAAAGCTACGTACTTCGGTCACTAACTTAGGTTTCTCCCAGCTTTGAATTGCTTCAATCTTTGTCGGGTCAACAGATATTCTATGATTTGATATCACGTGCCCAAGGAATGCTACTTTCTCAAGCCAGAACTCATATTTCTTCAACTTGGCATATAGCTTGTTTTCACGAAGCTTTTGAAGTATCAGCCTCAAGTGTTGCTCATGATCTTCACGGCTTTTGGAGTATATGAGGATGTCATTAATAAAGACAACCACGAAATGATCCAAATATTCCTTGAATACTCGGTTCATCATATCCATGAAAGCAGCAGGAGCATTAGTCAATCCAAAGGACATGACTAGGAATTCATAATGCCCGTACCGAATTCTGAAAGCAGTCTTTGGAATGTCATCAGTTTTAATCTTTAACTGGTGATATCCGGAACTAAGATCAATCTTTGAAAAGAATTTATCTCCTTGCAACTGGTCAAATAGGTCATCAATGCGAGGCAACGGGTATCTATTTTTGATGGTGACATAATTTAACTTCCGATAATCAATACAAAGTCGCATACTCCCACATTTCTTCTTCACGAATAGAACAGGAGCACCCCAAGGAGACGTACTAGGACGAATGAAATCGATGTCTAACAATTCCTGCAGTTGGGTCATTAACTCTTGAAATTCAATAGGAGCCATTCGATATGGGGCTTTGGAAGTCGGTTTTATACCAGATTCAAGGTCGATACAAAATTTAATTTCACACTCTGGGGGTAGGCCAGGAAGTTCTTCAGGGAATACGTCAGGAAATTTATTAACAATAGAAATATCATTCAAATCTGACGTATTTTTATTTAAATTTATGACATGGGCTAAGAAAACTTGACATCCATTTTTCAATAAACGAATAGCTTTATGGCTTGATATGACAGTGATTGACTTTAGTGGTTTGGTTGCTTGAATTTGCATAATAGGTTGGTTAGGAATATGAAAGCTAACAACCTTACGAAAATAATCGATTTTAGCTTGATGAGTAGTTAACCAATCAATCCCTAAAATCACATCAAATGCAAGTACAGTATTTTTAAAGAGATAAGATCGATAGGTAACATGCGGTTACTGATTTGAATCAAACAAAACTTATAAACAGTGGATGTAATGAATTTTTCTCCCAACGGAGTTTCAACAGATAAGTCAAAGTCTAATTTCTCTGGATTCAAATTTAAACGTTGAGCGCAAGTAGGAGAAATAAAAGAATAGGTAGAACCGATATCAAATAAGGTATATACTTCGCTAGAGTTTATGATTAGCTTACCCGTGATCACCTCGTTCGGATTCCACTTTTTGGGAGGTTACGACTAACGCTCTCCCTTGAACTACCGATTTTGTCTTGTCTAGGATAGCCTTTAATTTGATGCCTCCATCCAGCTGGACTTGACTTCGGTGCACGACAAAATCGGGCTAGGTGATTGTGTCCCTCCCCTCCACATTTGTAACATACGACCAACAGTCGTTCACCTTCCTTAACAACAGGTGATGGTGTTGACGTTTTTCCACCATTATTGAATTTTTTCTTCTTAAAATTTCCAATTCTATTATCTTGGCCATGATTACCACCGAAGTGGTTACCATTTCTGGCATGTTGATTCCCTCCACGTTTATTGTCACCACTTCGATGACTGCTACCACTGGTATTATCGATTTTTCGGCTGCTCTCTCTTGGTTGGGTTGACTCATTATCGTGCTCCAATAACTGAGCCCTATTTACAACATCTAAATACAAACATAGTTTGTGAGAAATTAGGTATTGACGTATCTCAGGTTTCAAACCTCTTAGAAACATCCACGTCACTCTCCTCATTATCAACCAAGTGGGACGCAAACCAGGACAACTCGGCAAACTTAGCTTCGTATAGTGACACGGTCATATTGTTTTGCTCCAGCTTGATAAACTCTAACTCCTTCATGTGACGAATACTTTCGGGAAAGTACCTGTCGTTGAACAGTTCTTGAAACTTCTCTCAAGACATCTTCAGTGCGGAAGGTTGAGTACACTTTCCAGATTCCCACCAGTAATCTGCCTCTCCTCGCAACATGAAGGTGGCAAAGGGAACCTTTTTCTCCTCAAAACATCCCAAGACATCAAATATCTTGGTGATCTGCTTTATCCATGTCTCCACCTTAAGTGGTTTTGGCTCTCCTAAAAATTCTGGTGGTCCCAGCTCCTTGAACTATTTAGCGGTAATCGTCCGAGAGTTGTCAGTGTTTCCACCTACATTTTGAACAGGAGCCGCTCTCGCCTGATGTTGCATGAATTGCATAAAGCCTCTGAACATCCCATCGTTCATCATTTGATTGGTTTTATTGTTTATCTAAGGATTATTGTCTTCATGTTGCATATTATCCTGAGTATTAATAGTTGGTGACTCAATGGTCTAATGTGCTTCATTGCTGATCTTAACATTTTCAGATGTCATTTTCAAACACTGCCACAAAACAAGGGTTAATTGACATGTCACATATTATCCCTATACACTAACCGACTAATTAAATACCAAATAAACTTAGATAGGTTATACTAGCGAAGGAATTCCCCGTCTCTCCCCTCCTAGTTCTTGTCTCACATCTCAGCCAAGGATCATATCCCTAAGCTTTGATACCAACTGTGACGCCCCCAAAATACGTATATATCACCCATTCTGAGTCGCCAAATACATGGTACATAAATCAAGTACAAACTTCTTTTATACAATACGACAACAACGTAGCTTAGAGTTTTTACACGAATATTTTCTCATAAACAGTATTCAAACTCAAATGAAATCCTCGTTATATTTATTATTACACTTTCATAAAATAGTGAGGACTACTATAGTCACCATCTCAGACCGTCACTCTTTTCCCGACTAGTCCCGGCTACGTTCTCATTTCATGAAGAGAACAATGAAAGCAAAAAGGTGAGCTCAACTAGCCCAGTAAGAAATATTATGACTAAGATAATGCAAAATAAATTATCGTTAGCCTTCAACAGTGTTAAACTGATAAAATACAATAAACATCAAGTTTAACTGCAGCGGAACAAGCAATCCATTAGAAGAGTCAAGTAGAGCATGATATCTACTATCTTCTATGATTTAAAAAGGTTTTTCATCAACTTTATCGCTGAGACTCAGCTTAATAAATAAACCACATCATTGAATCATCCCTGCACCATGGCCAATGATATTCATTTAATCATCAATGGTCATGATTATACTGAATAATGCCTAGTCATAATCATATCAACAACTGTCCATCAATACATTACAGACCAATGAGGACTTTTACCACATCATTTGTAACATTATGGGTCATGATTATACCGAATGATCCCTGGTCATAATCATACCAATCAACAGTCCATCTATGCACATAAGCCAAAGATGACTTTCATCACAATATAAGCATGAGAATGATGACAATGATATAAGAATTCAATTAAAATAAACAAAGGATAAATTTTTAAAGATTTATAATTTAATTTATCCAGAATTCAATAATGTTCAAATTGCCAACATGATACTGTTTTGTGGAGTAAAATTCAAGAATGATATTGTATCAAAAATGATTTGGACCGAAAAGAAATCAATTTTTGTCATGAATAGTACTCTGGGTGAATAGTACCCCGTGAATAGTACTTCGGGAATAGTACTTCGTGAATAGTACTCATGAATAGTACTTCGTGAATAGTACTTTGTGAATAGTACCCGTGAATAGTACCGTATAAATGAATAGTACTCATGGACAGTACTCCGTCATGAAAAGCTTAACATTTAACAAGAATGTTTAGAAAATATCCTTGTGAAACGATACTAGATGAAGCGCAAATTTCAAGGATAATCTACTAATTTCACAGAGTATAGAAGCAATACTTTATCAAAATGAGGGTATAATCAGGAATACGAGACGAAATAATATTACTCACATACTACAGAGTATAAAATAAAATATTATTTCTTATGAATGCTGAACAAAATAATATATCTTACCTCAAAAGAAGACTGAATACTGGAATAGTGAAGTAGCAGACTTCTCTTCTTCTTTCTCTCTATAACTTCTCTCTCAATAATTTCTCTTGTGGGTCTTAGTGAATTGGTAAGAATGAAAGAAGAATGAGCTTCTATTTATAGGAAAAATAGTTTTGATAATTGCACGTTTTGGGGCTCAAAATATTACAGTATAATACCTTCATCTTTTTCTTCATTTTTAATTTAGTCCTGCAAGTATTATCAAACTTGCACCACCTCCCCTAATAGTACCTCATGTGAATCAATAGTTCTATACATGTGAAAAAAATAGTTACAGACTTACAGTATAGTACATTCATCTATACCTCCATTTTTAATTTAGTCATGCAAGTATTATCAATCTTACACCACCTCCCCTAGTAATACATGCATGTGAATCAATAGTACACACATGTAAACAAATAGTTATAAGTATGTGAATTAATAACAATTAATTTCTCATTTATCCGATTAATTACCCGATTAGTCAATATAACCTCCAGACATCAATTATTATCGAAATAGATGTCGATTTCCATCAACACTAATAATCCCAACATAATGAAAATATCAATTTCATCTTTAATCAATACGAACTTATTCATCATTAATATTATAACTCACAATATTTAACAACCAGATCATTCCGGAAAGAGGGGCTTTTCAGATAAAGATTTCTCCTATCGACGCCTTGATTAGGTGACCAAACCTCTCATCGACAGAACTTTCTAGACATTGTCAATATTGCAAATAATAATATGAATAACTTTGTCGTCTCAATTATTGATTTAATAATAATAAATATTATGCAGACGATACTGTGACTAAGGCTGTAAACGAACCAACACAGTTCGGGCTTAATTCGGGCTCGACTCGAAAAAATACGAGCGAGACTCGGATTCGTTAATAATATGATCCAAATCTGAGCATTAAAAATAGTTCGAATAAAAATATGAGTAGAATCTGAGCAAAGTTATACTCGACTCGTTTAATATCCAAACTACTCGAATTTTTTATTGTGAATCGATACATACTAGGTTATTACATATTTGATTAGATGTTCGATACATTCTCTTATAATATATACAAATTTAAATCCAATTAGGATAATTAGTTATTAATTTGTTTTGTTTTTAATTTTAATTGTGATTTTATATTTGTAAAGTGTAATAATAAATATATATTTTCATTTTTAAGTAAAATAACAAATTCAATTTATAATTATATTTATTATAAAACTAGTTATTATGTGAAGACTCGAATTTGAGCTTGAATTTGAAGCTCGCGAGTAGTTTGAATAAATATTCGAGTCGAGTCGGATCGAATTCGAGTAATAAATATTCGAGTTGAGTCGAATTTGAGTAGGCTTTTTCAAATATAATTTGAATTCGAGCCGAATTCGAGTACGCATTTATCATTTCAAGTCGAATTCGAGTAGCTCTCTGTTTGCTCCGGTTCGAATCGTTTACACCCTTAACTGTGACAATAATTGAATCAATAATATGAGATATACTATGCAGCAATTACTGTAGTAATAATTGAGTAAAACTGAGTGACTTCTCACGTAAGCATTAATAATCAATACCGTGTGCTATTATGCAACCACGCCAGATTCTTTGTTCTTTACCACCGGGTAGTTCAACGGTTTAACGGTAAAACTTTCGTAGTTATTTTTATAAAAAGATAATTTTGTCATTTTCTAACTATGATGATATTTCCGTTGTAGAAGTCTACTAATGATTATATCGTCAGCATCGTAAATATTCCTTATTAAAACGAATATTCCCCGACCAATCGAATATTATATAACCACTTGCTTACTTCGCAAAATTTATAAATAATACCCACAACTATAACATTATATCAAATCCACACCATAATATTCAAAAATATATTTCGAGAAAAAAATTAATTTTTATTCATAAAAGTTGGGGTCTTACAAGGATTACCCGCCTGACACGTTGGAGCCACATTAAAGAGCATTGGTTATCACGACACATGTGATATTGGTTGATATAAGGAGGATCATGATAGACAATGGGTCCTTAGTAGATATTTTCTGTAACCATGAATATTAGAGGATGGATTTAGAGGGGAGGAAGATGGAGTAGACAATAATCCCTGTTATATGAGTTTAGCAATGACCCGGTTCACGTGGTTGGAACTATTGAACTACTAGTCACCTTCGGCATAGTCCCTTGACTGGTTAAGTTGGCCATTAAATTTTTTTATTTTAAGTTAATTGTGTTTATAATGCCATATTGGTCAGACGATGCTGGTTGCACTGCATGCGGTTACATTTGTTCCCTCCTTCAAAATTTAATTTCTGACGCCGCATAGGGTTGGCGAGGTAAAAAGGGATCTAGATATTGCTAGAATATGTTACCGACATACATTACCATTATTAGTTATCGGGGTTAGTAAACAAGGGTAGGAAATGAATATTGAAGTGAAACCATTTACCAAAGGGGTCACAAAACCTCTTGTTCTTCCATTCGAAGAGACGTCGAATGTGTAATTAATATCAGGAAACCAAAAGAAGATAGTTAAAAGTGGGACTGTATTGGAGAAACCTTTTTGGGCAGGCTTAATTGGCCTCATTCGGGCATATACTGATATTTTTGCTTTGGTTGGCTAATGTGGTGCTGGCCCGAAAGCAAAATGGGAAGTGGAGAGTGTGTAGTGATTACACTGATTTAAATAAGGCGTATCCTAAAGATTTTTATCCGCATCCACATATTGATCACTGGTATTATCGTTTTGCCGGCTGCTATCTCTTGGTTGAGTTGACTCATTATCGCGCTCCAATAACTGAGCCCAATTCACAACATCTGAATACAAGCAAATTTTGTGAGAAATGAGGTATTGACGTATTTCGGGTTTCAAACCTCTTAAAAATATTCGCGTCATACACTCCTCATTATCTACCAAATGGGATGCAAACCGGAATAACTCGGTAAACTTAGCCTCATACTGTGATACGGTCATATTTTTTTGTTACAGCTTGATGAACTCCACCTTCTTCATGTGATGAATACTTTCGAGAAAGTACTTGTCGTTGAATAATTCTTGGAACTTCTCCCAAGATATCTTCAGTGCGGCAGGCTGAGTACGCTTTATAGATTCCCACCAATGATCTGCCTCTCCTCTCAACATAAAGGTGGCAAAGGGAACCTTTTGCTCCTCGAAGCATCCCAAGACATCAAATATCTTGGTGATATGTTTAATCCACATCTCTGCCTTAAGTGGTTCTGGCTTTCCCAAAAACTCCGGTGGTCCCAGCTCCTTGAACTTCTTAACGGTGACCATCTGTTAGTTGTCAGTGTTTCCACCTGTATTTTGAACATGAGTCTCTCTCGCCTGATGTTGCATGAATTGCAGAAAGCTTCTGAACATCCCATCGTTCATCATTTGGTCAGTGTTGTTTTTTGCATGAGGATTATTGCCTTCCTGATGGACATTATCCTGGTTATTGATCGTCAGTGACTCAACGATCTCATGTGCTCCATTGCTTATGTATCTCAATATTTTCAAATGCCATTTTCAAACACTGCAACAAACAAGGGTTAATTGACATGCCATATATTATCCCTATATTCTGACCGACCAATTAAATAACAAATAAGCTTAGGTTGGTCATACTAGTGAAGGATTTACCCGTCCCTCCCCTCCTAGTTCTAGCCTCAAATCTCAGTCAGGGGTCATATCCCTAAGCTTTGATACCAACTGTGACACCCCCAAAATAGGTATACACAACCCATTCTAAGTCTCCAAATACATGGTACATAATTTAAATACAAACTTCCTTATACAATACGACAAAAACATAGCTAAGAGTTTTAACACGAATATTATCTCGTAGACAATATCCAAACTCAAATGGAGTCCTCATTACAATTATTATCACACTATTTTATAAAATAGTGAGGACTACTACAGCCACCATCTCGGACCGTCACTCCATTCCCCAACTAGTGTCGGCTACGTTCTCATTTCCTGAAGAGAACATGAAAGCAAAGGGTGAGCTCAACTAGCCCAGTAAAGAATATTATGACTAAGATAATGCAGAATAAATTATTGTTAGCCTTCAACAGTATAAAACTGATAGAATACATGAAATAACAAGTTTAACTGCAGCGGAACAAACAATCCATTACAAGAGTCAAGTAGAGCTTGATATCTACTATCTTCTATGATTTAAAAGTTCATCATCAATAATTTATCACTGTAACACAACTCAATAAATAATCCACATCATCGAATTATCCATGCACTACGGGCCAAGGATATTCGTTAATATCACATCCATGAATTATCCACGCACTACGTGCCAAGGATATTCGTTATTATCACCAATGGGAATGATAATGCCAACAACTGTCCATCAATGCACTACGGGCCAATGAGGACTTTTACCACATTATTTGTAACATTACAGGTCATGATTATACCGATACAAAATTTCTGGTCATAATCATACCAACAACTATCCATCAAGGCACTACGGGCCAATGAGGATTTTTATCACAATATAAGCATTAGGATGATGACAATGATATGGGAATTCAATTAAGTGAAAGCAAGGATAAATTTTAAAGATTTATAATTCAATTTATCCAGAGTTCAAGAATGTCCAAATTGTCAACTTGATACTGATTTATTGAGTAAAATTCAAGAATAATATTGTATCAAAAATAATTTGGACAGAAAAGAAATTAATTTTTTTCATGAATAGTACCCCGGGTGAATAGTACCTGAGTGAATAATACTACAATGAATAAGTACTTCGAAATAGTACTCGTGAATAAGACCTATAATGAAAAGATTAAAAATTATCAAGAATGTTCAGAATAATATTTTCGTGAAAAGATACTAGATGAAGTGCAAATTTCAATGATATTCTACTAATTTCAAGGAGTATAGAAGCAATACTTAAGAAAATGAGTGTAGAATTCAGAATCTAAAATGAAATAATATTACTTACATACTACAGTGTATGGAAGAAACTATTATTTCTTACGAATATTGAACAAAAATAATATCTCTTGCCTTAAAAAGAGAGTACTTCTGAATGGTATAACGGGGATATTCTTGAAGAAAACTTATACTGTTTTCTACGCTCAAAGCTTCCTTAAACTCAAAAGAAATACGCTCAATATTATAAAAGAATAATTCTCTAATTCTGGTGTGATTTTCATTTCTAAACTAAGCATCCTATTTATAGGAGAATAGCAGGATACTATTTGAATTAGAAAATCAAGGGTGAACGGGAAAATTTTCACGGACGATTTTTGCAAAATAATTTAAATTTTATTATGTTGCACTATGCAGCATTATGCACACACTATACACTACTATGCAACACTATGCTGTACTATACAAATAAGATATAATATATTCTATTTTACATAAAAAAAACAAAACTTATAATATATATATATAATACCCACCACTCACACACACACCCTCACACAAACAAACAATTATATATATATATATATATATATATATATATATATATATATATATATATATATATATTGACATTCCTTCTACCGATGATTTTGAAAATGCGTAAGTGGAGGTCCATATAATAAGTAAAATTTACAACAAATACTTCAATTAAAACTCTTCTATTTATCTCGACTCACTTAGCTTCACAAAATACATTTTTAACAACATTTATTCATCATTAATATTATAACTCGCAATATTAACAACCAGATCATTCCCAGGAAAGATGGGACTTTCTGATAGGGACTTCTCCTTATTGGAGCGCAATTAGGTGATCAAACCCCTTTTCTCGACAGAACTTTCTAGATATTGTAAATAAAGCAAATAATAATATGAATAACTTTGTTGTTTTAATTATTGATTTAATAATATAAAATATTGTGACAATAATTGAATCAATGATGTGAGATATTATGCAGCAATTACTGTGGCAATAATTGAGTATAACTGAGTAACTTCTCTCGTAAGCATCAATAATCAAAGATACTGTACAATATCATGTGCTACTATGCAACCACTCGTATTACTGTACTTTTATCACCGGATATTTCAATAGTTAATGGTAAAACTTTCACCGTTATTTTTATAAAAAGATATTTCTGTCGTTTTCTAACTCCGACAGTAATTTCGTTATGGGGTCCACCAATGATTGTGTCGTCGTACGAATATTCCCTGATAAAACGAATATTCTCCGACCAAACGAATATTTTATGAAAATTTACTTACTTTACAAATTTTGTAAATATTACCCACAACTATAACATTATATCAAATCCACACCTTATTACTAAAAATGATATTTATAGAAAAAAAATTAATCTTTATTCATAAAAGTTGGGGTCTTACGAAAGTAGTATTAATCTTTTCTTTTTAATGAGTTAATAATATTTTCTTTTTAGTGAGTTGTCTTCTTGACTTCAAATATGATTTTTTTTAAAATCACGTCAAGACATTTTCAAACTCAATATTAACACCTAATCGGTCAGAAAAACAACCATTATATCCTTTCATTCAACTTAAGATGAAATTTTAAATTATCTATTATGCATCCTAGACGAAAATTTTAAATATCGCCTACCTTGAACAGATAAAAGTTCAAAATATTTCAAGTGTAATTTATTTATGTAGTAGATTAGGAATAAATAGAATTTAATCAAATTTTTATATAGGATAATTTAGGGACAAAAATGACCTTTTTAAAAATGAAAATAGTCATTAAAACTAATCTCACTTGCTTTTAGATAAGTGGAGTGCATTCTTTAACTTGGACCGAATTGACTTAATTTTTATTGTTTATAAATTCACAGGTGGTTAGGACTGATCATTCGGTTATAACCGAAGCGAATAGTTTATTTGGTTATAACCGAATATCAAAATCTGCTTATTTTTACTATCCGAAAAATAAACCGAATTAAGGAATAACCAAATTACCGAAAATTGAATAACCGATTTTTTTATTCTGTTATTTCGGCTAATACCAAAATTAAGTTCCATGCGTAGAGAAAGAGAGACTAGTATTATGTATTGAGTTGATTTGATTTGGGCCAACTGAAACTCTAGTCTTTCTCAGCAGACAAAGCTTATTAAAAACCAATATCAGAGACAAAGAGCATGAGACGGTAGGACGGGGAGATCGTGAGTGGCGGAGGCCGGAGACGGTGGTCGGCGAGACAAAAATCTGAGATCTGAGATGAGAGGAAAACGGAGATGAGAGGAAGACGGAGATGAAAGGCTATAACTTGGGAAATCTGAGATTAGATAAGACTTGAGAGTCAAGAGGAGAGAGGAACTGAGAATTGAAAAATGGGAATTAGGGGCACTGAATCCCAAACAATGTCTGTATGTCTCGGGTAATCGAATAGGATGATATTAACAACCGAATACCAAATAAGAATTTGAATATAACTGAGTAACAAAAAATAACCGAATTATCAAGAGATTTCGGTTAAAAAATTTGATTCTATTCGTCTATTCGATTATATCCGTTTTTTGCTCAGTCCTACAGGTGGTTGAAAGTTCACTTTTAATCTATAGGTGGCTACAAGTAACTTTGGGTAAATCAAATGTAATTATTTTCAATTTACTCCTTTTTTTTTTCTCTAGTCAAGAACCCTAACCCCCGTCTTAGATTTGGGAAGGGTTTTTCTATTTTTAGAGATCTTACTCTAGATCTCTTTCTTTTGCTCTTTACTATCTAGTAATAATTTATTTTCCCTTTTTGTGGAACTTGTTTTTTTTAATCTTAAATAGTAGTTTTCTTGATTATAAGAATATTTTTCAGTATGGATAGATTGTTCAGATTTTGGTATTATGTCACCATAATAACTTATTCTTTCGTTACTCATATTGAATATTTACTCTAATATGCATAATCTATTACTCCCTCGGTTCCCTTTTATTAGTCGTTTTAGGAACTTTTTTTCATTCTAAATTAATAGTCGTTCTATAATATCTAGAACAAAAAATTATCTACCTTCCTATAATACCCCTAATTCCTCTCCACTTTTTAAGTAAATTTATTCACATACAAACACTACTTACTCCATTCTATTTCCTCTCTGTTATTTAAGGTTTATCATTTTTTGAGGGATTACTATGTTATTGCTCCTAATTAATCTATTTTCCTCTCCTTTTCCAGATGAATTACGAAGAGTTTTATCTTCAGTTTAGATTGATTTTATTCATCAAAAGTTCTTGATTATTGTCCGAAATTTCTTCAAAACTCGCCGAAATATTCAAATCAAATTTTGGTATTCCAGCCATGTTTGATCAACTATGATTTGTCTATTCTTTCTTTTACTTTTGTATTGAGAATCCATGAACAATAATAAACCTTATATAGAACAAAGATGGAGGGAATGCCAAAATATAGGAGAAAAAAATTAAAAGCATAGGCGCAATCCCTCTGATGCTTTTGAAATTTTGAAAATTGATTATGAAATGATTTTAATTAATGACTTAATGACAGAGAATAAAGAGAAAGTGATATAAAAGGAGGGAGATGAGTGGGAGAGATACACTTACAGAGAGAAAGAGACAAGTCAGTTTCCATGGAGAAGAAGAGTAAAGGAAGAAGGAAGAAGGTAACGTTATTTTGCAACTTAATTGGAGGAGTTTTTTCTCTTATTTTCCTAGATTACCCCTAAAACATCTCATCTTTTCAAGTGCAAGACTCCTATTTAATTTCAACCTTGACCCACCATTAATTATAAAAAAAACAAAAACAAAAAATGGCAATTTAGACTTTACCTTGACCCAACATTATTTTCCTTAAAAAGTGAACTTTGGCCTCCAACGTCAGTTATATAGGAACCGAGGGAGTAGTATTTATTCCAATTGAATTTTTCACAGAACCCAGTAATTTATGTGTAATTTGAATACATATAAAAAATAGTGTTGTACAGTATGTGTAACACTATTTTTTATATGTATTCAAATTACACCTAAATTATTAAATTCTGTAAAAATTTTAGTTGAAATAAATACTCTCTTTGTCCCGAATTATCTGCTGTTTTAGCAAAAAAAAATTGTCCCACAATATCTGCTTTTTTAAGATTTCAATGCATTTTTTTCCTTTATTTTCCAAATTTGCCCCTTGACCTTAATTGTTGATAATCATTACTCTCATTCATGCCTCTCCTCTTTTTTAAACATCCACATTCACGCCTCTCTCTCTCTCTTCAATTAATCATTGTTTCTCTCTCTCTTTTCAATTAATCCACTGCTTTCTCTCTCTCTTTAATTAATCATTGTTTCTCTCTCTCCCTCTTCAATTAATCTGCTGTTTTCTCTCTCTCTTCAATTAATCATTGTTTCTCTTCAAGCTAGATTCTTTTCATATTCTCACCAACTGTTTTGTGGGATTTTGGTGAAAAATAAAAAAGTCAACACAAATGGTATTTTAATATTTTTATCATACATATTGATATCTGTGTGAAACTCTAGAACAGCAAATAATTTGGGACGGAGAGAGTATTATATATTTTTTGGGAGTCAAAATAAAAAATAAAATAAAATTTGGACCGATAAATAAACCTTGTAAGAGCCATCTTGGGATAAGAGCCGGATAAAATTGATGGGACAGCCCGTACATGTCTCGAAATCAATCAAGCACCAGCAGCTTCCACATGGAAGACCTACCAACCAATAATCTCCCATAATTCATTCTCTGTTACTCTTTTTTTTACTTTTAACTACCAAGTCAAACCAATGCATTCATTCTTGTATTATACTAGTAAATTTTAAGTGATATATTTATAATACTCCTTCGGTTTCAAATTAAAACTAAAAAATGTCTGGTTTTATATGTTTATTTATTAATAATAAAAATAATTAATTTGACTTAAATATGTTAAAATTGAACATTTAATTTAAAATGAAAAAAATAATTTACAATTTATAACTCATGCATATTTGATTATTAGCGTTTATAAACATTACTACAATTTTTAATATGCTTAAGCCTTTTAAATTGTTTGATAAAATTTTAAAAAATGTGTCCTACTAAAGAGCAATCTTGGGATATATAAAAGAGCTTTAGATAAAATTGATGGGACAGCCCGTACATGTCTCCAAATCAATTAAGCACCAGCAGCCTCCACATGGAAGACCGACCAACTGATAATATCCCATAACTCGTTCTATGTAACTTCTTTTTTAACTACCAAGTCAAACCGATGCAATTTATTCTTTTTATAAATTTAAACTAATATATTTAAACCTAATAATACATTCAAAGAGAGAATTGATATTTTTATAAAATTTCACTCATATTTATATAAGTTCTATTTACTATTTATGTAAAATGAGATTTACAAAAATATTATGCGAAAAATATCAATTCCCTATATATAATATTATGATTTATAATGATTTATTGTACAATTCCGATTATGAGTAAACTCGGTTACTAGCATTTGTAGAGAACAACACTGCAATGCAAATAATAACAAAGAGAAATTGAAAGAAAAACAATCATACAAGACACAAAATTTATGTGGTACACATAAATATTGAGTTAGTCCATGATCAATGACAGATCATACAATACATGATCGCTTTCTTATATATAACACTATAAGAAATTCTAATTTAACTCGAATATATACCGGCCCTTCGTTTCATAAACAAATCTAATTACCTTTCGAATAGTTTTACAATCACCTTTAAATTAAAATTTGAATAAAACTTTATCAATAAGAGGTTGCATTTAGTACGTCAATAGTACTTTGATGACAAAAGAATTTTATAAAAAAATTGCTTACAAAAAATGATGTGATTGATTGTGGTTGATTAATTGTTATCATTAGATCCATCCATATATGATAGATCATCCATTAATTACAATGTGACACATCATCGCTTGTAAACTAATTTTCGTAAAAAAAAAATTATCATCGTGGAAGCACTCTTAGTACGTTGGCCACTGCATGCGTTTAAACTCCAAACGCTGCATTTAAGAGTTAAATAAATTATTTTTAAACTATAAATTATTTATAAACGAACACAATTCTCAAGTACATTTAGAATTAGAAACACACTAAATTCTCAACAATATGACTAAATAAATAAAGATATAACATTCATTTAGAGTAATATCTAACATTTGTGTGATGCCCCCAAAACAGGTATACAACACCCATTCTGAGTCGTCAAAATACATGGTACAGAAATAACTACAACTTTATTAATACAACATAAAAACTGTGAGTTTAAATACAAATATTGTCATCTAGACAATATCCACACTCAAATAAGTCCTCATTACAATTATTGATACATTATTTTATAGAATAGTGAGGACTACTAGAACCACTTCTGAACCATCATTCCACACCCCGACTAAGTACTCGCTTACATTCTCGCCTCACGAGGAAGAAAAATGAGCAACAAGGAAAAGGATGAATTTCAACTAGCTAAATTTCAAGAAAGAACATTATGACTAAGATAATATAGAATAAATTATCGTTAGTCCTCAATGAGAAAAAATCTAATAGAATCTGATAGATAACCAGGTTTTAAATCAATCTTCGCAATGAAATAATAATTCATTAGAAGAGTTAAGTAGAGAATGCAACCTACTATCTTCTATATATGAATTTAAAAGTTCATCGTCGATATTTTATCCTCGTAACATCAATCAATATATATCCGGAATCAAATATTCATCTTTACTACGGTAAAAGATATTCATCAATTAATTATGTTCATCTAAACACTGCTCATCTTTTGCTACTACGCCAAAGATATTAATCGATCGATCGTATTCATCTCAATACTGCTTCATCTTTGACTACTACCAAAGATATTCATCAAGAAATCATTCATCTTTGCACTCAAGCCAAAGATATTCAATAATATCATCATTTAGGACCGAGGATGATGAAAAAATATTTTAAAGAAAACGAATCCAGGTGAAACAAAAGAACAAGTATTAAGGATTAAATACTTTTAAATAATCCAAGTTCAAAAATACTTCATAAATAACTTGATTGGAGTAAAATTCAAGAATGAAGATCAAAACATAGATTCAATCAAAGATAGGAATCATAACGAGATAATCTTGGACACGAAAAGAAAATTTAATTTTTACGTGAATAGTGTCGATGATAAATGAATAGTCTTAAGTATCGTGAATAAGTAATCTCAAACCTAAAAGATAGAAATTTCACAAAAATATCATCATGCTTCGTGAATAGTACTTTTAATGAATAGAACTCGTGAATAGTAACTCATGAATAAAGTAACCCCGACATGAAAAAGTTCTAAATTTGATAAAAAGTTCCAACCAATATTTCAACATAATGATATTGAAGAAATAATATCATTTGAGAAGAAAATAACATCCCTTACCTCGAAAAAGAATAAGTATTTACCGAATGGAATCTGGATATATAGTCTTTGAAAGAACTTGCACCGAATAACAATACTCAATGTACTAAAATACTCACAAATACGCTCGATATTATAGAGAGAGAAAGAGAGATAAATCTTTAGTTTCTGATGTGATTTTCAATTCTAACCTAAACACCCTATTTATAGAAAATTGCTTAGAACACCAAAGCAGAAAATTTAATAAAATATTAATATATATTCTTTTAAATTTCCTACGCACCCTTATTTTGCCCAAAACATCAGCCACCAAGTAGCCACCACACAAAGCTTACAAAAAACGTTTTTCTTATTAAAAATAATTAAAACTTCCAAAAATCAATTATTCTGGAACCTCAGAACTTCAATAATTCATAATAAATAGTCCTTTTATCAGAAAATTCGAATCTCGCGACTCTTTATAGGAAATTCAATTCTCTACAACTTTGCAGAAGAAAGTTTTTCCAAATTCCAAATAGAAATTGACCGAAATTCATAAACGGACGATTTTACAGGCTATAATCAAATTTCAGTCAAAAAATGAGTCCACCAACATGTTTAACATGTTTTAAACAACTTTTACAATAAAAATACTCTTCCTCCTCGTATACTCATATATCTCACATTCATTGTAAAATTATCACCATTATTATATTATTAAAATATAATAATAAATTATTTTATCAGAAAAGATAAAATATCATTTTTTAACAATTGTCACTTTAAAAATTTTCTCCATCTATATCCACATAAAATTAATATTTTTCTCATCATATAAATCAATAATTAATTATTCACAAATAATATTATGAATTACAATCTTTTGGTAACAGCACTGTAGTTCAAGAAAGAGGGGCTTTCGATAAGAATTTCTCCTTCTTGGCGTGTGATTAGGTGACCAAACTTCTCCTGTATGTAACTTTCTGTGCACATCGCTAATAATGTTATCTAATAATATTATTCAGATAATATAAATTATTGCTCTGATAATGGAAAATAATCGTGTAGTAGTGACAATTATTGAAACAACGGTAATATAAAAAAAAATCAATCAACAATTATTGAATCAATAAAATAAAATCTTTGAGCGATAATTCTTTGTAATAATTATTGAGTAGTCAAGGCCTTTACGTAAGAATCAATAATTGGTGCAATCTGCGTAATCTTCTTGTCGCAACAACGCCAGACATCTCTTGTGTTTTAACCACGGTATTCCAACAATATTAATTCAGAATAACAATGCGTAGCTATTTATAAACAACTTATATTTGTCGTTTTTTTCATCCAATCGCCTTTTGTCATTATAAGTCAACTACCATTTTGCATTTAATATTCTCTATTAAAGCGGTAATATATTACGTAAAACGAATATTCCCGACAACAATGATAATATTTTATAACCACTTGCTTATTTAAAATATTTGCGCATTTTACCCATAACTAACCACATTAATCAAATTAATCCTTACTATTTCAAAATAATAAATAGAGAAAATTAAATTTTATTTATTAATAATTTGGAGTCTTACACTTTGAAAGATAAAAAATGATTCAGCAGGAAACTCCATCTAATCTCTCAATCAAATCTATATTCAGAATCAAAACTAAAACCAAAACCAAACCCAAAATTTAAACCAAAAACAAACCTCCTTTTTTGTGGGTAATTATCAAAACCAAACCTTGATCAGTCTTGATCAATATACAAGCTTTTCATAAAATTACATATCTACAATTCCCTACTCTTTGTTTCTTTTTCTTTTTTTGTGTTGTGTATCATGTGGGAACATTTAAACTGACACATCAGAGGTCCTTGCAGCTGCGTTGCCGGATCTTGGTCGCCGTAGAAGCTCAATCAGTGTCTCCGCCTGTCCAATAAAGTAGCCACAAAACGACAAACATCAGACACTTCTCAATTAACAAATGAGTTTCTTTTACTATCCCATTATCAAACCAAACCAAGAAATGCATTAAAAAAAATCCAACCAAACCAGAAAAAAGAAAGGGGGAGGGGGAACTAGTTACCAACTCCACTTGGCCTATGTTTGTTTTGGCTACACATTGTTCTGAGGTGTAGTGCTTTTGGAATGTTTGGACATCCAAACCCCTTTGAAAATACAAATATAACTCATAAGTATAACATTTAAACGTTTAAATATACCACATATTATTGTTGCAAACGCTAATAACCGAACAAATCCTTAATTGATAATTTCAAAATGTTTGTTGAACCATACTCTAAATTTTGTTTAAATAATAAAGTACCATATATAAATAAAATTATGAAAAACAAAAATGCAACATCAACATATTACATATCTATCTATTGGATTAAAAATTAGAATGATATTTCATTAACGAAAAGCGTTCTTTATATATCTTATAATGCGGTTGGTTTCACGTCGTTATATATCTATAAATGGCATTTTTATCAGAAAATATCAAAAAATATTGTGAAAATATCAATTTTCATACCATAAACATCGTGAGGATTGTGAGAGCGATATCCTAATGACGTATTGTGACAACTATTACCAATAATCAACGCGTGAATTACAGGAAAAAAAAGTATCAACGGGCTATTGTTAGTTTTTTAAACTAATGACACTTGAATTATTTTTTACAATTCAATTACTTATAGTCAGAAATTTTACACGATCTAGATTAGTATTCGCAATTTTAAGCATAATTTGTTGGCTTATATTATAAATTTGCATTCAATTGTAACACCCATCAAATAGTAAATTGGTAGCATCATTTCTTAGTCAAAAATTTGGAATACCATTAGCCAAATTCACCCTATCCTTATTAGGGATAAATGTATCTCCGCATAATACGCACGTCCACAATTTTTTTATAATTTATAATTTATAGAATTTATCAACGTTATTTAACTTTAAGCAACTTTTTTTTTAAATAAACAAATAACTATAATATATATGATAAAAATATATATTACGAGACAGAGACAAAATAGGTGATTTGAACTCAAAAATCCAGTTTAGTCCTCAAATTATTAGCATATACTTATGAGCAAAATGAAATAGTCAAAACATATACTCTCTACGTTCTAAAATATAAATTATTAATAACTAATTTAAAATACTTTTAAATTTATAATTAATATAAATTCATTTGAGTTTAGTTTGTACAATTTGTAAAGATAATATTAAATAAAAATTTATTGTGGTTCTAAAAAAAGTACACTAAACATGCATCGTAAAGTTATGCAACGTAATTTTGTGATGCATTCACGGAGCACGGTGTACTGTAATAGTAGAGTGGGTTACCTTTTGTTTAGCCCGATTTGTTCCAGATTGCGACAATGCAATCAAAGGAGGAATCGCTCCTTCGCGGGCCACCATTGTACGGTGCACCAAGCTATCCTCACACAACTGCAACAATATCGCCACCGCAATCTCCTTCTGCCGCTGCGATCCAACCTCCACAATCTCCACCAGCACCGGAATTCCCCCTTCCTTCACCAGCGCTGCCCTCGCCTCCGCCACCGGCACCAACACACTCAACACAAACCCCGACTTATCAACCATATTTGAACCGAAATCCGCCATTAATTCCACCAGCGGCTTCATAATTCCGGCCTGAACCGCTGTAATCTTATTCTCCTTCACCGAACAAAGCGAATACAATGCCGTCGACGCGTCCTTTTTCCCGCGCAAATTACCGGTTTCAAGAAGATTCACGAGCTGAGGAATCGCTCCGGACCGTCCGATTGCGATTTTGTTGTCCTCGAATTGCGATAATCGGAGCAGAGCGCAGGCGGCGTTCTCCTTCGCCGTCGGATTGCCGATTTTGAGAGCTTTAACCAGCGGTTTAATCGCTCCGGCCGACGCTATCAGCTCTTTGTTCTCGTCGCATAAAGAGAGATTTAAAATTGCCGTAACGCCGTACTCTTGAAGTTGAGAATCAGAGGAAGTGATTAGAGAAATTAACGGCTTGATCGCGCCGGCTCCGGCGATTTTGATTCGATTCTCCGGCTTGTTCTTCGCGAGGAGCCGAAGCTCCATAGCCGCTTGCTTCTGCTCGTCGATTGAACAAGATTCAAGACCGGAGACGAGCTGATTAATTAGCTCGTCGGAGTTTTCGGAAGCGCAGGCGAGTATTAGCCGCCGGCTCTGAGACGACGCCGTCGGAAACTCGCCGGATCGATCACTGTTGCAGTCACTGAAAGCTGCGGAATCATCATTGATACTAAGACTACCAAAACTCCGTCCCATATAACTGTAATTCGCCTGAATTTCGGTCTCCATCGGCGAAAGATTCGGTACTACAGTTTAAATAATCTTCACAATTTTGCCTGGAATTATGGCCTTTTCCGGCGAACTGAAGTTGGTTGTCGTAAACTAAAAACGACCACGTTTGGTTTTTTGTAGGGAGTTCTAGTATTTTGGTCCTTGGGGGATTTGAAGGAAAGGGAAAATATAAAAGAGCGGAGAGAGAGAAAGAACACCTGGACGAAGGCGTTGGGGGATGGGGGTGACACGTGAGTGACAGTATCATATCCCAGTTCCAGAGAGCACGTGTGAAAGGGTGTCTCTTTTAACGCGTGGGTAGAAGGTTCGCTATTCGATATTCTCTTTTCTCTATTTTATTTTTACCAGAAGCCTCCTTATTTTTTTTGGTTGCCTTCTTCTTCCCTTTCCCCTCTCTCTCTCTCTCTCTCTCTCTCTCTCTCCTTTTTTTAATTAGAGGCCGGAGTGATGAATTAAAAATTATAAAATAATCAAATTTTCTTTGGACTTTCCTAATTTTTTTAAAATTAATTGATAATAATATTTTAATAACTAAATAATAGATAATAAAAATATATACGGACAAAATAAAGGAGATTTTTGGTTATAATTACTCAGACCTACTCACATGTACATTATCAACTAGTAATATTTTAATACATTATTTTTATAATTAATTTTGTAAAACTTTTTGTACGTGTAGTAATATTATCTAATTAATAAAAATTTGAATCCAAATTCATATTTTTAACGGAAGTAAAATTTTATAAATTGATGAAAATTAATGTATTAGCAGAACTACAATAGAGAAATTTATTCTTAAATTTCATAAATTCATACCAACACTTGTGTATAATTTTTTATAATTATATAATAAAACTCAATTTAAATTTTATCCGAATTATAATGACAATATATGTACATGCATATAATAAGTAAGAATTAAAATAATTATATCTTAATTTATTTTATTTTATCATATAAACTCAAATGTTAGTCGTAATTCAACTTTAAATAAGAAAATATTTAGAAGCACACAATTCTGGTGACTCTCATGTAGGAGTAGGACTCAACAGATAAGGTGATAATAATGTTTTATAATTTTTATTAAGCATTTATGCCTACTTTTTATGCTTTCCACTATCCAAAAAAAGAAAAAGAAAAAAAAAAGAAAAAGCATTTAGCTTTACGTTTGTTAGAAGCTTCCTCCTCAATTTTAAAAAAAGAAACATATATCAAGGTGAAGATTCTTTTAAATTTAATATTGAGGACGATAAGTATCAAAACAAAATAAAATAATGTTAACAATACGATCATGATTAAATAATAGTATCAGTTTAATATGTTTAGAGTTATAAACGTATTTGAGAATTAATTATATTAGTTAAGTGGCCTTGTACCAAGCATATGTTTGTTTTTTAAATAAAATTATTTTTATTTTTATTTATTCTATATATATAATGATTATAAAATATTTTTTAAAATTTTACATTAACTGAATATTACTATTAAAATGGCTACAAACGTTGCTATCAGTTTAATATGTTTAGAGTTATAAAAGTATTTTATAATTATTTAAAATATTTTCTTTAAATATGAATGAGTCAGATTAAAAGTAAATCAATCTGGATGATTCATATGTTAATTCTTATCGCAATCCATTTTTCTATAAATAGAAAATTCATTCATTCATTTATTTCTTACGAATTCAACAAACTCTGTAGAGAAAACTATAGAGAGAAAGAAGAAAAGTGTTATATTCTTCACTACTTACATATCTGATCTTTTTTTTTTTCAAGGTAGGGATATTATTTGTTGTGTATTCGTAAGGTGTATTCTTTCTTTCTTTCATTAAGTGAAGAAACATGTTATTCCATTCTTTATTAATATGTTGGAATTACTGTATATACTCAATCTGCGCATACGTGGTGAAATTCTTACATTATTCCATTTTTATTATTCTCATTGGAATAACTTTGTTTATGAGAAGTATCGCATACATGGTGAAATTCTTCTAATATTACATTCTTTATTATTACAGCCGAATATAATATATACGTGCGTTCTGGCGGGACTGAGTTCCATTATTTATTATTATGTGAAATATCACATGCGTGCGTTTCTGTGGGACTGGTTCCATTCTTTATTATTACGTTGGAATGTTGGAATATCACGTTCACAGCATTATCTGTGGGACTGGTTCCGATTATTTATTATTACATTGGAATAACTCTGCATGCTGATCTATTGCATGCGTGGTGATTTCTTTTGTTATTCTATTCTTTATTATACTCGGTTGGTTAAAACTTTTGACTCTATACTCCATGAAATTAGTGGAATAACCTTGATATTTGCGCTTCATCCAAAGATCTTTTCATGAAAATATTCTTTTGAGCATTCTTGAATTTTACTCCACAAAGCGATGTCGTGTTGACAATTTAGGCGTTATTGGTTCTTGGATAAATTAATTCTTGAACTTATTTTATTGAATTATTATGTCATTGTCATCATCCTCATATTTATATTATGTTGAAAGTCATCATGGCACAGTAGTGCGTAGATGGACTTGGTATGATTATAACGAGGGATTATTCGGTATAATAATGGCGTAATAATGTTACAAATGATGTGGAAAAAGTCCTCGTTGGCCGTAGTGCATTGATGGGCGATTTTTGATATGATTATGGCTATGGATTCTCTTGGCTAAGAGTCCAAAGATGAATTATTTTATGGCATGATCGGGATAGTTGATGAAAATCGATTATCTTTGGCGGTATGGTCGTGGATAATTCGTGGTCGTGATCTTAAAGAATATCCTTGGCACGTAGTGCGGGGACGATTTGATGATGTGGATTATTTATTAAAAGTTGAGTCTCGGTGATAAAAGTGATGAAAACCTTTTTAAATCATAGAAGATAGTAGATTTTATTCTCTACTTGACTCTTAAATGGATTGCTTGTTCATTGTAGTTAAACTTGATGTTTGTTATATTGTATCGGTTTAACATTGTTGAAGGCTAATGATAATTTATTACGCATTATCTTGAGTCATAATATTTCTTCTTGGGCTAGTTGAGCTCACCCTTTCTTTCACTTATTCTCTTGAGAAATGAGAATGTAGATGGGACTAGTCGAGGAAACGAGTGATGGTCTAGATGGTGCATTAGTAGTCCTCACTATTACGTGAAATAGTGTGATAATAATTGTAATAAGGACTCCTTTTGAGTTTGTATACTCTCTAGTAGATAATATTTGTATTCAAACTCACGGTTTATGTTTTTATTCGTATTGTACCTACGACATTTGTATTATTAAATCGTATTTGAATTTTGTACCATGTATCTGGCGACTCAAGATGGGTGATGTATACCCCTAATTTTGGGGCGTCCACGGTTGGTATCAAAAGCTTAGGATATGATCCTGGCTAAGATGTGAGACAAGAACTAGGAGGGAGAGCGGAGAATTCTTCTTGTTAGTATGACTTATCTAAGTTTATTTGATATTTAATTGGTCGATCGAGTATAGAGATAATATGTGATATGTTAATTAACCCTTGTTTTGTGGCGGTATTTGAAAATGGCATCTGAAAATGTTGAGATAAGCAATGGAGCACGGAGAGATTGTTGATTCTCCACGGATCGATAATTAGGACAATGTCTGAACAGGATGGCGATAATCCTCCACCTAAACAACAACACCGATCAATTGATGAACGCGGCCAGATGCGTTTAGGAGCTTTTAGAATTCATGCAACATCGGTGAAAGGCGGCTCCTGTTCATAATGCAGAGGAGAAACAATGGCGACCACGGTTGGTCACCGCTAAGCAATTCGAGGCTGGGACCACCGGAGTTTTTGGGAAAGCGAGAACCACTTAAAGGCGAGAGGCGTGGTTAAAGCGATCACCAAGATATTTGATGTCTTGGGATGCTCACGAGGAAGCAAAAGGTTCTTTTTGCCACCTTTATGTTGCGTGAAGAGGCAGATCACTGGTAGGAATTTGTAAAACGTACCCAGCCTGACGCACTCAATATGTCTTGGGAAAAGTTCCAAGAGCTGTTCAATGACAAGTACTTTCCCGAAAGCATTTGTTACATGAAGGAGGTGAAATTTATCAAGTTGGAGCAAAACAACATGATCGTGTCGCAGTACGAAGCCAAGTTTGCCGAGTTGTCCCAATTTGCGTCCCGCTTGGTTGATAATGAAGAGAGAATGACGCGGATGTTTTTAAGAGGTTTGAAACCTGAGATACGTCAATATCTTATCTCTCATAAACTGTGTTTGCATTCAGATGTTGTTAATAGGGCTCAGTTATTGGAGCGCGATAATGAGTCAACCAAACTAAAAGAGAGTAGCCAACAAAATGATAATCTGGGTGATACTTGATCATCAAAGCGGTGACAATAAGCATGGAGGAATCAACATGCGAAATGGTAACCACTTATTTGGTAATCATGGCCAAAACAATAAGAATGGACATTTCAAGAAGAGAAGGTTCAACAATGACGTAAAGATGTCGGCACCAGCACCCGTTTCAAAGGAAGAAGAACGACCACCGGTCTTATGTTTCAAATGCGGACAGGAGGGACACATCCTTCCAAATTGTACGCAGCAATCCAAAACGTGTTTTAATTGCGGAAGAGAAGGTCACCTAGCTCGATTTTGTCGTATGGTGAAGTCAATTCCAGCTGGGATAGTGATGCCAAAGGATGTCCCAAACAAGCCAAAGCCGGCAGTTTAAGAGAGAGCGTTTTTTTTTTCGTGATGAGGAACCTGAATAAAATTATCACGGGTATGTTAGTCATAAACTCTTGCGAAGTCTATACCGTGTTAAATACCGGTTCTACTTACTCTTTTATTTCACCTAGTTGTGTTCAATGTTTGAAGTTAACTCCGGAGAAGTTAGACTTTGATATATCTGTTGGGAGAAACCTTCATTACCTCCACTATTTATAAATCTTGTTCAAATCAACACTTTCACGTTACACCTCAATCTTATCTCTTTGAAAATACTTGCCTTTGATGCGATTTTAGGAATCGATTGGTTAACTACTCATCATTCTTTTATTAAGGTTGTTAGCTTTCATATTCTAACAAATCATTATGCAAATTCATGTAACCAAACCACTAAAGTCAATCATTTGTCATATCGAGCCATAAATTAAGAGCCCGATCCTTTCGTTGTTAACTTTCTTGTGTGGAATGCAATCGAAGCTAGACTTTTTTAGAAGCAGCGTCGTGAATAGCGATGTCGAGTTGATAGGTATCAATGTGACGTGTTATCCAAGTCTTGGATGAGAGTCACAGTTTTGAATGGTATTTCTATTGTTAATAAATTTCCTGACGTATTCTTGAAGACTTCTTAGCCTACCCTAGAGTGTGAAATCGAATTTTATATTGACCCCAGTACAAAACCCATTTCTAAAACCCTCAAATATTTCTTCAACTAAAACGAATGTATAACGTGCCAAAGACATTGGCTCGAGCTATTGAAGATTACGATCGTACCATGCAATATCATCGTGGAAGTGCGAACGTGGTAGCTGACGCGTTGAGTAGAAGATTGTATGTGGTTACAAGTGCGAATATACGAACCCACGTGAAGATAACGAATATACGATTAGAATCGACTTTAATCGATAAAGTTAAAGTCGTTCAAGCTATATACTCAGAGCTGATGAATGTGAAGAAGAAGGTTCAAAAGGGCGTTATTCTAGAAGCAAGAATCGACGAAGAGAGGAAATCTCAACCCTCGATTTAATTGGCTCATTTAAAATCCTCGATCGAGTAGGAACTGTGGCTTATAGACTCGTTTTACCGCCAAGTATGTCGCGTGTTTATAACGTTTTTAACTTATCGATGTTACATAAATATGTGGATCACTGAAACTACATTATTAATTTAGAACCCACGAGAGATAGCGGATGATTTAACGTTTGAGGAGATCGTGTTAAAATCTTGGATAAGAAGAATCGTATTCAACACTCAAAGGTTATACCTCGAGAGTTAGAATTTGAAATGAAGTCGAGGTATCCTCACATGTTCAAAGATACTGTAGATGCGTCGTAAATTTCGGGCGAAAATTTCATAAGGAGGGAGATTGTGAGACCCAGATTTTATGAATAAAGATTTAATTTTCTCAAAATATTTTTTTTAATATTATGGTGTGGATTTGAGATGATGTTATAGTTGTGGGTAGTATTTATAAATTTTGAAAAGTATCTGAGTTGTCATATTATATTCGATTGGTGGGGAATATTTGTTTTATCGAGAGAATATTAGATGCAACGACACAATCATTAGTGGACCCCAATGGCGAAATTATTGTCGGAATGAGAAAACTTACAAAAATATTTTATTAAAAATAACGGCGGAAGTTTTACTGTTAATCTGTTGAAACACCCAGTGTTAAAAAAATACGATGTCTGGCGTAGTTGCATAGTAGCACCGATATTGATTATTGATGCTTACGTGATAAATCACTCGATTTTGTTTTATTGGTATTATTAATGTAATAATCTGAATACTTTTTATAAAGTTATTCTATAAATAGAATATATTATATTCTATTATCCATAGTGTTGCATAAGCGTACTGCGTAGTGTTTGTATAGTAAAATCTTTTATAAAGTTATTAGTTTTATTAGATTATAAATAGAATATATTATATTTTATTTAAAATATTTTGCTTTAAATATGAATAATCAGATTAAAGTAAATCAATACGGATAGTTCATGAGTTAGTTACTATCAGATCCATTTTTCTATAAATAGAAGCCCATTCCTTCATTATTTCTTACGAATTCACTGAAACTCTAGAGAGAGAAACTATAGAGAGAAAGAAGAAAAGTGTTCTGCTACTTCACTACTTCTATATCCAGTACTCTTTTTTTTCTAAGGTAGGGGATATTATTTGTTGTACCCGTAAGGGGTATTCTTTCTTTCTTATTCGTGAAGAGAACTTATGTTATTCCATTCTTTATTAGTATGTTGGAATAACCTGTATATGCGAAGTACCGCATACATGGTGAAATTCTTTTGTTATTCCATTCTTATTATTACATTGGAATAACTTTTGTTTATCTGATACCACATACATGGTGAAATTCTTCTAATATTTTTATTTTCTTTATTATTCCATTCTTTATTATTACAATGGAATATCACATGCATGTACTGGTGCATTTCTGGCGACACTGGTTCCATTATTTATTATTTATTATACTCCTGGAATATTATACTCCATGCAATTGGTAGTTCTGATATTTAAACGGACACGGTTCCATTCTTTATTATTACATTTGGAATATCAGCATCGGTGCGTTTGGATTGGACTTAATTCTTGAACTTATTTATTATTACATTGGAATAACATGTTTATGCATGTTGCATACTATCGCATGCATGGTGATTTCTTTTGTTATTCCATTCTTTATTATACTCGGTTGGTTAAAAACTTTGACTTCTATACTCCATGAAATTAGTGGAATATCCTTGATATTTGCGCTTCATCCAATATCTTTTCATGAAAATATTCTTACGAGCATTCTTGAATTTTACTTCAACTTTATTAATCTGACATAAAAAAGCGTGAGTTTAAATACAAATATTGTCATCTAGACAATATCCACACTCAAATAAGTCCTCATTACAATTATTAATACACTATTTTACGAAATAGTGAGGACTACTAGAACAACTTCTAGAACCATCATTCCACACCCTTTTAAATCATAGAAGATAGTAGTACTCTTATTTACATTCTAATGCTCTGAGAAGAAAAATGGAACAACAAGGAAAAGGTGAGCTCAACTAGCCCGATAAAGAACATTATGACTAAGATAATATAGAACAAATTATCGTTAGTCCTCAGCGAGGAAAAATCTAATAGAATACAATAGACAACAAGTTTTAAATCAATCTTAGCGGTGAAATAATAATTCATTAGAAGAGTTAAGTAGAGAATGCAAACTACTATCTTACATATATGAATTTAAAAGTTCATCGTCGATATTTTATCCTGTAACATCAATCGATATATATCTGGAATCAAATATTCATCTTTTTTCTGAGGCGAAGATATTCATCGATTAGTCATATTCATCTAAACACTGTTCATCTTTTGCTTTGCTCTGGCGAAAGATATTAATCGATCGGTCGTATTCATCTCACACTGTTCATCTTTGCTCTCTGGGCCAAAGATATTCATCGAAAATCATTCATCTTTTTGCTCTTTCTCAGGCCAAGATATTGATAATATCATCATTTAGGGTGAGGATGATGAAAAATATTTTAAAAGAAAAGCGAATCGGTGAAACAAAAGAACAAGTATTAAGGATTAGTACTTTAAATAATCGAGTTCAAAAATACTTCATAAATAACCAGTTGGGAGTAAAATTCAAGAATGAAGATCAAAACATAGATCGATCAAAGATAGGAATCATAACGAGACAATCTTGGACACGAGAAAAGAAAATTTAATTTTTACGTGAATAGTGTAAATGATAAGTGAATAGTCTTGTATCGTGAATAGTCTTATATATCGTGAATAGTAACTCAGACCTCAAAAGATAGAAATTTCACAAAAAACATCATCACGCATTGAATAGTACTAAATGAATAGTAACTCGTGAATAGTAACTCGTGAATAGTAACTTCGTGAATAGTAACTTCATGAATAGTAACCCAATAGCATGAAAAAGTTCCAAATTTGATAAAAATTTCTAACCAATATTTGGCGTAATGATATTGAAGAAATAATATCATTTTGAATAAAATAACATCCACTTACCTCGGAAAAGAATAGTACTTACATTTGGAATCTTTGGATATAGTCTTTGAAAGAACTTGCAAGTATATAGCAATACTCAAAGTACTAAAATACTCACAAAATCGCTCGATATTATAGAGAGAAATAGAAAAACTTTAGTTTACGGTGTGATTTTCAATTCTAACCTAAGCACCTATTTATAGAAAAATGCTTAGAACACAAAAGAAAAAATTTAATAAAATATTAATATATATATATAAATTTTCTTACCCACTTTGAAGATCTGAATTCAGATCATTTATAACACATGTGAGCCCACTAATTTGCACAAAAAAAACGTTTTTCTCAAAATAATAACTAAAACTCCCAAAAATCAATTATTTGAACTTGAACTTGATAATTCATAATAAATAGCCCTTTTATCGGAAAATTTGAATCTCTCACTTTTTTATAGGAAATTCAATTCTCTACAACTTTGCGAAAAAGTTTTCCAAATTCCAAGCAAAAATTGGCCAAAATCCATATAGCGGATGATTTTACAAGTATAATCAAATTTCGATCGAAAATGGGGTCCATCGACACACAAAAACATGTGTTAAACAACTTTTGCAACAAAAATACTCTTCCTCCTCATATACTCATATATCCCACATTCATTGTAAAAATATCATCATTATTATATTATAATAATATAATAAAATATTATTTTATCGAAAAAAGATAAAATATCAATTTTTAACAATTGTCACTTTAAAAATTTTCTCCATCTATATCCACATAAAATCAATATTTTCCTCATCATATAAATCGATAATTAATTATTCACAAATAATATTCTGAGAATCACGATCTTGTGACGGTAGTTCCGGAAAGAGGGGCTTTCGATAAATTTCTCTCTTCTTGGCGTTGATTAGGTGACCAAACCTCTCCTTAGAAGCGAACTTTCTAGACATTGCCAATAATGTTTTCTAATAATATTATTAGGATAATATGAATTATTGCTTCGATAATGGAAAATCTTGTGTAGTGACAATTATTGAAACAACGATAATATAAAATATCAACGCGGATTATTGAATCGATAAAATAAAATCTTGAGCGATAATTCTTGTAACAATTATTGAGTAGTGCCTTCTTACGTAAGAATCGATAATTGGTGCAATCTGGTGTCTTCTTGTGTGCAACAATAGCGTATTCTTGTGTTTTAACCATAGGGTATTCAATGATATTACTTGGTAACAACTTCTGTAGTTATTTATAAACAACTTATACTTGTCTTTTTCTTCATCCATAAGCTTTTTAGTTATGGGGCCCACAAAAGATGCTGCGTGCGTCGTCTGAATATTCCCCAAACGATGAGAATATTCCACGACCAAGCGAATATTCTCAAACAATGATGAATATTTTATAACCACTTTTATTTTGAAATATTTGCACATTTTACCCATAACTAACCACATTAATCAAATCAACCCTTACTATTTCAAAATAATAAATAGAGGAAATTAAATTTCATTTATTAATAATTTGGGGTCTTCTGACCTCCCTCCTTATGAAATTTCATCCTCGAAATTGGCGTCGTACACAGTGTTTGAAAAGATGAGGATACCTCGCTTTCATTTCCGTTTCAACTCGGTCATTTCTTCGATAGCATGGTTTCTCCACAAAACTTTAACTTGTGGTATGACCTTTGTCGTGTGGACATGCTCCTTCTATCAAAATCTTGGCGGTACCTCTTAAATACGTTAAGTCTTGACTATCTCGTCCGGGTTTAACTAACTTCGATAACATGGTTGAATTAGTCCACATATTTACGTAACATCGATCGTGAAAAGCGTTATGAACACGTCGTACTTGGCTTGGCGGTAAAGCGAGTCTATAGGCCCACGTTCCTATTCGATCTAGGATTTCAAATGGACTAATAAATCGAAGGTTTGAGCTTTCCTCACATCATGATTCTCGCTTTTGGAATAACACTTCTTGTACCTCCTTCTTCATATTCATCGACTCGGTGTGTGCTTGAGCGTTTTAACTTTATCGATTAAAATCGGTTCTACTTGTATATCATCACGTGAGTCCTAGAGTCTTTAACTCTATATATCTATCATTTGTAAGTTATATGAAATGGGTCTTTGACAATATCGCATTAAACTACTCGTATCGATCTTTTACTCAACACGTCGGCTACCACGTTAAGCTTTTCGATGGTATGGTATGGTGAACATGTGCGAAATGAGTCTCTATTGAGTTCTTGAAGCTCTTCCCACATTCCTTGCTCCATTCAATTTTGTATCTCTCTACGAGTCAATTGCGTTAATGGAGTAGCGATTAGAAAAATCTTTCCACAAAATCTTGATAATAACCGATTAAGCATAGAAAGCTACGTATTTAGATTCTTGACTTAGGTTGCTCTCAAGCTGTGACTCATATCCCAATCTTGGATATGCGTCACAATGACACCTATCGGTTTACTACTGCTTGCGAATATGGCGTCCCCTACGGAGAGTGCGGCTTGGTGCATTCCACAAAGTCACCACGGATAAAGGCTCGGTACCAAATTCTATAGTTGAATTTTTAACTCACGAAGTTCAATAGGAGCCATGAGATTTTAGAAATGGGTTTTGTCTGGGTTCAAAGTCGATACAAAATTCAATATCACACTTTGGGAGTAAGCGAAAATTCTTGAAATACGTCGGAAATTTACTAACAATAGAAATATCATTCAAATCGGCGTATTTTTTGTTTAAGTCCATAACATGGGCTAAGAAAACTTGACATCCATTTTTTCAATAAGCGAATGACTTTATGACTTGATATGAAAGTGTTTGACTTCAATGGTTTGGTTGCTTGAATTGAATAACGGGTTTGCTTAGGAATATGAAAACTATGACCTTACGAAAGCAATCAATTTTGGCATGATGAGTAGTTAATCAATCGATCCCCAAAATCACATCAAAAGCAAGTATCTTTAAAGAAATAAAATCAGCGGTAATGCGATGGTGCCAACTTGGATCAAACAAGATTTATAAGCGATTGGATGTGATGAAAGTTTCTCTAACGGAGTTTCCACGAGATAGGTCAAAGTCTAATTTCTCGGTCAAGTTTAAGCGTTGAGCACAAGCGGGAGAGATAAATGAATGGGTATGCCGGTATCTAGTAATGTATAAACTTAGCATGAATTTATGATTAACTTACCGTGATCACCTCGTTTGGGTTCCTCGCATGTTGACCGATCCACGACAAAGCGCTCTTCCGAGAACCAGTTGACTTTGACTTTTACTGGACGACCTTTTGAGTCACCATCCCCACTTGGGCTTGGTTTACGCTGCGTCTGATCTCGGCGATATGTCCTTCCTTTCCACAATTATAGCATACCTTGAGCTGTTGTGGACGGTTTGGGGTGATGTGTCCCTCTTTTCCACATTTATAGCATCTGACCGGTGGTCGTTCTCCTCCCTTAAAACCGATTCTTCTTTGGTCTTTGGCGTCTTCTTGCGATGTCATTGTTGAATCTCCTCTTTTAAAATCTCCCCAGGCTAAACTTCTTCTATTTTCATGGCCACGATTACCACCGGAGTGGTTGTCGCTCTTGTCCGTATATTTTCTTTCTCGTTGGTTATCGTTGTTACGATGGCTACATCATCCATGTATGATCACAGGTTGCGGTCTCTTGGTTGAAACGTACTTTCATTATCTCGCTCTAATAATTGAGCCACATTGACAACATCTGAATATAAAGAAAATTTATGAGAGATAAGATATTAGAATCTCGGGGTTTTAAACCTCTCGAAACATCCTCGTCATTCGTTCCTCCTCATTCTCTACCAAATGAGGTCTGAAACACAGATAACTCTGCGAACTTACGCCTCGTGTTGGGACAAATCGTATTGTTTTGTTCTAGTCTAATAAACTCTACCTCTTTCGTATGGCGAATACTTTTCGGGAAAGTATTTTTTCGTTGAAAAGTTTAAAGCGTTTCCCAAGACATCTTGGGTCGGCGGTTTGATACGTTTCACAGACTCCCACCGATGTCTGCCTCTCCCGGAACATAAAGGTGGCGAATGGAACCTTCATTCCTCCGTGCATCCCAGAGACATCGAATATCTTGGTAATTTGCTTGACCCGTGTTTTCGCCGTGATCGGGATCAAACTTTCCCTTAAATTACGGTGGTCCCGACTCTTTGAAGCTGCTTGGTGGTGACAAGCCGCGCGTTCTTATCATTTCCACCGTATTACATACCACGAGTCTCCCTCGTGCGGTTTTGCATGAGCTGCAAAAAGCTCCTAAACATCCGTCGTCGTTCATCGTGCGCGCTCGGTGGTGTTGTTTACGGGAGGAATATTGCCTTCTGTTGCACGTTCCCACAGGTGGTGATTAAAGGTGTTTCCACGGTCTCATTAACTCCATAGTTAATATTCTCGGTGCCATTCTTAAATCTTGCCATAAAACAAGGGTTAATTAAACAAATTAACATATCACATATTAACCATATAGTTATTGACCAACAAAATAAGCTTAGGTATGACATCTTAGCGAAGGATTACTCGTCTCTCCCCTCTAGTACTATTCCCGATCTCATGGAGAGACCGTATCCTAAGCTACGATACCATTTGTGGCGCCCCCAAAATAGGTATCTGACACCCATTACGAGTCGCCAAATACATGATGCGAAAACAACTTTAACAACTTTATTAATGTCTGACATAAAAAGCGTGAGTTTAAATACAAATATTGTCATCTAGAAACAATATCCACACTCAAATAAGTCCTCATTACAATTATTAATACACTATTTTTACGAAATAGTGAGGACTACTAGAACAACTTCTAGAACCATCATTCCACACCCATTAGTACTAAATTACATTCTACGCCTCTGAGAGAAGAAAAATGGAACAACAAGGAAAAGGGTGAGCTCAACTAGCCCGATAAAGAACATTATGACTAAGATAATATAGAACAAATTATCGTTAGTCCTCAACGAGGAAAAATCTAATAGAATACAATAGACAACCAGTTTTAAATCAATCTTACATGGTGAAATAATAATTCATTAGAAGAGTTAAGTAGAGAATGCAAACTACTATCTTACATATATGAATTTAAAAGTTCATCGTCGATATTTTATCCACATAACATCAATCGATATATATACGGAATCAAATATTCATCTTTTGCACTACTGGGCGAAAGATATTCATCGATTAATCATGTTCATCTAAACACTGTTCATCTTTACTTCTGGGCCGAAGATATTAATCGATCGGTCGTATTAAATCTCGACACTTTGTTCATCTTTTGCTACGGGCCAAAGATATTCATCGAAAAATCATTCATCTTTTGCCTTTCTGGGCCAAAGATATTGATAATATCATCATTTAGGGTGAGGATGATGAAAAATATTTTAAAAAAAAGCGAATCGATGAAACAAAAGAACAAGTATTAAGGATTAAGTACTTTAAATAATCGAGTTCAAAATACTTCATAAATAACCAGATTGGAGTAAAATTCAAGAATGAAGATCAAAACATAGATCGATCAAAGATAGGAATCATAACGAGACAATCTTGGACACGAAAAAGAAAATTTAATTTTTACGTGAATAGTGTAAATATATAAATGAATAGTCTTAGTATACGTGAATAGTCTTGAGTATCGTGAATAGTAACTCAAACCTCAAAAGATAGAAATTTCACAAAAAAAATCATCATCATGCTTAATGAATAGTACTCGTGAATAGTAACTTCGTGAATAGTAACTTCATGAATAGTAACTTCGTGAATAGTAACTCATGAATAGTAACCCAAACATGAAAAAGTTCCAAATTTGATAAAAATTTCCAACGATATTTGGCGTAATGATATTGAAGAAATAATATCATTTTGAATAAAATAACATCCACTTACCTCGAAAAGAATAGTACTTACATTTGGAATCTTTGATATAGTCTTTGAAAGAACTTGCAGTATAGCAATACTCAAAGTACTAAAATACTCACAAAATCGCTCGATATTATAGAGAGAAAGAGAAAATCTTTAGTTTACGGTGTGATTTTCAATTCTAACCTAAGCACCTATTTATAGGAAAATGCTTAGAACACCAAAGCGAAAAAATTTAATAAAATATTAATATATATATAAAAATTTCCTTAGCCCAACTTTGAAGATCTGAATTCAGATCATTTATAACACATGTGAGCCCACCTAATTGCATGAAAAAAGCGTTTTTCTCAAAATAATTAACTAAAACTTCCAAAAATCAATTATTTGAACTTGAACTTCAATAATTCATAATAAATAGCCCTTTTATCGGAAAATTTGAATCTCGCGACTTTTTATAGGAAATTCAATTCTCTACAACTTTGCGAGAAGAAAGTTTTCCAAATTCAAAACAAAATTGGCCAAGAAATCCATAAGCGGATGATTTTTACACAATTATATAATCAAATTTGATCGAGAAATGGGGTCCATGAAACACACACAAAACATGTGTTAAACAACTTTTGCAACAAAAATACTCTTCCTCCTCATATACTCATATATCCCACATTCATTGTAAAAATATCATCATTATTATATTATAATAATATAATAAAATATTATTTTATCGAAAAAGATAAAATATCGATTTTTAACAATTGTCACTTTAAAATTTTCTCCATCTATATCCACATAAAATCAATATTTTCCTCATCATATAAATCAATAATTAATTATTCACAAATAATATTACGAGAATCACGATCTTGTGACGGTAGTTCGGGGAAAGAGGGGCTTTCGATAAAATTTCTCTCTTCTTGGCCTGATTAGGTGACCAAACCTCTCCTTGAAGCGAACTTTCTAGACATTGCCAATAATGTTTTCTAATAATATTATTCGGATAATATGAATTATTGCTTCGATAATGGAAAATCTTGTGTAGTGACAATTATTGAAACAACGATAATATAAAATATCAATAGCGACAATTATTGAATCGATAAAATAAAATCTTTGAGCGATAATTCTTTGTAACAATTATTGAGTAGTGCCTTCTTACGTAAGAATCAATAATTGGTGCAATATAAGTATCTTCTTGTGCAACAATGCGTATTCTTGTGTTTTAACCACCGGTATTTCCAACGATATTATACTTGGTAACAACTTCTGTAGTTATTTATAAACAACTTATACTTGTCTTTTCTTCATCCAATCGCTTTTAGTTATGGGGCCCACACAAAAGGCTGCGTCGTCGTCTGAATATTCCCAACCAATGAGAATATTTCCACGACAAACGAATATTCTCAAAACAACAATGAATATTTTATAACCACTTGCTTATTTAAAATATTTGCATTTTTTACCCATAACTAACCACATTAATCAAATCAACCCTTACTATTTCAAAATAATAAATAGAAATTAAATTTCATTTATTAATAATTTGGGGTCTTGAGTAAAGTAAAATCTTAAACAAGTTTTTAAATTAAAATTTATTATATGCTAGTAATTAAAGGACTATTTTATAGAATAAAATTATAATAGAATAATAAATTTAATATTAAAGTTTATAGGACCTGTGACGCCCCAAAATTAGGTATCGTCACCCGTCTTGGGTCGCCACTTACATAGTACAAATTTAAATACAACTTACTAATATAAGCGCAAGGTATGCAATACGACATAAAGCGTGAGTTTGAATACAAATATTATCTACTAGATATTATACAAACTCAAAAGGAGTACTCATTACAATTATTATCACACTATTTCACGAAATAGTGAGGACTACTAATGCTATCCTCTGGACCATTACTCCATTCCCCGACTCAAATCCCAAATATATTCTCATTTCAAGAGAAAAAGGTGAAAGAAAGGGTGAGCTCAACTAGCCCAATGAAGAAATATTATAACTAAGATAATGCGAATAAATTATCAATAGTCTTCAACAATGTTAAACCGATAAAATACAATAGACAACCGGTTTAATCATAGCCGAATATGCAATCCATTAAAAGAGTCAAGTAAAAATAAAGTCTACTATTTTTTAGGTTTTAAAAGGTTTTCATCAATTTTTATCACTAAGACTCAGTTTAATGAATAAACCACAATATCTAATCATCCCTGTACCACGGTCAAGGATTTTCATCAAATTATCAATGGTCATGACTATACCGAATCTCCCCTGGTCATAATCATACCAAAAACTATCCATCATTGCATGACAGGCCACTGAGGACTTTTGTCACATCATTTATATCAAACAATGATTATACCGAATGATCCCTAGTCATAATCATACTAATTTCATCTATGCACGTAAGCCAAAGATAACATAATATAACATGAGGATGATGACAATGACATAATAATTCAATAAAACAAGTTCAAGAATTATTTTATCCGGGAATTATTAACGTCCAAATTGTCAACAAGATCTTGCTTTGTAGAGTAAAATTCAAGAATGATCGGAAGAATATTTCCATGAAAAGATCTTTGGATGAAACGCAAATATCAAGGATATTCTACTAATTTCATGGAGTATAGAAGTCAAAGTTTAAACCAATTTGGGTATAATAAAGAATGGAATAACAAAAGAAATCACCATAAATGCGGTATTGTGATGCATAGGCGGAGTTATTCCAATGAATAATAATAATAACGGAACCGAATTCGGGTGAAATTCACAAGCGAGGATGTTCAACGGATGATCCAATGAATAATAAATCTTTGAATAATAAACAATGGAACCGAATCCGGTGTAAAACACATGACGGATGTGATATTCCAACGAATAATAAAGAATGGAATAACGAAGAAGATCACCAAGTATAGGGGATTTCACGTATATAGGTTATTCAATGTATAAATAAGAATGGAATAATATAAGGATTTCACCAAGTATAGGGTATCATAATGCGTATCACGGGTTATGTATAGGGTATGCCACTTTTTACAAGTTATTCCAAAGAATAATAATGAATGGAATAAATGAAGTTCTCTTCATGAATAAGAAAGAATAACACCCTTACAGATACAAACAAATAATATCCCTTACCTTAGAAGAACTGAATATTGGAAAAGTGAAGTAGCGAGAATACTTTTCTTCTTTTTCTCTCTATAGTTTCTCTCTCTAGAGTTTCAATGAATTAAGTAAGAAATAATGAAGGAATGAGCTTTCTATTTATAGAAAAAGCGAGGGTGGCTCTTGAGTGTCTTAACGAATGGTCAAAATGACTCTTGGTAATATTGAAGAGACAACTACTATTTGCGAAGGGTAATTAACCCTTGGAACACCGAAGAAGCGAGTTAACTCTTGGTAATATTGAAGGGACAACTACTGATTTGCGAAGGGTAATTACTATTATAACGAAGGTAATTACTATTCACAAAGGTAATTACTATTCACAAAGGTAATTATTATTGACGAAGGTAAATACTATTGACGAAGGTAATTACTATTTCACAAAGGTAATTACTATTCACAAAGGTAAATACTATTGACGAAGGTAATTACTATTCACAAAGGTAATTACTATTCACAAAGGTAAATACTTATTGACGAAGAGACTCTTAGATGATGACATATGGGCCCCCATAAAATAATCAAACTTACCACAAACGTCTTATAATGAGACTCTTTATATACATTAAGGATTGAATAAATATTACCACAAATCATTTTATTTTTAATCAACACATATTTAATCTTTCAACAATTATTAATCATTTATAACTTGTCGTCTCAATTAATAATATAACATATTATCTGAGATAATCTTGTGACAATAATTGAATTAATAATATAAGAGATATGATCAAAGAATTCTTGTAGCAATAATTGAGTATAGCTAAGTGACTTCTCACGTAAGCATCGATAATCAATACCGTGTGTGCTACTATGCAACCACGCCAGATATTCTTGTACTTTTACTACCGGGTAGTTCAACAGGTTTTAACGGTAACACCTCTGTAGTTATTTTTATAGAAAGATAATTTTGTCGTTTTCTAACTACGACAATACTTCCGCCAGGGGTCCACCATCGATTGAGTAGTCGTCTGAATATTCTCCCGACAAAAGAATATTCCCAGACCAAACGAATATTTTATAACAACTTGCTTACTTTGCAAAATTTATAAATATTACCCACAACTATAACATTATATCAAATTTATTCCATAATATTCAAAAATAATATTTATAGAAAATTCATCTTTATTTATAAAAGTTGGGGTCTTACAACCTCCCTTATGAAATTTAGCCCTCGAAATTAGGGTACGTGCACGATATGATAAAGAGGTGAGGATACCTTGAATACCTTTATCGTTAAAAATATTAAATTCATCTTCGCATCCACCAAAGATATTCATTAACAATTCATCTTTTTACACTACAAAGCAAAAGATATACAACCAGTAAAACCAATAATCTTTGAGGCGCAATTTAATAGTATCATGACCACGAATTATCCATGCACTTCTTCGCCAAGGATATTCGTGTTTTCAATCTGATCATGATTATACCGAATAATCTGTGGTCATAATCATACCAAGTCTATCAATGCACTACGGCCAAAGATGACTTTTACCACATCCATGAATTAATATTTCATTGCTGAGACTCAACTCAATAATTAATCCATATCATCAATTCATCCATGCACTACAGGCCAAGGATATTCATTAGTATCCACGACCACGAATTATCCATGCACTTATTCTGCGACAAAGATAATCGTGTATTCATTAGTATCACGACCACAAATTATCCATGCACTACGGCCAAAGATAATCGTGTATTCATTAGTATCACGACCACAAATTATCCATGCACTACGGCCAAAGATAATCGTGTATTCATTAGTATCACGACCATAAATTATCCATGCACTATGGCCAAAGATAATCGTGTTTTCAATTACGGTTATGATTATACCCAAACAATCCTCGGTCATAATCATACCAAGTCCATCTATGCACTTCAAGAATACGAGATGACTTTCAACATAATATAAGCATGAGGATAATGATATAAAGAATCAATCAAATGAGATAAAGGATAAATATTAAACATTTATAATATAATTTATCCAGGATTCAAGAATATCCCCATGTTATCAATCACTTAATAATCTCATAATCTAATATCATTAATATTATAACAATATTTTAATCACTTCTTAAATTTATAAACAATTTATCTCAATTGTTTACGCTTTACCATATAATGCATTTAATCATTCAAAAATGCCATACTCATAAGATATCATCACCAATTATCAAATCCCTCAAAAAAAAAAAATATGCATATACTCTATATAGGATTCTCTAGCCATAAAATCCTATTTTCCTATTTTGTTACTTCACATAACATATTTAACTCATATGTTCGTAACCAAACTATTTTTATGAAAAATATCAAATCAGTTCCAAAAATATTTCTTTTCTGGGATTTAGCATAATATAGTCCCATAATGAAAATATATTTTTCTCGAAATTTTTAAAATTTATTTCCTATTTTTCAAAAATCAATTTCTAATTAATTCCTTAAGAAATTAGCTACCTCAAGTTTAACTCCAAAAATTCCCAAATCTTGGCAGGACCTTACACATGTTAATGTGAGCCTCCAGTTTAAATTTCATAGTCATCGGAGTTATAGAACTCCAGTTATAGCATTTTTCGTCAAAAAAACCTAAATATTGAAATGGTCATATCTTGCTCATTTTAAGTCGGAATGAGCTCATTTTTGGACACGATGTTCTTTATACCATATAATTTTATGTTCCAAAAGGCCTGAATTTTTCTCACTAATTAAGTGGCCGAAACAGCCCTTACAAAAACGTGGCAGCAGCTTTTTGGACATTTTAAAGTTTTGACTCCTTTGCTAAAATCAGTCCACACGAAAATCTACAACACCTTTTTCATTGATTCCACTTGGATTAGTTAGGTAACTCATAGATCTAACTCTAGGACTTAACCACACTCAAAAATTCAAAATATAATAAGAGATTTGGTCAATTGAATTTCATGTTACGTTTTTCACCAAAATCTGGTTTTTAACTCCTTGTGATTTGTAAGAAACTTTCATGTTTTCACAAACTAACCAACATAACTCATCATAACACTTACTAATACCACGTATACCCATGATTTTCATTAGTCCAATGCTTTTATTATGACTTTCATCATAAACCACGTAAACTGCTCATTTTAGTTGAAGAAATATTTGAGGTTTAAGAAATGGGTTTTATCTTTGGAATCAATACAAAATTCGATTTCACGCTCTAGGGTAGGCTAGAAATCTTCAAGAATACGCCAAGAAATTTATTAATGATAGAAATATCATTCAAAATCGCTACTCTCGTCCAAGACTTGGATAATCGTCACATTAATACCAATGTGACTTCTATCCCTTAACCTCAGATAGCACCTCACAATGATACCTATCAACTTGCCATCTTCATTCACGACGTCGCCTCTGAAAGTCTCAAGCTTGCATTCCACACAAGAAGTCAACAACGAAAGGTTCGGGGCTCTTTACTTATGGCTTGATATGACAATAATTGACTTTAGTAGTTTGGTTACTTGAATTACGCAACAAGTTGGTTATGAATATAAAAGCTAATAACCTTACGAAAAAGCATGATGAGTAGTTAACCAATTGATTCCTAAAATCACATCAAAGGCAAGTATTTTCAAAAGATAAGATCGACAAAGTAACGTGAAAGTGTTTATTTGAATCAAACAAGATTTAAAAATAGTAGCGATAACGAAGGCTCCTACTAACGAAGTTTCAACCAATAAGTCAAAGTTTAACTTCTTCTGAGTCAAATTTAAACGTTGAACACAACTAGGTGAAATAAAGAGTGGGTAGAACTCGGTATCTAACACGGTATAGACTTCAAAAGAGCTTATGATTAACTTACACCGTGATAATTTTATTCGGGTTCCTCGTCACAAAAAAAAAACGCTCTCTCTTAAACTACTGGCTTTGGTTTGTGCAGGGACGACCTTTGGTGCCTCCATCCTAGTTGAATTTTACTTGATGGCGACAAAATCGAGCTAAGTGACCTTCTCTTCCACAATTATAACATGCTTTGGACGACATGGCGAAGTTCGAACTGATGTGTCCCTCTCCTCCGCATTTGAAGCATATGATAGGTGGTCTTTCTCCTTCCTTAACAACGGTCTTTGGTCGGCGTCTTTCCATCATTGTTGAATCTCCTTTTCTTGAAATGTCCATTCTTATTGCTTTGACCACGATTACCACCGGCGGTTACCATATCCGCCCGTTGATTCCTCCACGCTTGTTGTCACCGCTTGATGACTACTCTCGCCGTATAATAATTTTGCTTACTGCTCTCTTTTAGTTACGTTGTCTCGTTATCGCGCTCCACTAACTGAGCCCTATTTACAACATCTGAATACAAACACAATTTATGAGAAATAAGATGTTGACGTATCTCCGGCCTCAAACCTCTTAAAAACATTCGCGTCATTCTCTCTTCATTATCCACCAAGTGGGACGCAAACCGTGATAACTACGCAAATTTTGCCTCGTATTGCGACATGGTCATATTATTTTGTTCCAACTTGATAAACTCCACCTCCTTCATGTGGCGAATACTTTCAGGAAAGTATTTGTCGTTGAACAGCTCCTGGAACTTCTCCCAAGATATCTTGATCTGTGAGGTTGAGTCGTTTCTGATTCCCACCAATGTCTCAGCCTCTCTCCGCAACATAAAGGTGGCAAAGGAACCTTTTGCTCCTCGGAGCATCCCAAGACATCAAATATCTTGGTAATCTGCTTTATCCATGCTTCCGCCAGAAGTGGTTTTGGCTCTCCCTTAAACTCCGGTGGTCCCAGCTTCTTGAATTGTTTAGCGGTGACCGCCCGAGAGTTTTCCGTGTTTCCACCTAAATTTTGGGCGAGTCGCTTTACTTTGATGTTGCATGAATTCTAAAACCTCTTAAACGTCTGCCTCGTTAAATCAATTGATCGGTGTTGTTGTTACGGGAGGATTATCGCCATCTTGTTGCACATTGTCCTCGATTATTGATCTGTGGAGAATCAACAGTCTCTCACATGCTCCATTGCTATTCTCAACATTCTCGGATGCCATTTTCAAACACCGCCACAAAATAAGGGTTAATTGACATGCAACATATTATCACTATACTCGACCAGACCAATCAAATACCAAATAAACTTAGGTAGGTCATACTAGCGAAGGAATTCCCTATCTCTCCCTCTAGTTCTAGTCTCACATCTTAGCCAAGGATCATATCCTAAGCTCGATACCAACCGTGACACCCCAAAATTAGGTATCGTCCACCCATCTTGGGTCGCCACTACACGGTATGTAAATTTAAATACAACTTACTAATATAACTGTCGTGTACAATACTGACATAAAAACCGTGAGTTTGAATACAAATATTGTCTACTAGATATTATACAAACTCAAAAGGAGTACTCATTACAATTATTATCACACTATTTCACGAAATAGTGAGGACTACTAATGCTATCCTCCGGACCATTACTCCATTCCCCGACTCGTCCCAAATATATTCTCATTTCTGAAGAGAACGGTGAAAGAAAGGGTGAGCTCAACTAGCCCGAGAAGAAATATTATAACTAAGATAATGCGAATAAATTATCAATAGTCTTCAACAATGTTAAACCGATAAAATACAATAGACAACCGGTTTAATCTGCGGTAATGAATATGCAATCCATTAAAAGAGTCAAGTAAAAATAAAGTCTACTATTTTTTAGGTTTTAAAAGGTTTTCATCAATTTTATCACTAAGACTCGGTTTAATGAATAAACCACAATATCTAATCATCCTGTACCACGGTCCAAGGATTTTCATCAAATTATCAATGGTCATGACTATACCGAAATCTCCCCGGTCATAATCATACCAAAAACTATCCATCATTACATGACAAAATACCGAGGACTTTTGTCACATCATTTATATCAAGCAATGATTATCTTAGATGATCCTGATCATAATCATACTAATTTCATCTATGCACGTAAGCCAAAGATAACATAATATAACATGAGGATGATGACAATGACATAATAATTCAATAAAACAAGTTCAAGAATTATTTTATCCGAGAATTATTAACGTCCAAATTGTCAACAAGATCTTTGCTTTGTAGAGTAAAATTCAAGAATGATCGGAAGAATATTTCCATGAAAAGATCTTTGGATGAAACGCAAATATCAAGGATATTCTACTAATTTCATGGAGTATAGAAGTCAATGTTTAAACCAACTGGGTATAATAAAGAATGGAATAACAAAAGAAATCACCATGCATGCGGTGCCCTTAGATGACAAGTTATTCCAACGAATAATAATAATCTTAACCGGTCGTGAAATTCACACCGATAGGATGATCCAATGAATAATAAATGCCGAATAATAAACAATGGAACCGTCCGTTGTAAAAACACACGCATGAGATATTCCAATGAATAATAAAGAATGGAATAACGTAAGAAGATCACCAAGTATAGGGGATTTCACGATATACGAGTTATTCCAATGGTATAAATAAGAATGGAATAATATAAGGATTTCACCAAGTATAGGGTATCTGGCGTTTCTGAGTTATGTATAGGGTATGCCACTTTTACAAGTTATTCCAACGTAATAATAATGAATGGAATAACGAAGTTCTCTTCATGAATAAGAAGAATAACACCCTTACGATACAACAAATAATATCCCTTACCTTAGAAGAACTGAATATTGGAAAAGTGAAGTAGCGAGAATACTTTTCTTCTTTCTCTCTATAGTTTCTCTCTCTAGAGTTTCAATGAATTAAGTAAGAAATAATGAAGGAATGAGCTTTCTATTTATAGAAAAAAGCGAGGGTGGCTCTTGGTCTTAACGAATGGTCAAAATGACTCTTGGTAATATTGAAGAGACAACTACTATTTCATGAAGGGTAATTAACCCTTGGAACAATCAAGAAGGCGCTTAACTCTTGGTAATATTGAAGGACAACTACAATTTGCGAAGGGGTAATTACTATTGACGAAGGTAATTACTATTCACAAAGGTAATTACTATTCACAAAGGTAATTATTATTGACGAAGGTAAATACTATTGACGAAGGTAATTACTATTCACAAAGGTAATTACTATTCACAAAGGTAAATACTATTGATTTAAGGTAATTACTATTCACAAAGGTAATTACTATTCACAAAGGTAAATCTTATCGATTTAAGAGACTCTTAGATGATGACATATGGGCCCCCATAAAATAATCAAACTTACCACAAACGTCTCATAATGACTCTTTATATACATTAAGGATTGAATAAATATTACCACAAATCATTTTATTTTTAATCAACACATATTTAATCTTTCAACAATTATTAATCATTTATAACTTGTCGTCTCAATTAATAATATAACATATTATACAAATGATAATCTTTGTGACAATAATTGAATCAATAATATAAGAGATATGATGCAAGCATTATTCATGTAGTAATAATTGAGTATAGCTAAGTGACTTCTCACGTAAGCATCAATAATCAATACCGTGTCTTCTTATGCAACCACAGCGTATTCATGTACTTTTACTAATGGGTAGTTCAACAGGTTTTAACGGTAACACCTCTGCCGTTATTTTTATAAAAGATAATTTTGTCGCTTTCTAACTACGACAATACTTCCGCCAGGGGTCCACCATCGATTGAGCCGTCGTCATTTAATATTCTTCGACAAAAAGAATATTCTCCGACCAAACGAATATTTTATAACAACTTGCTTTACTTTGCAAAATTTATAAATATTACCTGAACTATAACATTATATCAAATTTATTCCATAATATTCAAAAATAATATTTATAGAAAATTCATCTTTATTTATAAAAATTTGGGGTCTTACAAGGACCGTATTATTTTTTCGTTCTACAACACTAACTATTTATTAATTTTTTAATATATCTAATAATTTCATAACTTAACTTATTAATTAATTGCATATAACTTAATTTATTATTAATTTTCATGATATTATTCCATCATTACAGAATCAAACTAAAATGTCTGTATAAGAAAAAAAGAGTCCTATAAAGTTTGGTTTTTTAATAGTTATTTAGATTATTTTAAAATAAATAAAATAAATTTAGGTAGATTTTAAAAAGTGTTTAAATAATATTTAAAGTCTAGGCCTAAAATTAGGGAACTTTTAAAAAGTGTTTTATGTTGTGAAATGATAGATAAAACAAATTAAGAAGAGAACAAAATATATATATTAAATATCTCTTTTATTCAAGTGGTCATCCACAATTCTTTTGATATCAAATCAATTTCTCAGATATGGTGTCTCTGCCCAAACTTATCATTGTCGCTCTCTCTATACAATATATATATATATATATATATATATATATATATATATATATAACACAAACTAACATTTACATTACAATAACTTTAAGTTGCATTAAAGCAACTTAAAGGCTTAAGTTTCCACCATTTATTTTGGTGGTTACTTTAATTAATTCATTTCTAACACTCCCCATTGGATGACCACTTCTTAAGAATATGCCTCGTTAAAAATCTTACCAAAGAAAAAAATTGGCTAAGAAAAAGAGTACAATATTCTTGTATAACTTCTAGTGCCATATGATTGCCTCATTAAAACTTTTCAAAGGAAAATCCAATGGGAAAAAACCTTAGCAAAGGAAAAAGAGTACAATCAGCACATATCTTTCAGAAAATTTACTCCCCCTCATAAGTACCACTGTTCATGGTAAAAATATCCTTAAGTCGGCGCATGTCAATACTGTGCATCATCTTCTTAAAAGTCGTAGTTGGTAATGGCTAAGTGAACATATCAGCCAAATTATCACATGGACGTATCTGTTTCACATCAATATCTCCACTCTTCTGGAGCTCATATGTATAAAAGAATCTTGGTGCAATATGCTTGGTTCTATCACCTTTGATATAGCCTCCCCTAATTTGAGTGATACAAGCGGTATTATCCTCATATATTATTGTTGGACTATTTATGATTGATGATAATCTACAGTTCTCACGAATATGCCGAATTACCGATCTTAACTAAATACATTCACGACTCGCTTCATGACTTGCAATAATCTCTGTATGATTTTAGGAAGTAGCAAAAATTATTTGCTTAACAGATCTCCATGAAATAACAGTATTTCCATAAGTAAATAAATATCATGTTTGTGATCGGCCTTTGTGTGGATCAGAAAGGTAAGCCGCATCAGCATATCCAACTAACTGTGATTTTGATCCATTTGTATGAATAAAATAATCCAAAATCAGTAGTCCCGTGATTATATGCTTAATTCCATTCCAATGTCTCTGAGTTGGTGCAGAACTATACCTTTCTAGTAAGTTAACTGTAAATGTTATATCAGGTCGTGTGAAATTTGCAAGATACATCAAATCACCAATTGCACTAAGATATGGTACTTCGGGACCAAAAGTTTCTTCATCATTTTGTTATGGTTGAAACGGATCTTTCTTGACATCGAGTGACCGACCCACCATTGGAGTACTCAAAGGATGAGTTTTATCCATGTAAAATTGCTTCAGAACTTTTTCTGTGTATGTTGATTGATTAACAAGAATTCCATTCAGAATATGTTCAATTTGCAGGTCAAGACAAAATTTTGTCCTACCAAGATCTTTCATCTCAAATTCATTTTTTAAATAATTTTTTGTTTTTGTTAACTCTTCTAAAGTCCCTATAAGATTTAGATCATCAACATATACTGCAACAATAGCAAATTCGGATTTTGATTTCTTGATGAAAATACATGGACAAATTAGATTATTTTTAAATCCTTCTTTCAAAAGATATTCACTGAGGCGATTATACCACATGCGTCCTGATTGTTTTAACCCATATAAGGATCTTTGTAACTTGATAGAATACATACTTCGAGATGTAGTATTATATGCTTCATGCATTTTATATCCTTCAGGGATTTTCATGTAGATATCATTATCAAATGATCCATACAGATATACTGTAACAACATCCATTAATCACATATCCAAATTTTCTTTTGCTACCAAGCTAACTAAAAATCTGAATGTAATTGTGTTCATTACAGGAGCATATATTTCTTCATAATCAATACAGGGTCTCTGCGAGAAACCTTATGCTACAAGTCGCACTTTGTACCTTGTAATTTCATTTTTCTCATTTCGTTTACGTACGAATACCCATTTATATCCAACAAGCATTAAACCTTTATGTGTTCGAACTACAGGTTCAAAAATCTCACGTTTACATAGTGAATTTAATTTTGCTTGAATTACCTCTTTCCACATTGGCCAATCATTTCTTCTTTGATATTCATCAACGGTTTGTGGTTCATATTCATGATCATCACTTCTGGTGATATCGAGAACAACTTTGTATGAAAATATATTATCGACAGAAATTTTATTGCTATCCAATACTTCTCCTGTATGTGCATAATGTATTGAGATCTCGTTATTTTCAGATGCCTCGTCCTCTTCAGGGGATAACTTATCTGTTTCAAGGGATAACTCTTCAAGAGTTTTATTTTCAGGAGTTTTCTTCATAAGTTTTGGATTGATCAATTATCTCTGTGGTTTGTTTCATGGGTATAACCTCTTTATAGCCTGCAACTTGTTTTTCTTGTACTTTCCTCTTTCGGGGAATTTTATCTTTAACACCGATCGGTCTTCCACGCTTCATGTGTGGCTTTGATTCATTTGCTGCTGTATTAACTGATTGTCCTACAGGGACTTCAATCTGTGTTGGAGTATTAGCAGCTGGAGTGTGAGATTTTACTATTTTATTATTGTCGGTGAATACTGTGACGCCCCTAAAATAGGTATACATCACCCATCTTGGGTTGCCAAATACATGGTACAGAATATAAATACAAACTTAATTATACAACAAGAGCTGAGAGTTTTTACACGAATATTGTCTCATAGACAATATCCAAACTCAAATTCAATCCTCATTACATTTATTATCACACTAAATAGTGAGGATTACTAAAACAACCATCTCGGACCATCACTCCGTTCCCCGATTAGTCCCGGCTATGTTCTCATTTCCTGAAGAGAATAATGAAAGCAAAAGGGTGAGCTCAACTAGCCCAGTAAGAAATATTATGCCTAAGATAATGCAGAATAAGTTATCGTTAGCCTTCAACAATGTTAAACTGATAGAATATAATAGACAACAAGTTTAACTACAGCGGAACAATAATCCATTAGAAGAGTCAAGTAGAGCATGATATCTACTATCTTCTATGATTTAAAAAGGTTTTCATCAACTTTATCGCTGAGACTCAGCTTAATAAATAAACCACATCATCGAATCATCCCTGCACTATGGGCCAAGGATATTCATGTAATCATCAATGGTCATGATTATACCAAATAATCCCTAGTCATAATCATACCAAAAACTGTCCATCAATGCACTACAGGCCAATGAGGATTTTTTACCACATCATTTGTAACATTACGGGTCATGATTATACCGAATGATCTCTAGTCATAATCATACCAATATATAGTCTATCTATACACGTAAGCCAAAGATGACTTTCATCACAATATAAGCATGTGAATGATGACAATGATATAAGAATTCAATTAAAATAAAGCACAAGATATATTTTAAAGATTTATAATTTAATTTATCCAGAATTCAATAATGTCCAAATTATCAACATGATACTGCTTTGTGGAGTAAAATTCAAGAATAATATCCATGTATCAAAAATATTTTGGACAGAAATGAAATCAATTTTTTGGGTGAATAGTAACCGGGTGAATAGTACCCTATGAATAGTATTTCGTGAATAATAACTCGACATGAAAAGTACCCCGAATACCCGAGTGAATAATATTTGAGTGAATAGTAACTGGGTGAATAGTAACTCGTGAATAGTACCCCGACATTAAAAGTGTCCTGAATACCTGGGTGAATAATATTTTAGTGAATAGTAATCGGGTGAATAGTAACCCGGTGAAAATATTGATATTTAATAAGAAAGTTCAGATCAATATTCCAATGAAACGATACTGGATGAAATGCAAAACTCAAGGATATTCTACTAATTTCAAGGATATTCCACTAATTTCAAGGATTATAGAAGCAATACTTACCATAGTAAGTTTAAATTTAAGAATATGAAAAGAAATAACATACGAAACTGCAAATGGATTTTCACATGTCATACGGTACGTAATCCGCGTAGACAGGTTATTCCGACATATTAAAGGATGAATACGAAAAAAAATAGTATTCCTTATGAATACGAAAGAAATAATACCCTTTACCTTAGTAGAAGACTGGATACTGCAATAGTGAAGTAACAAAATACTCTTCTTATCGCTCTCTATAGTTTCTCTCTCTATAGTTTCTCTTGTGAGTCTCAGTGAATTAGTGAGAATGAAAAAAGAATTAAGCTTCTATTTATAGGAGAAATGACTAAATAGTAAATAATTCACGAACGGTCCAGATTGATTTACTATTAGAACGGACGGTCCAGATTGATTACTATTAAAACCACAACCGAAGGTCCAGATTGATTTACTTTTAAAACCACCACCGACGGTCCAGATTGATTTACTATTAAAACCACCATCGATGGTCCAGATTGATTTACTAGTAAAACCACCATCGACGGTCCAGATTGATTTACTATTAAAACCACCACCAATGGTCCAGATTGATTTAACTTATTACACTTTAGTACCCCTCTAACTTTTGTAATTAACTTATCTTCAATAAATACATTCTTAATACTTTAACAATTATTCATCATTAATATTATAACTCACGATTTAACAACCGTATCATTCCTGTGAAAGAGGGCTTTTCGATAAGGATTTCTCCCTATCATGCGCAGCAATTAGGTGACCAAACCTCTCCTCGACAGAACTTTCTAGACATCGTCAATATTGCAAATAATAATATGAATAACTTTGTTGTCTCAAATATTGATTTAATAATATAAAATATTATGCAGATGATAGTGTGACAATAATTCACTACAAGAAAAAGGCCTAATAGCGACCGCATATCTGGTCGCTGATACTATTAATAGCGACCGATAGTAGCGACCGTATGTTAATCTAGTCGCTAATTACTATCAGCGACCACATGCGGCCGCTGAGAGGTCGCTATTACAAATTTGCCTCGTAAAATTTGGCACAAAATGTTGGAGCCAAGGTTTTGTGCGACCATTAAATATCAGCGACCACATGTGGTCGCTGATAAGTCCATGTCATTAAAAATCAGCGACCGCATGCGGTCGCTGATCAAACTAAATGAAATCAGTATCAAGCATTCGCTCGACATTGCAGACGGAAGAAAAAAAAGAGGGAGCTCAAAATAGAGAGAAGAGGGAAAAAGGGGGAGAAGAAGAGAAGGAGAAGCTGAGACCGCGCCACTGGTCCACCGCCGCCGCCGTCCAGCCGCCACCACCAAGCACCGGTATTTATATCTATTCTTAATTAGATTAAATACTGTTAGTTCCTTCAAGTAGTCGTTCGATTTGATTGGGTTTCCATACTGTTAGTTGCTTGTGATTACATATTGTTGAATTGCTTGTGATTTAAAGACCTAATTTTTATTATTGAATGTGGCGTGTAATATATCACTGGTATTCCATCTTCAAGCCTCTGTGCAACTTTGAGGCCTATACTTCCCAGTCCAACTATCCCAACTCGTTTGCCTCCCAACTGAAATCATCAATTTGTTGACTAGATTAACTTAAGAACTGTTGTAGCTCATCAATCAACATGGCAGTGTTCTTCTTACGAAGAATTACCCACATCAATGTTTGAATAAACACTGAAGCAAAATAAGATTGTTTTTCACCTTTGCCAAACCCAGTTTTTAAATGCAACTCCAACAAGTACAGGGTGTTCCCTTACAAAATTAATTTTCTCTTAAAAGAAAAAATGAAAAATTTATTAACTAGATAAAGATACTAAAAGAAGAGGACAGTGAATCATCAAAAATAATTAGAAAAGATAACAAATCCCTCCAAAAAGAGACTGTATGACAATCACTAATAATTGAAACCTAAATATAGCCAATTATATCTCAAGACTACTAGTACCAAAACAGTTCCTTTATCAAAGTTTAAACTAATGAAGTTGAATCACACTAATCAAAGATGAAAAATTTACCATCTCCAGTGCAATTTACGATTTTTAACACACAATACAATTATGTGATTGCGTCATTTGAGCTGGAAATGGAACTTTTATTCTTGGAAATATCAGCTCTCTAATCTCAAGTTCAAATATTAGTCTTATATTTGAATATATATATATATATATATATATATATATATATAAGTCTAATCTCAAGTTCAAAAAGAGAGATGACAAGCGTTTAAATATATATTATATATCAATGATTTAATTATATATATTAAATCTTGACAATAATACATAACATGAGACACGAAATTAGACAGAGGATATGTTTGAATGTTAAACTCTTCAAAATCTTGTTCTCACGTACATAGAAAGATGTAATAACTCCTGCTACCCCGATGGATACAAATTATAGAAAGATAGCCATAAACAGGATAGAAGAAAAAGAAGAAACTTTTGATAAAATAAAAAATGATAAGAGATGAAACTGGATGTATGATTTGTGAAAGAGTATGATAAATTAAGATATCAGTATAAATAAGGAGAATTAAGTGATAAGGAGATAGACTTGGAAAGTTACACAGATATATATATATATATATATATATATATATATATACAGAATACAAGAATTTGCAGTTTTAGTACATGTGGATAAAGAATGATCAACTTGCATTTTAATTTGTAAGTTAATTATTATTATTCTTTTTTTTGTACTAGTTTTCTTTTACTTGAATATATTCTCTAATCTCAAGTTCAAAAAGAGAGATGACATTGGGAGTTGATGTTGAAGCTTTTACTAAATCCCCAAAGAATAATGCCATTCTTTGACTAAAATAATAACTAAGTTATTGCCACAAGGCATGTTTCAGAAAGTACGATTAACCAATTAGTTACTAGCTTGCAATAAAGTTCCGAATTGCATTGCTTATCTTTCTTTCAATATTGCTATCAATTTTCAATCACTAATAACAATGTTGATTTTAGAATTAAGTGTTAAGAGATGCTCAAGTCATATAGTTACAAGTATGCTCAAGTCATATGCTTAAATGTTAGTCATATAGTTACAAGTAGGACTGAGCATTCGGTTAATAACCGAACCGAACCATCATTTCGATTATAATCGAAACCCGAAAATACCCTATTTTAACTATCCGAACAAGTAACCGAATTTTGTACTAACCGAATAACCGAATAGGTTATTCAGTTATTCGGTTACTAATCGAATTAAAAAGATTTAGCAGCAACACAGTTCTAAATCTAAAATAATATGTCTAGGTGTTGTTCAAAAATGTGGAAAGAAGTATACTTTCGCACACCACTTTACCCTCAAATGCATACATACCTATTAAATGGTACTTGAACATAAACAATCGAAAACTAAGCATGAAAATAACATATAAACTTCTCCTTCATTAAAATTGGGAACCAATGACAACAAAACAAATAATTTGGTAAGGAAAAAACAGAAATTACTTTGGAAGTGAGTCACAACTCGTCATTAAATTCCCCTAGGTTAATTCCACAAGGAACAATTGCAGCAACTTTAGAAGTCAACTGATCAAATGTGTGCGATTAGGTGCCTTGATCAAACGCATTCATGTTGAGATCTTGAGGAGTTATAGCCCTAATTCCAATGGATGACAACTCTTCGATGAGGAGAGAGCGGAGGGGGTTTAAAGGATTACGAAGATGACAAAAATGACGAAGTTGAAGACAATAAGGGATGACTCTCCACAAATCGAGTAAGAACTTAATTTCAAATCGTCGAGGGAGGCAATGCCGTCGGCTGAAGAGCTACTGATGAGTTTGACGGATGAGTGATGACCGATGAAGAGCCACCGAAGGCGATGAGGGTCGAGGGAGGCGATGCTGTCAGCTGAAGGGAGATTGAGACGAGGGTTTGAGATCTGGCATCTGGGTAGACTGGGTTTAGGAATTTGAGAGAATGAGAATGAGTTACGACTTCTACTTCAGACTGAGAGACAGACTTGGGCTTACTTATTGGTCTAGCCGGCTAGACAGACTCAAAGTGGGCTTATTTGTTCGGTGTTCGGTTACACCAAATAACTTAAAAATAAAACCCATATAAACTAACCGAAACCCATAATATAATTCGGATATAACCGAATTGTTACAAATAACCGAATTATCAGAAAATTTTTGTTAAATTATTTCGGTTCGGTTCGGTAATTCGGTTATACCCATTTTTTTGCTCACTCCTAGTTACAAGTATGCTTAAGTCATATGCTTACAAGTATGCTTAAATGTTAATCATATGCTTACAAGTATGATTAAATGTTAATCATATGCATGCTTACAAGTATGCTCAAGTCATATGGTTACAAGTATGCTCAAGTTATATGTTAACATTTATAATGTTGTCTGTAGTAGGTACCGTGGTATCATGGACCTCTATTCAGACCGTAGTTGGATGGCACGACGAAAGTTAAGTGCCCAGATAGGTGCTTCTGGTTTGAATTTAGAGTTTGGTTGCCAAGTGTTTTTGGATTATCGCGTATAGTCACTTTAAAAATGTATGAATGGTCAGTCGCAGATACGATGTCCATGTTTGAAGTGTAAGAATGTAAATTATATTGACAGAGACGTGATAAACTATCATTTACTTGTTTCTGGGTTCATGAGAAATTACAAAGAATGCTGGTGGGCACATGGGCAGAGAAGAGATGGTGGCATTACAGAAGTACACAATTCGGGCAGTAGTACTCGTCGTATGAATGAAATGGTTCATTATATTGTAGGGCCAGATTTTTATTGGGAACAAGGCAGAGAGCAACCTATGAATTCTGATGCCAAAGACTTCTTTAAGTTGTTAGACAACGGTAGCGAGCCATTGTGGCATGGTTGCACCAAACACACGACATTTTATGCAGTGACGACATTACTTAACATCAAGGCTGATCACAACATGAGCCATGAGTGTTTTGAGTCACTCTTGAAGGCCATTAAGAGTATGTTTACAGAAAAGGTATAGATGGGAGAACGCGCATGCTTCAGTGATTCAGACATTATTCTGGCAGAAGTGCGCCGTTCGCACCAAGGATAATTTGAACAAAGAACGACAAAAAGCCCTTCACAATGTCGAGATCGACCATCCAGGCAAGGGAGAGGATTACATGCACGAGCATAGCCCCTGGTGGTGCACCCAGTCCATATGGGCTGAGATGTGTGACCAATGGAGAGCTAAGTGCTGGGTGAAAAGACGAAAGACTGCCGCCACCAACAGATCCTCGGGTGTACTTGATGGCGAAAAGGCTAAAGGAACATACATGGGCGGCGATATTTCACGATTCAAAAGATATAACCGCCAGGCACGTATTTACAAGTTTTAATATGTTTACAATCATGAATTATAGAAAATATATCACATTTTACTTAGTAATATTGTGTTATTTTTTTGTATAGGAGTCTCGATCTCAAGGTCACCTACCCATTGGGCATTTGGATGTGTACGTACACCGTGATGGTCTCACTTTGATGTTATCCAGATAAGCGGTAATAAGTTTTAACAACTTGATCTTGTTTATCAATGCTTACAGAATTTATTTTTAACTATTTAATTATTAACATGATGATAGGATACTTATAAGCGTTTATTGAATGAGCGTTATCCTGAAGGCACTCCACGTCCGCCTATTGATCAAAAGTTATGGGAGAGGGCGTCTATTGTGAAGAAGAACTACATTAAAAGTCAAGGACAACGACGACGCCCATCCTTCAGTTGCTTAGGCGTCTCTTCTACCCAATTCTTCATCATTCGAGTCATCCAAATTGCTCATACTCCTACCGACTATGTGAGAGCTATATGTCGAGATCGAGATCTTCTGAAGATACTGGGCGGGCATCTAGGGGCTCTGAGTCCTGATGAGTTAGCTGAAGTAGTAGCGGCGGCAGCAGCCGGACATCATGGGGATGACGACGAGGTAGAAAATCAATTTGTTGTATATATTGTCGTAATATATACCAATATCAACATAGTTACTATATTTGTAACTTGTTTTATTATTTTGTTAATTACAGGGTGATCAAGGAGGCGATGATGTTTGACATACCTGCTTTACTGTTGTTTTGTAGTTATTTGATAAGCTTGTACTTTTATATTTATTCTGCAAAATAGTGACGTATGTTACTTAAACAATATTAGATTTGTTTATATTTATTCAATTCATATTGGTTTTTAAATGTTTATATACTAGTTTGGTGTATGTGTCGGTGGACGATGGATGTTTATATTGTTGTGCATGCTGTTTATATTGTTGTGATTGTGTGTTGGGATAAAGCAGTACAAAATGTGTGCGTGTTTTGGGAATTCGCAAAACAAAGAAAAATCTAATTTTCATTTTTGCGCAGATCAACACCACATGCGTCATTTGATAGTTATTAGCGACTTTAAACATTTGAGTGTATCGTGATCGCATTTGTCATTTTCTTGATTAATCCCTATCGGTCATGCGGATATGTTTGATCAAGCTAGTAGTGGTCGTTGATGTGCATCCCAAATGACTAGATTTTGTCTTGACAACTCAACAAATGACGCGATCGGTCATGGATAGCTATCAGCGACCACATGCGGTCGTTGATAGACGGTCGTTGATAAGCTTTTTTATTGTAGTAATTGAATAAAAAATATGAGAGATATTATGCAGCAATTACTGTAGCAATAATTGAGTATAATTGAGTGACTTCTCACGTAAGCATCAATAATCAATACCGTGTGCTACTATGCAACCACGCGTATTACTGTACTTTTACCACCGGGTAGTTCAACAGTTAACGGTAAAACTTTCGCCGTTATTTTTATAAAAAGATATTTCTGTCGTTTTCAAACTCCGACAATAATTTTGTTGTGGGGTCCACCAATGATTTTGCCGTCGTACGAATATTTTCTGTTTAAAACGAATATTCTCCGACCAATCGAATATTTTATAACAACTTGCATACTTTGCAAAATTTATAAATATTACCCACAACTATAACATTATATCAAAACCACATCATAATATTCAAAAATATATTTTGAGAAAAAGTAATCTTTATTTATGAAAGTTGGGGTCTTACAAATACATTTGGTAATTGATTTGTAATTCCTTGCAAATGAATAATCCTTTGAACTTCCAGTTCACATTGATTTGTACGAGGATCAATATGAGATAACGTTGAAACATTCCAAGTAATTTCACGTCGTGCTTCAGGTAACGATTTTTCTCCCCCTAATTGTGGGAAAATTATTTCATTAAAATGACAATCCTCAAAACGTGCCATAAAAACATCAGCAGTTAGAGGTTCAAGATATCTAATGATAGATGGGGAATCAAAACCCGTATAAATTCCAAGTCTATGTTGAGGACTTTGTGCGTTGTGGGGGTGCAATAGGTACATATACAACATAACCAAATGTTCGCAAGTGAAAAATATTTGGTTGTTGGCCAATCACAAGTTGCAATGGTGAGAATTTATGATAAGCAGTTGGCCTAATACGAACTAATGATGCACCATGTAAAATAACATGACCCCAAGTAGAAACTGGTAATTTTGATTTCATAAGCAACGGTCAAGCAATAATTTGAAGTCTCTTGATAAGAGATTCAGTTAAACCATTTTGAGTATGTGTATAGGCAACATGATGTTCAACATCAATTCCAATTGACATGCAATAATCATCAAAAGCTTGAGATGTGAATTCACCAGCATTATCTAAACGAATTTTCCTGATTGGATAATCAAGAAATTGTGCTCTCAACCTAATTATTTGAGCAAGAAGTCTAGTAAATGCAACATTTCTATTAGAAAGTAAACTTACATGTGACCATCTTGTTGATGCATCAATTAAAATCATAAAATACTTGAATGGACCACAAGGTGTGTGCATTGGTCCACATATATCACCCTGAATTCTTTCTAAGAAAGATGGGCACTCAATAACAATCTTTGAATGTGATGGTTTGATAATTAATTTACCTTGAGAACGTGCACTACATGAATAATCAGTAGTTAAAAGAATCTTCTGATTATTTAAAGGTTGTTCGTAGTAGTTATCAATAATTCGACGCATCATTATAGATCCTGGATGACCAAGATGATCATGCCAAAACAAAAAAACTTTGGGTCAGAACACTTCTGGTGTATTGCAACATTTGTTTCAATTTTTCTCATTATAGTATAATATAACCCAGAAGAAAAAATAGGCAATTGTCTAGTATGAGCTTCTGGCCAGATACAATTGAAGTAATATAAAAAAAAATTCTTCACTGCCTTCATTATTGGTTTCATATTGATAACCAGTATAACTTATATCCTTAAAACTGAGTAAATTTCTTCTTGATTTAGAAGAATACAAAGCATCATTAATACAAAATTTTGTTCCCTTTGGCAACATTATAATCGCTCTTCCAGAACCTTCAATCAAGTTCGATGCACCTGATATGGTATTGACATTGGCTTTGCATAATTTTAAAATCTAAAAATATTTTTTTATCTTTAAGTATCATATGAGTTGTTGCACTGTCCGCTAGACAAAAATCTTCTACAGTCATCTTGGAATTGATTTTACCAGTTGAACCCATGCATCTTCATAGATACAAAACATAAATTAAACTTTATAAAAATACTTATTACCTTTCCATAATATAATAAAAGAAAAATAATTAATTGGTTTTGACATTTTCATCACCAATCATACTTATTAAGATGCAATAATATAGTAAAAGAAAATAATTAATTGGTATGAACATTTTCATCACCAATCAAATTGTCAAATTTTCCATCAACGTTCTCATAGAAATTAGTGGCATCAAGATAAGTCATATTCACTCCATTTTGAAGATCAAGATAATTCATGGGATCCTCAACATCATTATGATCAATAAAGTTTGTTTCAATTCCTTTTCTCCTTTCTTTTATAGAGGCTTGGTACAACTCTACCAAATGTTTAGAAGTACGATAGTTACGTGACCAATGACCTTCCATTCCACACCTACAACACTTATTTTCATGGCCATTTGATGGTTTATTTTGTAAACCCTTGCCATTTTTATTTTTCTGATGGTAAGGTGTGTTATTCCCTTTTGAAGAATTATGAGTACGATCCTCTCTATATTGATTGTTCATTCCACGCCCACGCCCACGACCACGACATGAACATAATTTTCTCTATGTTTATCAAATGAGGTTTCATTCACTTCAGGGAATGAAGTAGAACCGGTCGGGTGAGATTGGTGGTTTTTCAGCAAAAGCTCATTATTTTGTTCAGCCACTAGAAGACATGATATTAGTTCAGAATATTTTGTATACTTCCGCTCTCTATATTGCTGCTGAAGGAGCATATTAGAGACATGAAATGTAGTAAATGTTTTCTCTAACATATCTTCATCAGTGATATTCTCCCTCACATAATTTTAATAGTGAGATTATTTTAAAAAGTGCAGAATTGTACTCACTCACACTTTTAAAATCTTGCAACCTAAGGTTCAACCAATTATAACGAGCTTTTGGGAGGATTATAGATTTTTGATTCTCATATCTCTCTTTTAAATCATTCCATAAGACAAGAGGATCTTTCACAGTAAGGTACTCAAATTTTAATTCTTCATGGAGATGATGGCGAATAAAAATCATTGATTTTACACGATCTTGCAGGGATGCATGATTGCCAACCTTAATTGTATCTCCAAGATTCTTTGCCTCTAGGTGAATCTCAGTATCAAGGGTCCATGACAGATAATTATTGCTCGAGATATCAAGGGAAGCAAATTCAAGTTTTTTAAGGTTTAACATCTATTAAAAACACATGCAATAATATGAAAATACTACTAGTTAGTAATAATTAAACATATCTAAAAATGAAGGTAGATATATAAATAATATTCGGGCCAGGTGATATGCAGCCTACTGCATAGCACATACTATTATATATAGTAGTAACATATATATACATATATGATGTATATATGTCTATAATTTTTAATGTTTATTAATGATAAAAGCATTGATATGGGACATACTTGATCATGTTACATGAACCTGCCAAAGTTATTCATATATATATATATATATATATATATATATACACTATGTTTTATCATATACAATTTTACTAAAACAATACTATATATACATGAACAAATTTAATTTTAATAAAATAATACTTAGAGTTGAGATAATTTCCTTTCCAAAATTTTGTAGAAACTCGTGCTGATAACGTGTTGTGAAATGATAGATAAAATAAATTAAGAAGAGAACAATATATATATATATATATATATATTAATAATCTATTTCATTCAAGTGGTTATCCACAATTCTTTTGATATCAAATCAATTTCTCGGATGTGGTGTCTCTGCCCAAACTTATCACTGCCGCTTTCTCTATACAATATATATATATATACACACATATATAGGGCAAAGGTGCAAAAATGCCCCTGATGTTTACACAGATGTCCCACTTCCACCCTAAACTAATTTTTTTTTTCAAAAGTACCCTTAACGTTACAAATTTAAGGTCAATTGTGCCCCTCCTGTTAAAAAAAATTCAGCTAGACAAACGGACGTGCTAAGCGATTGACACGTGGCAAAAATAAATTTTTTTATTCTTTTCTCTTTCTTCTCTCTCTTTTCTCTTCCATCTTTTCTCTCTCTCTCCTTTCTTCTTCCTCTGTTCTAAACTCACAAGAATACAACCGCACTCCAAGAGAACTGCTAAACTTGTTCATCCACTTAATTATTTTAATCTGCTAGTTGGGCTAATTATAAATCAACTCCATCAAAAAGCTTTGAAATCAAGCTCTCTAAAGTATGAGCCACGTATCTCCAGATAGATATTTTTATTTTTCATAGGACTGAAATAGTATGTATTTCTGGTGAAACCTCATTTTAAAATCCAACATATACCAAAGGGGTTAGCTTGCTTCCAAATGCATCACATGAAAATTCATCAATTCTAGCTCTTTACTAACCCATAGTATGAGTTTCTTAAAAGTGAATCCTAAGCAGGAGGTACCTCCAAGTATACACCACCTTAAAAGCTTACATGTAAGGAAAATGTTATGAGAATCTAAACTATAAAAGAGACAACCCACTATGTATTAGTTTTTCAAAACCATGTCATATGACTCATACCTAACAACTCGCGCTAGTTGATGATCAATAAATCAAAAATATCATTAGGGACACCCAGAAAATTTGAGAAACAGGACGATTAGAGATTTACAGACTAACCTGAATTTAGCCATTTTCTCTGTTCTGCTCTGTGCATGGCGTAACAGTACACCTTTTTGTAAATTTTCTCCATCACCGGTAAATACAGAGCAAACAACAATCTGGCGCCGATTGTGGTGGGTCAGTTTACCCCCAAAAAATTAGATCTAAAATTTGAGAAACATAGTATTTATATACACATTACCTATAGAATTTCATCTTAATTTAATCTAGATCTCTCTATCAAAAAAATCTAAAATTTTCTCCAGTATTTATATACCCAAATGAATAACAGAGTATTCATATACCCAAATTTGAAATAACTCTGTTAAGATGAAATTAAAATACCCAAATGAATAACAGAGTATTCATATACCCAAATTAAGCAAATAACTCTGTTAAGATGAAATTAAGCAAACATATTCTAGTATTTATATACCCAAATTTGCTCCAAATGAATAACAGATGGTGATGGTGGGGGTGGGAGACATATTTGTTATTTTATAGAGACATACGAGGCTTCTTGTTGTTTGGTGACGAAGCTGGGTCGACAGGAGGAGTCGTGAGAGTCGAGGAGGAGGAGGTGATCAGTGGTCGGATTTTTTATTTTTTTTTATTGTTAATGAAAAAATGGAGGAAGGAAATGAGAGAGAGGAAAGAGGAAAAAAAAAAGTTTTTTTATTACTTTTTATTTTTAACACGTGTCAGCCACGTCAAAAATAAATTAACATCTATTTGTTTAGTTGGCATTTTTTTTAACGAGAAGGGTATATTTGAGCTACGTTTTATAACGTTACTGGTACTTTTGGAAAAAAAATTAGTTTAGGGTGGAAGTGGGACATCCGTTTAAACATCAAGGACATTTTTGTACCTTTGCGCTATATATATATATATACGGCCCAGTTCAGGAGCATCCACCTTAAAGAGTAATACGCCCCTTAAAGAGCATTCCACTTTAAAAACCCGGTCTTTTAATATATCTCTCCTCACTCAGTCATAATACAAACACTGATCTCTCGTTAGAAATCCCTCACTGCCAAAATCATCTCCCTTGAAATCCAGTCCTGTAAAATCAAAGAGAGAGAAAGCAAAGCCCTTGACATCTCTCAAACTTGAAGCTGTGTTTCTAAGGCTCCCTACTCGCCAAAGACTGAACTCTCACTATACAAAGACTGAGCTCTTGCTATACACTACACATCTCTCAAGCTTGAAGTCGTATTTTTAAGGCTCTTTACTCGCCATTGATCCCCTCCAGAAAATCGAACCCAAGAATGCTCTCACAAGCCCTAGATTTAGAACATCGATTGAAGCCCATGAAAATCAGTTAGTGACCCTTGATCCCATCAGTTCGTGACCCATGAAAATCGGATTCTTTCAAATTGGAGAAGCCCTCAGTGTAGCTCAGAGTAATGCCCTCAAAGCCTTTTACCTTCTTCTTCATTCCTATTTTTTTTAAAAATTTAGGTTTTTTTGTTGTTAATAGAACGCTTAATTTGAAATTTGTTACGGTCAATGTTGTGTCTTTTTTTGGATTAGTGTGAATTTGGGACAATCTTAATGCATTTCAGTTTTGTTATGTTAGATTATAATGAATTTCGATTTTCTTCCCCAATAGCAATACTGGGTATATATTGGAGTTATTGTCCTGTATCATTTGTTATAGGGACTTATTAGGTGCTTGTATTATCTTTTTAATAGTGGTAATATGCTACTTGTTTATTGATATTCTCATATATTGTAATCTTATAATAATGCACAACTTATATATTGCACAAGTTTGAGTTGGAGTACTGATGGAAGCACATTGTTCAGTGGACACATTTGCAAATTTTCAGGGTTTGGGGTATTGAATGTCTCTACAAAGCCAGATCTAGACAAGCAATTCCTTATTTTGACTTTGTTATTTGATTCAATTTAACTTTGCTATTTGTTTAAATTTGACTTTGCTATTTGTTTAAATGTAGAATTGGAGAATCAAATGTTGATGCTACTCAGGATCCAAGTGTAGATGATGAATGTGATTCACCCACAGGTGGAACTGAGATTGCTATAACAACACTTGTATATCTATATCTTTGTATTAACTTAGAATTTTTTTTTTCTACGGAGTGTCCTTCAGAATTGCACTAATCATGGGAGTCACTTATGGTATTAGTTACAAGTCAGGTAGTTGTTCATAATTCTTAGTTGTGGCATTCTTCAAATAATGTATATGAATCTTGCAAATAAAGTTGCCTTATAAATTTTCATATCGTGTTCAATCTTCCTGACATTTTGAAATGCTACTAAGCAACATTTATTCATAGTAATATACAACTTATTTGTTTGTCAATGTGGGTTGACTGAATTCCAAGTGAAACAGATGGGTATAATACTGTTGCTGGTGATGGGTTTAAACAGATGGGTTTTATACTACAGGTGAGTAGGTACTCCCCATTCATAGTGGTTGAAACAGATGATGATAAACTGGTTGGCTCAACTGGGTTTAATATTGTTGCTGGGTGAGTTTTTAGAAGCCAGTTCATTTATGTATTGTATAGTATCTGTCTATATTAAAGAGGTTGAGGCAAAGTATATATAGAGCTGTCTCTGAAACTTAATACTGTTGCTTTGTAATTTGCATTCTTTTTATGTGTTGAAAAAAGATGTGACTTTAGCTTTTATTAGTTTGCAGGAATTTTCTTGTTTGGTTTGTTGCAGTACACCAACTGAAGTAATAAAAGCTAGGAATCAGATGAGGTTGAAGATGCTTGATGTAAATAGTTTTACCATATGTAAACAGTGTAATATACATGACATGGTGTAATGTACATGACTGCGAGCTAAAGCTTGGCCATAGTTTATGAATTTGATTGTGTTAGCTGTGAGCATGTGACACTATGCTTCACTTGTTTATGACTCAGAATTGTAATATACTTGACATGGTGTAAAATACTTTCTGATGGTGTAATGTACATGATTGTGTTGGCTGTGAGATTGTGTTGCCACAGTTGATGACTCAGAATTGTAAGTAAATCAGGGCCACATTCAATAATTGCCAGCACATAAAGGGGAAGTAATTGTTAATATTCTATATACAATCTGGAGGATGAAACCGCAAAGAATCAACTAGTAGTAATCAACTTTGCTTCATTACAATCAATTCAACGACATTTAAAAGATGGACTTCACACAACCTATCCTTTCCATTTCCCAAATTCTAATTACAAATTTCTCAGATTTAAGCATCTTCTTGCACAGAGATGGTTCTAAAGAAATTCCAAAGTAATAAACTCAAGGAAACCCATATGATTATCTTGTAAATCCTATGTTTGCGTCTAACATTTTGAGCTTCATCTTCAAGATCCCTCAACTTCCTCAACAAACCAGGAATCACTTGAATAGCTCTCGGCTGCATCAAATGATCATACCACATGAAATACCCGCAACCATGAGGCTGTCAAAAAAGAATTTATTTGAGAACAAACTTCATATTAAAAGAAATTGAATATAAATTACTTACTCTTGCAGTTTGACATCCATAGAATCGATGACCATGATTCAAATCAGTCCAAGAAGTTATCAACATAGCCGGGTGATGACAATTCCAGGAAGTTGCTATTATAACAGAAGCATAATAGTTATAGTTCATAGACTCCAGAACCAATGATTAATAACACCTACAGAAGCTAATAAATGGCTTGCGAATCAGTAATAACTTATTCCTAGTTTACAACTTACAGTTCAAAGTTTTGAAATAATTCTCCAATAGATATAAGATCAATGCCAAAAGGAATGCTATTATTCTCCAATCAGTAATAACTTATTCCTAGTTTACAACTTACACCAGGTACGTACGTCAATTTCGAGGACGAAATTTCATAAGGAGGGGAGGTTGTAAGACCCCAACTTATTATTAATGAAATTTAATTTTCTCTATTTATTATTTTGAAATAGTAAGGGTTGATTTGATTAATGTGGATAGTTAGGGGTAAAATACGTAAATATTTCAAAATAAGCAAGTGGTTATAAAATATTTATTGTTGTCCTGAGAATATTAAATGCTTGTCGGGGAATATTCGTGCGATGGCGCGCACCATGTATATGGGGGCCCCATAACTGAAAGCGATTGGATGAAGAAAACGACAAATATAAGTTGTTTAAAAATAACGGCGTAGTTAGTTATTCACAGTTAACACCGTTAGAATACCCGTTGGTTAAAACACGATGTCTGGCGTTGTTGCACAAGAGCACACAGTATTGCACCAATTATTGAAGGCACTACTCAATAATGGTTACGATGAATTCTTATTCGATATTTTATTTTATTGATTCAATAATTGCTACGTTGACATTTTATATTCTTTGTTGTTTCATAATTGTCATTACACAGTATTTTCCATTATCGAGACAATAATTCATATTATCTGAATAATATTATTAGATAACATTATTGACAATGTCTAGAAAGTTACATACAGGAGAGGTTTGGTCATCTAATTGTGCGCCAGTAAGGAGAGATCCTTATTGGAAAGCCCCCTCTATCCTGGGAACTGCCTGGTTGTCAATAATGTGATTCTGTAATATTATTTATGAATAATTAATTATTGATTTATATGATGAGGAAAATATTGATTTTATGAGGATATAGATGGAGAAAATTTTAATGTGACAATTGTTGAAAATTAATATTTTATCTTTTTCGATAAAATAATTCATTTAAATATATTATTTTAATAATATATTAACGATGATATTTTTACAATGAATGTGGGATATATGAGTATATGAGGAGGAAGAGTATTTTTGTGGCATTAAATGTTTAACACATGTTTTGTGTGTTGGTGGACACAATTATTGGTAGAAATTTGATTATAGCACAATAAAATCGCCTGGTTTGTGGATTTCGGTCAATTTTGTTTGGAATTTGAAAAAACTTTCTTACAGTAAAGTTGTAGAGAATTGAATTTCCTATAAAAACGCTACGAGATTTGAATTTTCTGATAAAAGGGCTATTTATTATGAATTATTGAAGTTCAAAGTTCCGAAATAATTAATTTTTGGGAGTTTTAGTTAATTATTTTGAGAAAAACGTTTTTTGCAACTAAGTTGGCCTCACATGTGATTCAAATGGGCTGAGATCAGTTGTCTAAGGTGGGCTAAAGAAAATGTGAAAAATATATTAATATTATATTCAATTTTACTTTTTGGTGTTACAAGCATTTTCTATAAATAGGGTCTTGGGTTAGAATTGAAAATCATAATGTAAACCTGAAGTTTCTCTCTATTTCTCTCTCGATATATTGAGCGTATTCTTGTGAGTATACTTTGAGTATTGTTAGGCGGTGCAAGTTCCCTTGAAAGACTATACCCTTATTCCAAATTTAGAAGTCTTAATCTTTCGAGGTAAGGGATGTTATTTTCTTCTCAAATGATATTATTTCTTCAATATCATTATCTTTGAAATATTGGTTGAAACTTTTTATCAAATTTGGAACTTTTCCATGTCGGGTTACTATCCATGAGTTACTTATTCATGAGTTACTATTCATGAGTTACTATTCACGAGTTCTTATTCACGAGTACTATTCAAGCGAAGCGTGAAGATGTTTTTTGGGAAATTTCTATCTTTTGGTGTCGAGTTACTTATTCACGTATACGGCACTATTCACGATATCTGACACTATTCACCAAAAAATAAAATTTCTTCTTTTTGTCCAAAATATCTATTCTGGATACTAGCTTTGATTGTATCCATGTTTTGATCATTCTTAAATTTTACACCACTATGATTATTTTTTGAGGTATTTTTAAACATGGATAAAACAAAGTACGAATCCTTAATCCTTAATCCTTGTCATTTTGTTTCACTGGATTCGTTTCTTTAAAAATATTTTTCATCATCCTCAGTCTTAAATGATGATATTATTGAATATCTTTGGCTCATGAGTGCAAAGATGAATGATTCTGAAGAATATCTTTGGTAGTAGTGCAACGATGAATGTGTGTTTAGATGAACATGACCAATGATGAATATCTTTGGCACATAGTGCAAAGATGAATATTTGATTCGGATGTATATTGATTGATGTTACGGGGGATAAAAGATGAGCGATGAACTTTTAAATTCATACATAGAAGATAGTAGTTTGCATTATCTACTTAACTCTTCTAATGAATTATTATTTCATTGCGAATATTGATTTAAAATTTGTTGTCTATTGTATTCTATTAGATTTTCCCTGTTGAAGACTAACGGTAATTTGTTGTATATTATCTTAGTCATAATATTCTTTCTTGGGCTAGTTGAGCTCACCCTTTTCCTTTTTGTTCCATTTTTCTTCTCGGGAGGCGAGAATATATAAGCGATGCGAGTCGGGTATGGAATGAAGGTTTTAGAAAGAATTGTTTAGTAGTCCTCACCATTTTGTAAAATAATGTATCAATAAATGTGATGAGGATTTATTTGAGTATAGATATTGTCTAGAAGATAATATTTGTATTCAAACTCACGCTTTCTTGTTGTAATAATAAAGTTGTAGTTGTTTACGTACCATGTATTGTATTGACAACTCGTAATGGGTGATGTATACCTATTTTGGGGGCGTCACGGTTGGTATCAAAGCTTAGGGATATGATCTCCAAGCGGAGATCGGGGAATAGAACTAGGAGGGAGAGCGAGTAAATCCTTCGCTAGTGTGTCCTACCTAAGCTTATTTTTTTTAGTTGGTCGATATATAAGGATATTATGTGATATATTGATTTCCTTAATTAACCCTTGTTTTATGACGATGTTTGAGAATGTCGATGAGAATATTAACAATGAAAATGAGGCCAGTGGAGACGCTGTACTCACCAACGAGGAGAACGTGCAACAGTTTGGCAATGTTCCTCCATGAACAACACCACCGAAGCGGATGATGAGCGAGGGGATGTTTAGAAGCTTTTTGCGATTCATGCAAAATCGAGGCGTGGGAGACTCGTGTTCAAAATCTGGGAGAGAAATGATAGCAATTCACGGGTTGTCACAAACAGCGAGTTCAAAGAGTTGGGACCACGAAATTTAAGGGAAAACCAGATCCGATCATGGCGGAAACATGGGTCAAACAAATTACCAAGATATTCAATGTCTTGGGATGCACGGAGAACGAAGGTTCCATTCGCCACCTTTATGTTCCGTGGCGAGGCGGACTCTTGGTGGAGTGCGTGAAGCGTACCCATCCAAATGACTCGGCATGTCTTGGGAAGCGTTTGAAGAACTATTTAATGACAAATACTTTCACGAAAGTGTTAAATATATATGAAGGAAGTGGAGTTCATCGATTAGAGCAAAACAACATGGCGGTGTCTCGATGCGAGGCAAAGTTTGCGAGTTATCGAGTTTGCACCTCATTTGGTGGAGAATGAGGAACGTATGACACGGATGTTTCTTAGAGGTTTGAAACCCAGCATACGTCGATATCTCATTTCTCATAAACTTTCTCTCTATTCAGATGTTGTAAACAGGCTCTCAATTATTAGAGCGAGATAATAGAAATGCACGGTCAACGAGGACCACAACCGAGGATCGTACGAGATAGCGATCAACGTAATAATGATAACCAAATGGAGAAAGAAACAGACGGACAAAAATGGTAACCACTCGGTGGTAATCATGTAGCCATGAAAATAGAAGAAGCGAGTCGGGAGGAGATTTTAAAAGAGGAGATTTAACAATGACCATATGAAAGAGACGGTCTTGGCTGACAAGCCCGGTTCTAAGGGAGGAGAAACGACCACCGGTCATATCTTATAAATCGGGGAAAGAGGGACATATCGGTCAAAGCGTCCTAGCAGTTCAAGGTATGCTATAATTGTGGAAAGGAAGGACATATCGCTTTCGAGATTATCAGATATGAAACCTAGTTCAATGAGGGACGGTGACTCAAAAGATCGTCCCGAAAAAAAGTCAAAGTCAACGATTAGGAAGAAGCGTTTGTTGTGGTCGGGTCATAATCGAGAAACCCAAACGAGGTGATCACGGGTAAACTATTTATAAATTCTTGCGAAGTTTATACCTTACTTGATCTGGTGCTACCCATTCATTTATCTCTCCCTTTTGTGCTCAACGTTTAAACTTGACTCGGAGAAATTAGACTTTGACTATCTGTGGAAACTCCGTTAGGAGAAACTTTCATCACATCCAACATTTATAAATCTTGTTTGATTCAAGTTGGCACCATTACCTTACTGTTGACCTTATCTCTTTAAAGATACTTGCTTTTGATGTGATTTTAGGGATTGATTGGTTAACTACTCATCATGCCAAAATTGATTGTTTTTAAATAAGGTTGTTAGTTTTCATATTCCTAACCAACTTTTTATTTATGCAATTCAAGCAACTAAACCATTAAAATCAATCAACATCATATCTAATCATAAAGCTATTCGTTTATTGAAAAAGCGGATGTCAAGCTTTCTTAGCCCATGTTATGGATTTGAATAAAGACACGTCAAATTTGAATAATATTCTGTTGTTATTGACTTTCCGACGTATTTCAAAGAACTTCCGGTCTACCCCGAGCGTGAAGTTGAATTCTTTATTAATCTTGAACACTGTACAAAGCCCATTTCTAAAACCCCATATCGAATGGCTCCTATTGAACTTGAGAGTTAAAGGTCCAACTACGAGAATTGTTGGACATCGGTTTCATTCGCCCTAGTACATCTCCTTGGGGTGCTCTGTTTTATTTGTAAAGAAGAAGAAAGACGGGAGTATGCGACTTTGTATTGACTATCGGGATTGAACCATGTCACCATCAAGAATAGGTATCCTCTACCTCGTATTGATGACTTGTTTGACCCGATTGCAAGGGGCACAATTCTTTTCAAAAATCGATCTTAGATTACGGATATCATCACCTAAAGATTAGAAGCGAGGATATTCAAAGACCGCCTTCACAACTTCGGTATGGGCATTATGAATTCTTAGTCATGTCTTTCGGATTGACTAATGCTCCTGCTGACTTTCATGGATATGATGAACCAAGAGTATTCAAGGAATATTTGGATCGATTCGTTGTTGTCTTTATTGATGACATCCTTATATATTCCAAAAGTCGTGAAGATCATGAGCACCATTTGAAGTTTGGTACTCGAAAGGCTTCGTGAAAACAAACTATATGCCAAATTGAAGAAATGCGAGTTACGGCTTGAGGAAGTAGCATTACTTGGGCACGTGGTGTCGAAACATGGAGTATCTGTTGATCCGTGAAGATTGAAGCAATCTGAAAGTTAGAATAACCGAAGTCGGTGGTGAAGTCGTAGCTTTTTGGGCTTAAATGGTTATTATCGGAGATTCGTGGAAGGGTTTTCTCGAATCGCTACTCCATTAACTCAAATTTAACTCGGAAGGATACAAAATTCGTTTGGAGCGAAGAATGCGAAAGAGTTTCCAAGAGCTTAAGAGGAGACTTATTTGAGACTGTTCTAACAATACCATCTGGTTCGGATGGATTTGTTATCTCTGTGATGCTTGAGCAAAGGGTTAGGATGTGTTCTCATGCAACGTGGGAAAGTCATAGCCTATGCCTCGCGACAACTTAAAAAGAGTATGAGAGGAATTATCCTACTCATGATCTAGAGTTAGCGGCCCGATCGTTTAGCGCTAAAGATATGGAGCACTATCTATATAGGGAGAAAGTGGAGATATATTCGGACCATAAAAAGCCTTAAATATTTCTTCACTCAAAAAGAACTCAACATCTCGGCGGCGACGTTGGCTACGAGCTATTGAAAGACTACGACCACACTATTGATACCATCCTGGAAAAGCGAACGCGTGGTAGGCGGCGCGTTGAGTAGAAGATCATATCACGAGGAACGAGTGCGATGATGTCAAGTATCTGACAGAGCCAACTTTAATAGAAAAAGTTAAGGTTGCTCGAAGCCACCGGGCCGGAGTGATCATTATGAAGAAGAAAGTACAAGAAGGAGCTATTAGGAGCGAGAATTGATGAAGAAGGAATACTTGAGTCCACTCTAGACTTTGTGTTCCTAACGACTACGATTTGAAGTACAAGATTATGATGGAGGCACACAATACACCATTTGCAATCCATCCCGGAAGTACTAAAATGTATCATGATCTTGATATACATGTTGGTGGAACAATATGAAGAGAGAGATTGCAAAGTTTATCTCGATGTGTTTAACTTGTCAACGTGTAAAGGCGGAGCATCTGGTACCTAAGGGTCCGTTGCAACCACTTGAGATTCCGAAATGGAAGTGGGAACACATTACCATGGATTTCGTTTCGGGTCTTCCTACGGTTTCTCAGGGCATCAATGCTATTTGGGTTATTGTTGATAGATTAACCAAGTCTGCTCATTTCTTGCCGATCACGGAGACTTATTCACTTGAGCGTCTTGCTAGTATGTACGTGAATGAGATTGTGAGGTTGCATGGCATGCACTGTATCCATAGTTTTGGGATTGTGACCCAAGATTCACTTCAAGATTTTGGGTTAGCTTGCAAAAAGCTATGGGCACGCAGTTCTGATTCGATTGAATACCATCCTCAAGCGGACGGACAATCGAAAAGGACTATTCAAACTCTTGAAGATTTATTAAGACTCTGTGTCCTAGACTTCAAGGGCGGTTTGGATATGTATTTACTATTGGTGGAATTCTCCTACAACAACGGTTATTATCGAGCAAGTATAGGTGTGGCTCCATTTGAAGCATTATATGGGCGAAAGTGTCGCTCTCCCGGTATGTTGGGGACGAGGTGGGTGAAGCAACACTTGTTGGGACCCGAGTTGGTGCGTATGACTACGGAAAAGATCCAAATGATTCGACAACGTATACAAAGCGGCACAAGATCGACAAAAAGAGTTATGCGGATCTTCATCGAAAGGGCGTGGAATTTAGTGTAGGGGATCATGTATTGTTGCGAGTTGCTCCATGGAAGGGAGTTACAAGATTTGGGAAGAGAGAAAGCTCAATCCACGATTTATTGGTCCATTTCAAATTCTTGACCGAGTAGTAGAAATGTAGCCTATAGACTCGCGTTACCTCAGAGTATGTCTCGTGTTCATAATGTGTTTCACATATCATGCTTAAAAAATATGTGAAAGACCCGAACCACGTTATAGAGTTAGAACCGGACGAGATAGCCAAGACTTAACGTATGAGGAGGTACTGTCAAGATCTTGGATAGGAAGGAGCATGTCCTACTGTATGAAAGGTCATACCACAAGTTAAAGTTTTGTGGAGGAATCATGCTATAGAGGAAATGAACGAGGAATTGGAAAGCGAAAATGAAAGCGAGGTATCCTCACCTTTTGAAACACCGAGTGCGTATGTCGATTTAGGGGCGAAATTTCATAAGGAGGGAGGTTGTAAGACCCCAACTTATTATTAATGAAATTTAATTTTCTATTTATTATTTTGAAATAGTAAGGGTTGATTTGATTAATGTGGATAGTTAGGGGTAAAATACATAAATATTTCAAAATAAGCAAGTGGTTATAAAATATTTATTGTTGTCGGAGAATATTAAATGCTTTGTCGGGGAATATTAAATGCGATGGCGCAAATGACCATGTGTGGGCCCCATAACTGAAAAGCGATTGGATGAAGAAAGCGACAAATATAAGTTGTTTAAAAATAACGGCGTAGTTATTACACAGATTAACATTGTTAGAATACCCGTGGTTAAAACACGATGTCTGGCGTTGTTGCACAAGAAGATAGCTTGCGGTATTGCACCAATTATTGAAGGCACTACTCAATAATGGTTACGATAATTCTTGTTCGATATTTTATTTTATTGATTGATAATTTGCTTTCGTTGACATTTTATATTCTTTGTTGTTTGATAATTGTCATTACACCGTATTTTCCATTATCGAACAATAATTCATATTATCTGAATAATATTATTAGATAACATTATTGACAATGTCTAGAAAGTTACATCTAAGGAGAGGTTTGGTCATCTAATTGTGCGCGCGTAAGTGAGAGAGATCCTTATTGGAAAGCCCTCTCATCCTAGGAACCTGCACGGTTTGTCGAATAATGTGATTCTATAATATTATTTATGAATAATTAATTATTGATTTATATGATGAGGAAAATATTGATTTTATGAGGATATAGATGGAGAAAATTTTAATGTGACAATTGTTGAAAATTAATATTTTATCTTTTTCGATAAAATAATTCATTTAAATATATTATTTTAATAATATATTAACGATGATATTTTTACAATGAATGTGGGATATATGAGTATATGAGGAGGAAGAGTATTTTTGTGGCATTAAATGTTTAACACATGTTTTGTGTGTTGGTGGACACAATTATTGGCGAAATTTGATTATAACTTTGTAAAATCGCTTGGTTTGTGGATTTCGGTCAATTTTGTTTGGAATTTGAAAAAACTTTTCTTACGTAAAGTTGTAGAGAATTGAATTTCCTATAAAAACTTGCGAGATTTGAATTTTTCTGATAAAAGGCTATTTATTATGAATTATTGAAGTTAGAAGTTACGAAATAATTAATTTTTGGGAGTTTTAGTTAATTATTTTGAGAAAAACGTTTTTTGCAACTAAGTTGGCCTCACATGTGATTCAAATGGGCTGAGATCAGTTGTCTAAGGTGGGCTAAAGAAAATGTGAAAAATATATTAATATTATATTCAATTTTACTGCTTTGGTGTTCTAAGCATTTTCCTATAAATAGGGTCTTGGGTTAGAATTGAAAATCATAACTTAAACCTGAAGTTTCTCTCTATTTCTCTCTCGATATATTGAGCGTATTCTTGTGAGTATACTTTGAGTATTGTTAGGCGGTTGAAGTTCCTTCAAAGACTATACACGGTATTCCAAATTTAAATCTTAATCTTTCGAGGTAAGGGATGTTATTTTCTTCTCGAATGATATTATTTCTTGATATCATTATCTTTGAAATATTGGTTGAAACTTTTTATCAAATTTGGAACTTTTCCATGTCGGGGTTACTATTCATGAGTTACTATTCACGAGTTACTATTCACGAGTTCTTATTCACGATTCTTATTCACGTCTTACTATTAATGAAGCGTGAAGATGTTTTTGGGAAATTTCTATCTTTTGGTGTCGAGATTCTTATTCACGTATCGGCACTATTCACGTATCTGACACTATTCACCAAAAATAAAATTTCTTCTTTTTGTCCAAAATATCTATTACGGATACTAGCTTTGATTGTATCCATGTTTTGATCATTCTTGAATTTTACACCACTTATGATTATTTTTTGAGGTATTTTTAAACATGGATAAAACAAAATCTGAATCCTTAATCCTTAATCCTTGTCATTTTGTTTCACTTTGGATTCGTTTCTTTAAAATATTTTCATCATCCTCGGTCTTAAATGATGATATTATTGAATATCTTTGGCTTTGTAGTGCAAAGATGAATGATTTCTGAAGAATATCTTTGGTAGTAGTGCAGAGATGAGCAGTGTTTAGATGAACATGACCAATGATGAATATCTTTGGCTGTAGTGCAAAAAGATGAATATTTGATTCGGATGTATATTGATTGATGTTACGAGGGATAAAAGATGAGCGATGAACTTTTAAATTCATACATAGAAGATAGTAGTTTGCATTATCTACTTAACTCTTCTAATGAATTATTATTTCATTGCGAATATTGATTTAAAATTTGTTGTCTATTGTATTCTATTAGATTTTTCCTGTTGAAGACTATGATAATTTGTTGTATATTATCTTAGTCATAATATTCTTTCTTTGGCTAGTTGAGCTCACCCTTTTCCTTTTTGTTCCATTTTTCTTCTCGGGAGGCGAGAATATAAGCGAGTGCAGTCGGGGTATGGAATGAAGGTTTTAGAAAAGAATTGTTTAGTAGTCCTCACCATTTTTATAAAATAATGTATCAATAAATGTGATGAGAATTTATTTGAGTATAGATATTGTCTAGAAAATAATATTTGTATTCAAACTCACAGTTTCTTTGTTGTAATAATAAAGTTGTAGTTGTTTACGTCTATATATTGACAACTTTCGGAATGGGTGATGTATACCTATTTTGGGGGCGTCACATCAAGGACTTTGCTTTCTCTCTCTTCGATTTTGCAGGACTGGATTTCAAGGGAGATGATTTTGGCAGTGAGGGATTTCTAGCGAGAGATTAGTGTTTGTATTATGACTGAGTGAGGAGAGATATATTAAAAGACCGGGTTTTTAAAGTGGAATGCTCTTTAAGGGGCGTATTACTCTTTAAGGTGGATGCTCTGAATCGAGGTAGTATATATATATATATATATATATATATATATATATATATATATATATATATATATCTGAAGAGAGGATCGGTAAGGGATCCGCATTTTAAGAAAATGCGGTACATTTTTTTTTTGGTTTTTTAAAATAATTGTGTTTAATATTTTATGGGCCGAAATTTTTTCATAATACAATATTTTAAAGCGTGATTTAGATACTATCTTAGAAAAATGTATGCATGCCGCATGCATCGTATGCAGACTTATTTTGTTATATGTATCCAAATCACACCTAAAACATTATGGAAAAAATTCCACTTCCATAAAATATTAAACTTTTTTTAGTTGTTTTAAAAAAAAAGCAAAAAAAAAAAAAGGTCCGCATTTTAGTATCATAAGGGAGTCCTTACCTGATCCGGACCCTATATATGTATATGATGGTTATTTTAATTAATTTATTTCTAACATTTTAATAATAATTAAATTCTAGGCTTGTACTAAAAATCGAGGACCAAAAAAATTATGTTTCAATAGTATCCGAGAGTTTATTTGTTAAAGAAAAGAAAAAAGAAAAGGGAAGGAAAAAACTCAGTTTCCTTTCTTTCACTTTTTTCATAAGAATGAGAAGAATTTTTTTTAGATAAAATAAGTCTCTTTTTTTTTTTTTTTTGAAGTATGCTCTTTAATTTGTGGGATCACTATTTTTGGCAGAGTACAGTTTCCTAATATTGGATAGAACTTAGAAGGTGTGACTAATTGATTGGACCACTGGCAAATGTGATTGCCATACTTGGTAGTTAGGTGCCAGCACCAATTTTGCCATCTCCTCATCTTTTTCTCTATCTGGTCCTCACATAAATTCATTACATCTTAATGTGATTGATCAGAAAAGGGCCATTAATTCGAAAATACATGGATATGTGTTTAAGGCTCTAAACGAGTCAAATAGTTCGGACTCTATTCGAGTTTGATTAAAAAAAATGAGTAAAACTCGGATTCGTTAATAATATGATCCAAATATGAACATAAAAAATAGTTCGAATAAAAATATGAATATAATATGAGCAATATTATACTCGACTCGTTTAAGATCCAAATTACTCGAATTCTCGATTGCGATTCGATACATACTCGATTGATACAGATTTGATTAGATACTCGATACATTTTCTTATAATATATTCAAAATTAAATCAAATTAGCATAATTAAGAATTATTATTTTATTTTGTTTTTATTTTTCATTATGATTTTATATTTGTAGAGTGTAATAGTAAATATATTTTCTCATTTATAAGTAAAATAACAAATTCAATTTATAATTATATTTATTATAAAACTAGTTATTATGTGAAAACTCGAATTTGAACTTGAATTTGAAACTCGCGAGTAGTTTAAATATAATTCGATTCGAGTCGGACCGAATTCGATTAATAAATATTCGAGTCGAGTATCAATTTCAATTATATTATTCATAACAATAAAAATATAATATATTGAATAAAATTGGAAGAAATGTGTAACGAAGGAAATTCAAATTTGGAGTTTTTAAGGGATAATCATTAGGAAATCCATCACTTTCAGTTGTCCGTGCATTTGAAAAGGCCACCATGCCAACTAGATTCGAACTCAAATCACTCTTTAAGAGTATATACGTAAATATTCTAGTCAACTCTGCCTGCTCATGTAACCATCACTATTAAGCTAGCTAGGCGTGAACAAATAACGAACCAAAATCGAAAAACTGTCCGAACCGAACTAAACTGACAATAAACTAAATTGAAAACTTTAAAACCATCAAGTCGATGGTTACAAAACGAACTAAATTGGTGCTTAGTCGGCTGATTTCGGTTTGCATCCATGACAAAGCCAAAGCAACAGAGTATATATATATATATATATATATACGCATTTCTCTCAGGAAGAAGCAGGAGGAGCAATTAAATGAATCAAGTATAGCGACGGTTTTTTTACGTCGTTATATAACATAAAAATTGATTTTCATCTTATAGTGACGAAAAAAAGCGATACTTACTGATTCGGTTCGATTCTTAATTCGCTTTTTTTATTCATTTGGAGAATATATATATATATATATATATATATATATATATATATATATATAAATATACTTTTACTTATATAGTTATATACAATAATGCTCAATTTTTTAGTATATGATAAAATATTTTATTTACAATGTTAAAAAATTTAGGCTTAATGGATCATGTTTATTATTCATGTAGTCTTAATCTCATTTTAAGTTGTTTATTAATATTTTAGTCTTGAGTTATCTTGAGAAGAAGTGTAAAGTCTTATTTTTAAAGTTCATAAGTATTTGCAGGGCCGGCCCTGAGTTTTTCAGGGCCTAAAGCGATAAAAAAAGGGCCTTTTGCAAATTGCAATTAAGATAGACATAAAAAAATGAAGAATTTTTCTTGAACAAAAAAGTATCAATACAAAAGAATACCAAATATAATAATCGACTATTTCAATATTTTCTTTCTTTTTCTTTTTTCAGATCCAGACACTTTTTAGGAGCCATGGTGAATTAAAATTTAAAAATCTGTAAAATTCCAGCATAATCTCGTGATTATCTATAAATTAATTATCAAATAGGACCTCCTTTATAATTATTAAGAGTCTAACACTACTCCTAAGCAATTAAAAAAACTCAAAAGAGATTAAATTTTTCACTTGATTCATAATAGCATAAACAAATCTACTCAATCAGTCATCAAGCCCAATTAAATTAAACAATGCTTCTAAATCTCATAAACAAAATAATTAATTTTAAAACCCTAAAAAATAGAATTAATACCTGAAATTAGCTTGAAATTTATGAGAAGGAATACTGGAATAACATTTAACACTTGAGCCTTTTGATTTTCTGATTTTCTATCTGTATTTATATCTATATGTAATTCAAATTATGAGCAGGGGACAGTGATGAAGGAGACGAAGTCGGTGTCCGCTGGAGAAGGAAGCTCAATTGCCGCACCACTCAATCACTCACTAGATTATTTGCTTTTTATTTAAGTATTTTATTTAAATAATGAAAGAAAGAGAATATTTAAGAGTACAAAAATTGTGGGCTGCAAGGAATAGACACCTTGGCTTTAGCCCGAGTAATTTAGTCTTGAGTATTTGTCAAAATTTGAGGAGTAGAACTCTCTAGTATAGTATATTATTATTATTATGTTTGATTGTTTGATGATTTAATTTTACATTTAATTGTTTATTTGTTTTTGGTTTAAACCACCTAAACTGATAACCAAATAGGTTGATAACCGATTATAGAATAACAAAAATTCTACGCAGACATAAAAATTGGACATGAGTGTATTTGAATTTCACTTATTGTATTTTGACCCCCAATAGTGAGTAAAAATATAAATATGTGAAATTCAAATACACTTATGTCCAATTTCCATGTCCACCTAGAAGAGTTCATAGAATAAAAGTTTGGGCGGCTTTGATTTTTAACTTTTTATAACCTCCTTAAATAATTTGGTTATTTTTTAGATACAAAAAATAAGTTTATAAGGATAATACTCCCAACAATACCTCCCTCTTTCCACAAAAAAATAATATTATTATTTGTCAAAAAAGAAGAAGTTATTATTTAATTTTTTTCTTATATCGATAGTAATATAATGTTTTTAAGTTATTACGGTAATTTCATTATCATACTATCAATATTAAATTTTATTGATAGTTGTTCATGGGTTCGAGTCATTAAAGATGGTATCAAAGTGGTAGCTCTACGTGGTGTGACTAGTCTGAAGCTCAAAGATACCTTAGATTCTTTGATTGTGGACTGTGAAGTGATTGAGCTTTGGCAAGAACATCAAGAATTGAAATGCAGAATATTGTGATACCACAAACCTACATTAAAATTGGTAGGTTAATTTAGTATGACTTTTAAATCTCTCTCTAAAACCTCAATACCTCCTCTTCATATCTTTGTCTGATTATCTTCTTCTTTATTCTGGCTCTTACTCTCACATCGGAGGTATCCTACGACCGCTCTTTCTAGAGCCGTCAAAGATATTTATGGTCTCCTTCCTTTTGCAGATTCACTTTATTTGGATCTACTCGAGATTGGACCTACCCAAAATCGGACCCATATAAATATTACCGTTAACACTAGGTTTTAAAAGTTACGTTGTATGATAAAAGGTGTTTAAAATTGTCATAGAAGGGAAGGCCTTACGACCAATTCACCTTTGCCATTGATATGAGTCTCGCAATATATATCTTCTTAGGCTTTTTTGATTAAAGCTTATAAAGTTTAGACTCCTTCAATGCATTACAAGTTTTTTTTATAGCTCAATTACGATTGTAACGTATATCCAATACATTATAAAGTTGACCCATTATATCAAATATATCGTTAAGATATTATCAATTATAATTATTTATGTAACTTGTAACAAAAAAATTGACATATAAAATAAATCCACTTACTAAGAACCTTGAGCATGAACTACATCAGCCTGTTGAGCCCCAACTTTGTCAGATTAGTGAATCTGAAGATTAATCTAGTGATGAAGAACATGAGTATACAGTCAGTCTATTCACTCAACCATAACAATTGATGTTGTATGATAAAAAAGTGTTTAAATTGTTATAGAAGGCCACCCAACCTATTCACCTCCCTAGTTTGGCATATGGGACTGACAAGTAAAAATATTTGTAGTAAGTGGGGGTCAACTCGCACGTGAGATAGGATCTTGTGGAACTAATATTTTCACTTGTGGAAATATCAATTCCTTATCTTTTTTCAGGCTATTCTCTTTTCACTAAACTTACAAACTTTATAATGAACCATTGGTGAACAAAATATTATCATTTGGGACATAATATCTCATGCCAAATTTGATGTTGCTCGAGTCCTTTTCTAAAATAAATAAAATTGAAAAAAAAAGAGGTTTGGAAGAGCCGATTTTTGAACATTCCTGTGAGAAAACACTCATCAAATTGTAAACAAACAAATCTAATTCTCATAACATGATCTTTTCAGAAACAGATAGCATGAAATGTTTATTTCAAGAAAACAATGGGAGGGAGGGGGGGGGGGAATTGATGTGCGGGAAGAAAAGGAGGAAAGGACAGTAAGCAGGTTTGATGGTCAAGGTTACCTAAATATTTCTTTAAGGTATCAGCCTAATAGTTTTAGGTATTCTATTAGTGTCAAAATAAGAGTTACATTTTTATATTTTTAGACTATAAAGTGATATAAATTTTTTAACCCGTGGTATTACATTTCTAGTCAATATTAGGGATATGTTTAAAAAAAATAAAATTCTCTCTAAAAGACGTCGTTTTACATGTTTGTCTAAATTTTGGAACGGATAGAGCATTTAAGATGTGTACTGCTTAGTTATAAAATGATCTTGATATTTATTTTGCTAATTCACATTGGTTTAAGTTCAAAAACATCAAGTGATTGGAATTAATTTGAGTTATTGTTATTTAATTAATCCGCAATTTCCTGGTCTAGTCCTTGTGGATTTAGAAAAGTTTACATGTGTAATATTTGTAGCAGAAGTGCTTGGAGACCTTGTGCATAACCAACTCTTTCTTTGGATTCCTATGTGCTATGTTCTCTAGTCAAAATGCAAAAGGAACTCGCCTTAACTGTGTAGGTTGTACTCATTAATCACCTACCAAATTGGAATGGACAAGGCAGTTGTAATCACTAATCACCTACCAAATTTTGGCCAGTCTTTACTCTTAGTTATGGACAAGGCACATTTGTTGATTTTTAGCATATGAATGAAGAAAACTACTAGGCCTTTTTAACATCACATATGAAAGTTCTCTTTATGGTGCTGATAAAGGACTTGCAGCATGGACAAAGGCAATTATTGAATGCTAAAGTGGTAGTCTTATATGGGAGAAACAATAAAACAATTAAGGACTAATATATATATAGGGATAAATAACCTTTTTAGTAGCAGACATTAGGGTCTGGTTTTCGTTTGTATTCTCAAAAACTTTTTTATTAAAATCGAATAAGCTGTCTTTCTCAAAAAAATTACAAAATGGTTATTCCGCTCGATTTTTAGTCCAAAAATTTGTGGAAATCTTGTTGTGCATGTATTGACCGGTGACGTGGCCGTTATTTCTTGCGACGTGGAGGTAGAAAACTTACCTTAAATTTTTTTAAAGAAAATGTTGTTAACAAGTGTTGAACTCTGCACTCTCTCCCAAACTAGAACCTTATATTCTAACAAAAACTATTGGACCAATTACCTATTATGCTAAAATTTATGCAATACTAATATTTAAACCATCTAGTATCGTTTATATGCATGTGAATATGAGATAATAATAATTGTAATAATTATTATTGTAATAATAATACTAAGTTTTAAATAATTAAAATTTTAAATAATAATAATTATTGTAATAATTAAAATAATAATAATAATTAGTTCCATATTTGCAGTTAATATGTTTCTGACATTGTTATAATATAACTAATTTGTTCAGTATTTATTTATTCACAATTATATATTACAAGAGTGATAAATGATCATAAATTGAACTGAAAAGTGTATCGATTCTTAGTTATTTTTTAGTATTAGCGACTGTTATGTTCACGTTTGATCTGTTTTGAGAAGAAGCTGAGATGGCTTTTACAATTGAAGTAATTATAACTATCTGTTGTTACAGTTCTTACTGAATTGGACAAAAATTAACTTTTTAATAAATTTATTTGGGATACATATTAACTGCAAATATGTATTAATAAGAAATGTCAGAAACATATTACTTTTTAATAAGAAATGTCAGAAACATATTAACTGCGAATATGTATTACTTTTTAATAAGAAATGTCAGAAACATATTAACTGCAAATATGGAACTAATTATTATTACAATAATAATTATTACAATTATTATTGTCTCATATTTACATGCATAAAACAATGCTAGGTGGTTTAAATATTAGTATTACATAAATTTTAACATAATAGGTAGTTGTGCAGTGGTTTTGTTAGAATATAAGGTTACAGTTTGGGGAAGTCCGAAGTTCACATTTGTTATGAAACCTTTTCTTTAAGAAAATTTTAAAATGAACCTACCCTCCACGTCGACAAATAATGGGCCACGTCTGGCGAATTCAATATCTTGCGATCGATTTCAAAATCAAATTTTTGGATGAAAATCGAACGGAATATGAATTTTTTAATTTTGAGAATGACAGGTTATTCGATTATGTAATAAAAAAAGTTTGATGAATCATGATGAAAACCGTCTTACAAATCAATGATCAAAATATTATTTATCCCTATATATATATATATATATATATATATATGAATAGGTTCAAAACTTTATGGCTTAATTTTTTGTTTGAGTTAGGTTCCAAACATATGTGCTAGTGCCTTATGTACACACACACGTGACGTGTGGACTCCCTGATTCTCCCCCAACAACTTGTATCAGTTGCAAAAGATTCGCATGCACGCCATGATTCTCCCACGACAACTGATATCAAATTTACAGAAGATTTATTCCGAGCTCACTCGTGAAGCTCTTCTTTTGTGATTGAAGAGAAGCGTTCATCGACGACCCCAACACTAGTCGGCTTAGACCACTAATTTTTTATAATTTATTCTTAGAATAATTTTATGTACACAAATAATTGTGCATAAAGAGAAAGAAAATTAGTATGCGGATCCTACTATTTAAACTATTGATAATGCTTATTAACTTAACTATTGATAATGCTTATTAACTTTTTACATATTTACTATTCAATTCATAGGGAAATAATGTTGGTGTACACATGCTTACTCTTATTTTTAATATATATATATATATATATATATATATATATTGATGACGACTTAACCCTCTGATCGGATATTCAGCTACGGGTCCCTATTTGTCCAGACCTACACAAATGCTCTCACGATATGAAACGACTCGGGCCGCCGTGGAGCGTCTCGGGTGTGGAAATTAGTGAATAGGACATAGAGATAAGTAATCAATTTGAGTTTAGCTGTCAAGTGTAAAAAGTATCTAACATCTCTTTATCCATTTTGATCTCTATTATAGTCTCACACATTTTTTCCTACTTGAGGTGTCCCATCAAATACCAATGTATGGGCATGAGAGGTGCAATAGATTGTGTCCCATCACCTGACTTTCACACTGCTCGAGATATGGCTATGTGGGACCCTTTAGATTGGACACTCTCCAAGCCTCAAGCATCATCAGTCTTATGTACTTAACTCTGCAGAATCTGATTGGCTCGGTAATTTGCTTGGTCAATCCTCCCCTCAAGATATCTTATTTTAACTTATACTCTCTCATCGTACTGAAGTAGAATGAAGAAGTGGGTGGGTGGGGTGGGGTGGGGGGGGGGGGAATGTTAGGATATAACCTGAAAAGCCCAACCCATATCTTGTTGGCCCAGACCCAAGAAATGATAAGTCTGATATGCTCAAATGACTCGAGAGAAGCGTGTCAGAGAAGCTTCGAGAGCCTATCCAATCCGAAGGGTCCCATATAGTTGTATCTCGAGCAGTGTGAAAGTCAAGTGATGGGACACCGTCTGCTGTGTCTGCCATGTCCATACCTTGGTACTTGATGGGACACCTCAAGTAGGACAAAATATGTGAGACTATAAATAGAGATCAAAAGAAATAAATAGAGGTTATATACTTTTTACACTTAAAATTTAAACTCAAATTAATTACTTATCTCTCTACCCTATTCACTAATTCCCACACCAGAGGCGCTCCATGGCGGCCTAAGCCATTTCATATCATGAGTGTTTGTGTAGGTCTGGACAAATAGGGACTCGTAACTAAAGATCCAATCTGAGGTTTAAGTCGTCATCATTGAAGGCCATTGCTTTAAACGAATAAAAAACTTGGTTAGTAATGAAAACAATTTTAGGAATGTAACACCCCCTTTTCGAAATAGAAAGAGAGGTTACTCAAAACATAACAAAACTGATGAATTTAATAGCAAGGCTCAAAGCCACAAAAGAATAGTCTTAAAAACTGATAAATACCACATGTCAACCATAATAAATCTCAAACTGTCTTAAACCACGATCTAAAATTATTATTACAATTCCAAGTAAACTGACACATCAAGTCTAAACAGAATATTTCTAAATCATTGGAATGAATGGAGCTCTCATCACACTTGCCCTTGATTCCCCTGATTATCTGCCGGAAGAAAAACACAACATGAGCCAAATGCCCAGTATGGCTATAGAATACAAATAATGAACCAAAATAATTAACTGAATTAAATGAAAAGAGACGAAACGAACTGAAACGAAACGAACAAATCTAACACAACGAAATAATAAATTTGAATCAAATGGTTTGGGTGTTATTTTATCTGAGAGCTCGAGAATAAAAGCAAATATACCTTGCCACACAGTAAGTCAATAATGCCACATAAATGAATCAAATAATGTCACACAGGAAAGTCACACACATTGGACCGCGAATCCAATGCATGTAAAATCGAAAGGCGTGTTTGGCACAAACATCACCAATTCGCAGAACATAACATAACAAAAAACTAGGGTCGACCCATACGCCTCCCACAATAAAACACCAAATGGCCAACTCCTACTAGAGCACAAAACGGAGACGCCGTGGACTGATCACACTGCCATGGAAGGTGTCATGCCTCGGTGCCAAGAGGACATGCTTGTGGTACCCCCATAGGTGGTTATAGCTCATGTATACCCTACGGTATTCTAACAAAGATATAATGTCACAACACATGCGACACAACAAATGGGTTCTAACGTGTACATGTTAAATTGAAATGAAATATCAACACAAAGTCTCCAAAAATATTAACATGTACTTTCTACAATATCAAAATAAATTTATAGACATGATACACTAGTCTAAAGAGTACAAATAGGAGTTCTAATATAAACGCCAAAACAACTATCACAATAAATTGACAAGAAATAATTATAAGAGGCAATTCTATATTTCAAAACGAATAACGAAATGAACAAATCAAAAACAAAAGAGTCTCGCTGAAAGAGTACGGAATCCGTACCTGAATTAAGGAATGTAATACCCAAAAAATATATTGCAAATGTAACTCTTTAAATTCTCTCCGTCCGATCTAATAAAAATAATAATAATACAATTATAAGTTACTTATTAATTATAATTTATATAATATGAAATTAATTCTCCAATTACATCAATTTTACAAAATAACTTTAATTAAATTATAATTTATCTTCTAATCATTTCCCCCTTTTTATTATACTTTAACAAATCAATACCTTAAGATATTATATATATATATAATAAACCTCATTCATTCAATAAAGTAATCTTTGTTATATATATATATATATATATATATATATATATATATATATATATATATATAGATTACGAATCATTCTTTGGTTAACGAAGGCTTAAATCATGATTCAAATTTCTTTTCTTTTTTTTTTTTTTTTTTTTAGCGGGACCAATGTTAGCCAATTATATACAACAATAAGACAACATATGTATTCCAAACTCTAAAATATAAAACTAATATGATAAGACCCAATAAGTAATGATATACAAAAAGCCAAAACAAAGAATTGCACCTCTTTTGTTTTCTTCCAGCAGACTAATTCACAATCACCACTCCTCCTTCTCGCCATTAAGCGGTAGCCTCTCTTTTTTTTTCTTTTTATCGGACTAACAAAGGTGCAATTACAATACATATGGTTTAGGTTTTATTTATTTATTTATTAATATATTTTACTAACCCTCTTAATTTTAATAAAATTTATCATTAGCCACATAAATTAAATTCAATTAGTTTTTAAGGCCCAACTTTTACTAAATTAATTTATCCAACACTTGTTAACTTATTAGCCCAAAATAAATGACTAGTTTGACCCAAATAAAAGATAAAGTCCAATTAAAATATTTTAAATAAAATAATATTAATTATTTAATATTTATTTATTTATTTATTTTTACCGGGTATTACATCACCTACTGTGACACCCCTAAAATAGGTATACATTACCCATTCTGAGTAGCCAAATACATGGTATAAAAACAAATATAACTTCAAAGAATATAATTATTGTGCAAAATCTGACAATATATCTTGTGAGTTTGAATACAAATATTGTCTACAAGAGAGTATACAAACTCAAAAGGAGTCCTCATTACAATTATTGATACACTATTTTACAAAAATAGTGAGGACTTCTAAACAACTATCTCGAATCATCACTCCATACCCCAATAGTTCTTCTTAAATTTTCTCCTCCTGAGAAGAACAATGGAACAAAAAAGAAAAGGGTGAGCTCAATTAGCCTAGTAAAGAATATTATGACTAAGATAATATACAAAAATTATCATTAGTCTTCAACAGAATAATCGATAAAATATAATAGACAACAAGTTTTAGATCAACAATGCGGTGAAACAACAATCCATTAGAAGAGTTAAGTAGAAAAGAATTCTACTATCTTCTATGATTTAAAGAGTCCATCGTCGATATTTTATCCTCAGAAACATCAATCAATATACATCTTGAATCAAATATTCATCTTTGCACTACTGAGCCAAAGATATTCATTTGTATCACCAGTTGATCATGTTCATCTCAACACTGTTCATCTTTGCACTACTGGGCGAAAGATATTCATTAGGTAATCATTCATCTTTTTGCACTACGGGCCAAAGATATTCAATAATATTATCATTTAGGGTGAGGATGATGAAAAATATTTTAAAGAAAAGCGAATCCGAAGTGAGACGGAAGGACAAATATTAGGGAAGCGTATCACGGTTTATCCAAGATCAATAATACTCCATAATAACCATTTTGAAGCGAAATTCAAAATATAAAGATCAAAACATGGATCTGATCAAAGATAGTAACCATAATAGACATCTTGGACAAAAAGAAGAAAATTTTATTTTTTGATTGAATAGTGTAAATGATTCGTGAATAGTCTTGAGTATCGTGAATAGTCTGCAGTATCGTGAATAGTAACCCCACACAAAAAGTTCCAAATTTGATAAAAAGTTCAGACCAATATTTTGGCATAATGAAATTGAAGAAAATAATATCATTTAAGAAGAAAACAACATCCCTTACCTTGCAAAGATAGTACTTCAGACTGGAATACTAGATATAGTGCTGAAGGAACTTGCACCGTATACCAACACTCAAAGTACTAAAATACTTACAAAATACACTCAATATTATAGAGAGAGAAAGAGAGAAAACTTATGAATTCTGGTATGATTTTCAATTCTAACTAAGCACCCTATTTATAGGAAAATACTTAGAATGCCATAGCAGACTAACCTACTACCTGATGGCTTTACTTGCTACTATTCAAGCCTACCACCTTTGAAAAAAAATCTCAGCACATTTTCACCAACAAAAAGTGGGGCCCACCCATGTTTTAATAAAAATTATTTTATTTTCTGAAACTTCAACAATTCATAATAAATAGCCCTTTATCAGAAAAATTCAAATCTCATGTGCTTTCCATAGGAAATTTAATTCTCTACAACTTTGTAGAAGAAAGTTTTTCCAAATTCCAATCAGAAAATATCTGAAACCCACAAATGAGATTTTTAAATACTTTCAATATGACAAAATACTGATAAAATACCTCAGCATTAATTTCTTCATTTTATCCACATAACATAAATATATCCATCATTTATATCCACATAAAATAAATATTTCCTTATCATATAAATCAATAATTAATTATTCATAAATAATATTACAGAATCACAATTATGACAACCAGGCAGTTCTCAGGAAAGAGGGGGCTTTCCGATAAGGATTTATCCTTACTGGTGCGCAATTAGGTGACCAAACCTCTCCTTGACAGAATTTTCTAGACATTGCCAATTATGCTATCTAATAATATTATTCCAAATAATATGAATTATTGATCTGATAATGGAGATGATGTGCAGTGACAATTATTGAGCAACAATAATATAAAATATCAACGCAGCAATTATTGAATCAATAAAATAAAATATTGAGCAATAATTCTTTGTAACAATTATTGAGTAGTGCCTTCTTACGTAAGAATCAATAATTCAACAATAATGTGCAATACTGCGTAATCTTCTTGTGATAACCACGCATATATTACTTTATTTTAACCAACGGATATTCCAACGATGTTAACGGTAACAACTACGCCGTTATTTGTAAAAACTCAAATTTGTCGTTTTCTTCATCCAACAGTTATCCGTTATAGGCCCCTGAATGGTTTGCTTGGTCAAGTAAATGCGAATATTCCCAACGGAAAGAGAATATTCCACGACCAAACGAATATTCCCCGACAAATGAATATTTTATAACCACTTGCTTATTTTACAAAATTTGCACACTTCACCCATAACCAAAGTATTATATCAAACTAACACCTTATTATTCACAATAATAATTAGAGGAAATTCGATTTTATTCATTAAAAAGTTGGGGTCTTACAACCTCCCCTCCTTATGAAATTTCGTCCTCGAAATTGACGTACATACCTGGTGTTTCGAAAAGGTGAGGATACCTCGCTTTCATTTCTGATTCCAACTCCCAGGTCATCTCTTCAATAGCATGGTTTCTCCACAAAACCTTAACTTGTGGTATAACCTTCGTGTGGGACATGCTCTTTCCTATCCAAGATCTTAACAGTACCTCCTCATCGTTAAATCTTGGTATATCTCGTCTGTTCTAACTTCAATAATGTGGTTCGGGTCTTTAACATATTTACGAAGCATAGATATGTGAAAAATATTATGAACACGAGACATACTTGGAGGTAATGCGAGTCTATAGGCCACATTTCCTATTCAGACAAGAATCTCAAATGGACCAACAAATTGTGGATTGAGCTTTCCTCTCTTCCCAAATCTTGTAACTCCCTTCCATGGTGCAACACGTAACAATACATGATCCCCAATATTAAATTCCATGTCCTTTCGATGAAGATCCGCATAACTCTTTTGTCGATCATGTGCCGTTTGTATATGTTGTCGAATCGTTTGGATCTTCTCTATAGTCATTCGTACCAACTCTGGTCCCAACAATGTTGTTTTACCCACCTCATCCCAGCATACTGGAGAACGACATTTTCTTCCATAAAACGCTTCGAATGGAGCCACACCTATACTTTCTTGATAACTGTTGTTGTAGGAGAATTCCACCAATGGTAGGTACTTATCTCAACTCCTTTGAAATCTAGGACCACGAGTTTTAATAGATCTTGAAGAGTTTGAATAGTCCTATCGATTGTCGTCCGTTTGAGGATGGTATCTTGAATCCCAGATTGTAAATCCGTGCCCATAGCTTTCTGCAAGCTAACCCAAAATCGTGAAGTGAATCTTGGGTCATGATCTGAGACTATGGATACTGACATGCCATGCAATCTCATAATCTCATTCACGTACATACTAGCAAGACTTTCAAGGGAATAAGTCTCACGTATAGGCAAGAAATGGGCATACTTGGTTAATCTATCAATAATAACCCAAATCGCATCTATGCCTTGAGAAACCTTGGGAAGACCTGTAACAAAATCCATGGTATTGTGTTCCCACTTCCATTTCAGAATCTCAAGTGGTTGCAATAGACCCTTTAGCACTTGATGCTTCACTTTTACTCATTGACAAGTTAAACACCTCGAGATAAACTCCGCGATCTCTCTCTTCATATTGTTCCACCAAAATGTATGTCGAAGATCATGATACATTTTGGTACTCCCAGGATGGATTGCAAATGGTGTGTTGTGTACCTCCATCATGATTCTATGCTTCAAGTCAGAATCGTTAGGAACACAAAGTCTGGAGTTGACTCGAAGTATTCCTTCTTCATCGATTCTTGCTTCTGGAATAGCACCTTCTTGCACTTTCTTCTTCATACGCATCAGCTCCATATCCGTAGCTTGAGCAGCTTTAACTTTATCAATTAAAGTCGGTTCTACTCGTATGTTTGATATCATCACGTGGGTACTTGGAGCCTTTACCTCTATCTCCATCCTTTGCAAGTCATACTGGCGGACCTTTGTGTTAACAACATTGCACTTTCGTACCGCATATGATCTTACTACTTCGATGCGTCGGCTACCACGTTTGCTTTTTTCGGGATGGTATTAGATGGTATGATCGTAATCTTTCAACGACTCGAGCCAACGCCGAATTCTTAGCGTATATGAGTTCCTTTTGGGTGAAGAAATATTTGAGGCTTTTATGATCTGTATAGATCTCCACTTTCTCCCCATACTGTGTAGTGTCTCCGGATCTTCAATGCAAAAGCATTCGCTTCGACTCCAAATCATGAGTAGGATAATTCCTCTCATATTCTTTGAGTTGTCGTGAGGCATATCTTATGACTTTCCCATGTTGCATGAGAACACATCCTAACCCTTTGCACGAAGCATCACAGTATATAACAAATCCATCCGAACCGGATGGTATTGCGAGCAGTCTTAGAAATGAGTCTCCTCTTGAGCTCTTGGAAACTCTTCTCGCATTCCTCGCTCCATATAAATTTTGTATCTTTCAAAGTCATCATACGAGTTAGCAGATAGCGATTCGAGAAAATCCTTCCATGAATCTCCGATAATAACCAGCTAAGCCCAAAAAGCTACGCACTTCGGTCACCGACTTCGGCTGCTCCTAACTTTGTATTGCTTCAATCTTCCCCGAGTCAACAGATACTCCATGTTTTGACACCACGTGCCCAAGGAATGCTACTTCCTCAAGCTAGAACTCACATTTCTTTAGCTTGGCATATAGCTTGTTTTCACGAAGCCTTTCAAGTATCAGCTTCAAATGGTACTCATGATCTTCACGGCTTTTGGAATAGATGAGGATGTCATCAATAAACATAACAACGAACTGATCCAAATATTCCTTGAATACACGGTTCATCATATCCATGAAAGCAGCAGGAGCATTAGTCAATCTAAAAGACATGACTAAGAATTCATAATGCCCGTCTGGGGAGTTACAAAGGTAGTCTTCGGAATATCCTCAGTTTTAATCTTCAGCTGATGATATCCAGAACAAAGATCGATCTTTGAAAAGAATTGTGCTCCTTGCAACTGGTCAAACAGGTCATCAATGCGAGGTAATGGATACCTATTCTTGATGGTGGTAGTCAATACAAAGTCGCATACTCCCGTCTTTCTTCTTTACGAATAAAACAGGAGCACCGCAAGGAGATGTACTAGGACAAATGAAATCGATGTCTAATAACTCCTGTAGTTGGACTTTTAACTCTTGAAGTTCAATAGGAGCCATTTGATATGGGATTTTAGAAATGGGCTTTGTACCCGGTTCAAGATCAATAAAGAATTTAACATCACGTTCTGGGGGTAGACCGGGAAGTTCTTCAGGAAATACATCAGGAAATTCTCTAACAACAGAAATATTATTCAAATTTGACTTGTCTTTGTTCAAATCCATAACATGGGTTAAGAAAGCTTGACATCCGTTTTTCAATAAACGAATAGCTTTATGGCTTGATATGATAGTGACTGATTTTAGTGGTTTAGTTATTTGAATTCATATGACAGGTTGGTTAGGAATATGAAAACTAACAACCTTACGAAAACAATCAATTTTGGCATGATGAGTGGTTAACCAATCAATTCCTAAAATCACATCAAAAGCAAGTATCTTTAAAGAGATAAGATCAACAGGTAATGTGATAGTGCCAACTTGGATTAAGCAAGATTTATAAACAGTGGATGTAATGAAAGTTTCACCCAACGGAGTCTCCACTGATAAATCAAAGTCTAATTTCTCCGGAGTCAAGTTTAAACGTTGAGCACAAGCAGGAGAGATAAATGAATGGGTAGAACCAGTATCTAGTAAGGTATAAACTTCGTAAGAATTCAAGATTAGCTTACCCGTGATCACCTCGTTCGGGTTTCTCGCATTTTGGCTAGTCACGACAAACGCTCTTCCAGGAACCGCTGATTTTGACTTATCCGGGACAGGCTTTGGAGTTACCATCCCTGCTGAACTTGGTTTTACTACAGAACAGTCTCAAGCTATATGGCCCTCCTTTCCACAGTTATAACATACATTGGATTATTGTGGGCAGTTTGGGCTGATATGTCCCTCTTTCCCGCATTTGTAATAAACGACCGGTGCTCGTACTCCTCCCCTAGAAACAGTTGATGTTTGTGATGACGTCTTCACGTTATCATTGTTGTACCTTCTCTTCTTAAAATCTCCTCCCGACACGCTCCTTCTATTATCGCGGCCACGATTACCACCAGAGTGGTTACCGCTTTTAATACGAATGCTTTCCTCCCTCTTTGGTTTTCATTGCTTGATGGTTTGCCATGGGTATGACCACAGTTGTGGTCCCTCGGTTGTACATACTCATTATCTCGCTCTAATAATTGAGCCCTATTTACAAAATTTGAATATAAAGAAAATTTATGAGATATAAGATATTTCCGAATCTCGGGCTTTAGACCTCTCGAAAACATCCTCGTCATTCATTCCTCATTTTCGACCAAATGAGGTGCAAACTTGGATAACTCTGCAAACTTCGCCTCGTACTAGGACACCGTCATGTTGTTTTGTTTCAGTCTGATAAACTCTACCTCCTTCATATGACGAATACTTTCAGGAAAGTACTTGTCATTGAATAGTTTCTAAAATGTTTCCCAAGACATGTTGAGTGCGGCAGGCTGGGTACGCTTCACAGACTCCCACCAGTAGTCTGCCTCACCGCGGAACATAAAGGGGGCAAATGGAACCTTCTGTTCCTCCGTGCATCCCAAGACATCGAATATCTTGGTAATTTGCTTGACCCACGTTTCCTCCTTGATCGGATCCGGCTTTCCAATAAATTCTGGTGGTCCCAACTCCTTGAACTGCTTGGCGGTGACAAACCGCGTATTACCATCATTTCCACCGGTATTTTGTACACGAGTCTCCCTCGTCTGATTTTGCATGAACTGTAAAAAGCTCCTAAACATTCCATCGTTCATCGTCTGATCAGTGGTGTTGTTTATAAGAGGAACATTGCTAGCCTGTTGCACATTCTCATGATTAGTGACTATAGGTGCTTCCACAGTCTCATACACTCCATTGTTAACGCTCTCAGCTGCCATTCTTAAAAACTGCCATAAAACAAATGTTAATTAAACAAATTAACATATCACATATTATCCCTATACTCTGACCGATCAAATAAATACCAAATAAACTTAGTCAGGTCATACTAGCGAAGGAATCCTCCGTCTCTCCCCTCCTAGTTCTTGTCTCACATCTCAGCCAGGAATCATATCCCTAAGCTTTGACACCAACTGTGACGCCCCCAAAATAGGTATACATCACCCATTCTGAGTCGCCAAATACATGAAATAGAAATAAATACTGAAAGTAGTATGCACACAAGCCAATCATGTTTGATGATAAAGCATATACTTTGTAACAATCTTATTCATTTATTAATAAAAAGTATTAATTTATTAAAGGCTTTTAATTATCTACATGAAACTGTTTCATAATATGTGATAAACCCATAGTTTTAAGCAATGCTTTTAGAATAATGATGATGATCATTCTAATGAGATCTAAACTCTTAGAAAGCATAAAACTAAAATAGTTCCCAATCATTGGATTACTAAATTGGGGATTAGTGAATTCGGATAGATTGGTACATACGTTGCTTGCTCATTGGATGAGGATGATTGATCTCATGATCATTTGTGTGGAACACTAAAGCAAGTATGTAGGTGCTTATTAGAGAATAAGTTCATTTGAGCGTGGCTCATTAAGGAATACCTAATGGAGTTTTACTTGCACGTCAATCGATAAATTCTGTAGTGATAGTAGTCTGAGTGATCATTGGACTTGAGATCATCATAGTATCTTGTGTATGATGAGTTATACTTTGACTTATTCCTTAAGACCCTTAGGGTATATCAAAGGGTATGCTTGGGTATAATAAGTTGTACATGGAGATAATGTATGATCAATAAAGAATCTACCACTTAATAAAAAGAGAGAAATGTCTATGTGATTCGATAAATGACAACCCTATTAGTCCTTGGCGAAAGCGAGAATGAAATTAGAAAGGAGTTTCTAATTTGCATTATTTGAGTTGTGCATTTAAGGATCGAAATACATATAATTAAATAAAATAAGACTTGACAAGTAATTCCATGTCTTATATTTAATTGGGACATTGTATGGTGGAAGGATTGAATAAAGACGGTAACTATTTACTCAAAGGTTCTTTAATGTTTAATGTTGAAATCTATATTATCTGGAAAGTGCGTTGATCATTTAGGGAGGCTTATCCTATTGTAGAATAAATATTATTTATTTAAATAAATTAATTGTTTAATTTATTTATTTAAATAAGATTAGAATTGTTCTAATTGATTTATTCACAACCTGGTTTAATATGGAGAACCTAAAGGGTCACACCATAAAAGGAAGAATAATTATTTAAGAAGTTAATGGCATAATCGTAATAATATGTTATGTATATTTAATTTAATCTATGGTGATAGAATAAATTAAATAGCTTAATATTATTATTTAATATTTTGAAATATTAAATATAAATTAATAAGAGGAGTAAATATTAATATTATTACAATTATTATTATTTTAATTTCTAAAAGAATTTAGGAATTAATTTAATATAAGTACTCTTATTTATTCCTAATTGGATTAGGAAGGAAAATTAGTTAAAGGAGTTTAATTAATTATCCCTAATAAGATTAGGGAGCTTAATTAATTAAAAGAATTTAATTAATTAAATAAATCCCAATTCCTTAATTGTTAAGGTGGGTTGCCCACATCTATAAATAAGAGGAGTCTTATTATGGGTGTGGTGGTTGTTGACTTCTACAACATACGTAATTTCAAAAGTTGGAGAGTACGCCCCCTTTTTCTATAAAGATAGGAAAAACTAGGGTTTGAGCCAATACCCATTCTTCTTGAAAATTCTTCTTCTTTGGCGGATCACCTCTAAAGGCCATACACTTGGGTGGCTTACATTGATCGAAAGGAAGGAATCTGCCCGAGATTCAAGGAGATCGTGGAGAAGTAGGAGGTGAACTGCACTTAGGGAAGCTTCGTTTCTACAAGGGGGTATGATTTCATAATTTCTTATTCTTCGTTTAATTAATAATTGTGCATAAAGGGTGATCCTAGTATATGGTTTGTAAAAATTTTAAACTACGATATATGATATATGATATATGATATATATATATATATATATATATATATATATATAGGTTTAATATAGTATATTATATATATAAAAGGTTATCGGGATATTTTTCATAAGTATTGAATGATTACTTATAAATTTATATATATTTTATATTACAGATTATATATATATATATAAATAATATATATTTTAATAATTTTAATATTAAAATAAAAAAAGATTTATTTTAATTTTAAAATTAAATTTCATGCTAACTAATTAGAGTTGGAATTAGATTCCATGATAACTAATTGGAGTTGAAATTGGATTCTATTTTTCCTTAAATAAAGGAGTTTATTTTGATATGAAATTAGATTTCATATTATTCAAAATAAAAGGTTTATTTGTGAATAGGAAAAAGAATCAGTCTTTCCTTAAATAAAGGAGTTTATTTAGATATGAAATAAGATTTCATATTATTCAAAATAAAGGAGTTTATTTGTGAATAGGAAAAGAGAATCCATGTTTCCTTAAATGAAGGAGTTTATTTAAATATGAAATAAGATTTCATATTATTCAAAATAAAGGAGTTTATTTGTGAATAGGAAAAGAATCCGTGGTTTCCTTTAATATTTTTTTATATGGAATTGGATTCCATAATTAATTAAAATAAAGGAGTTTATTTTGATTAAAATAAAATAGTTTATTTTATTCAAAATTGGATAAATTAAAATAAAATAGTTTTATTTTGATTTAAATTTGGATTAAAATAAAAGAGTTTATTTTAATTCAAAATTAGATTTTATACTAACTAAATTTGCCCATTAAATGATATCAATATATATATTGAATGTTTATTATTCATCGGATGAATGTTATGTATTGATGCGTATGGTGATATGTATGATAATAAATGAGATTGATTATGAGACAATTGATTGATATGATTGGATTTTATTTTAGTTGGATGCATGAATGTATGAGTTTTATTAAATGGGGTCTGCGTCTCGCCTTCTCTAATTTTTTTAATGTAAATTCTATCTCTCTCTATGTACTTCCCTTGATCACGATCAAGGTTTCTATTTATTTTAAATAGTTTTGTAATAGGAATAGTTAGAATTAATTTTGAAAAATTGGAGATCAAGGAAGCAAGGAACGCTTGAGACCCGTTTGTAATGGAGCCGGGTTTAAAATGTAATAGTTATATTTAAATATTATTTCTTGCACCCTGGGTTTGACCTTTTGGTTCACTTGGTGGCTCTAGTGAACCAAACTAGAATAAAAGTCCATAATCAATCCGGGTAGAATATAGTATTCTATATGTGCATGCTTATACTATATATATATTATATATTATGCAAACATGCTTCGCATGTTCATTAATATAACGCGTATTTTATATATATATATATGTGCATGCGCGCTAAACAAGATGAGACATTTTAATAACAAACCCCTCAAATTTTTATATTAAGTCCTAAGCGTTCAAAGATATTTGGAATATCGAACGTCGCCTTTTAGCATGATAAAATTTAATAGAGTATTAAATATTTAATATGAGTTTGTTGTGTCACCACAAGGCAAGTATTAAGTATTTAAGATGTTAATTTATCACATTTGATGCTTATAAAGAAAATTGAACAATATTGTTTTGTTGTGTCACCACAAGGATGATATTTTCTTTTTTAAATATATGGAGTGCTAGGTCGGACTTAACTTGGATAATTTTGATTCGGATGTGCCACCACTTGATCAAAATAATCTAAGAGGCAAAAGAAAAGGAGTTGCATAGTTGATGTAATTGACAAAAGTTGTCTACCTATTTATTTATATATAGTTTTTTGTGTCACCACAAGGCTATATACATTTGAAATGGGATCCTTATTCTCACTAGCAAATCTTTAATTAGATTTTGCTTAAACTATATAAGTGAGGGTAATATAGTTTGAAGAAAATAGTGGGAGATACCAATTTAAAACAAGACCTAATTTATTTTGGTAATTAATAAAAGAATGTATGTTAAAATGTTGTTAATTACAAATTCATTTACGAAATTTTACAATGTCTTAATTACTATCAACTGCGAAAGCATATTAGATGCTATTTAATAGGACCGAATTAAACGGATTGATTAAGGAATTTGAGAATAGTTCTCATGGTGAAAAGCTATCTTATATCCTTAATATGCCTATCCCCGCAATGGTTGCCAGATAATGCCTCTGAGGAAGAGATTGCTACTTTTAGAAAGTGGCAAAATGATGCCTGATTGGCTCGATGCATTATGCTCGCATCCATGTGTAACGAGCTTCGGCCAAAGACATGAAACTATGGATGCTCTTACTATATTCCTACACATCAAGTAGTTGATGGTGAGGAAAATAGGGGCCCGATAGATATCGGATATCTAAGGAGCTCTTCCGATCTAGAATGGCCAATGGCACTATAGTGCATAAAAAAATTCTTAACATAATCAATTTGATTGATCAATTAGGACAACCGGTTTTTTTCATGGATGGAGAGTTGAGCCAAGATTTGATCTTGCACTCACTCCCGGACTCCTTTCACAATTGTTGTGAATTTTTCATATGAACAAGCTAGATATCGGCTTCAACGATTTGCTTAACATATTGAAAAATGTTGAGAGTCACTTTCAAACCAAGAAAGATCAAGTCTTCTTGATAGGGGTCAAAGGATCTTACGAAAGAAGAACGATTCAAAGAAGGTAAATAGAAAGGCATAAACAAAGGATAATAAGAACAAAAGCGTCACGGATAGCAAAGGAGCTTGCTTCCACTGCAATAAGCACGGACCTTTGGAAAAAATCTGAGAAGCATCTTGCGAGGCTAACCAAAGAAGCTTAGTGAAGTTTCGGTTTACAATCGATTTTGTTCATGATTGAAATAAATTTTCTTTAAGTCGAGGTTCTACTTGGGTATTGGATACCGACTTTGGTTATCATAAATATAGATTTATGAAGGGACCAAGTAAGTAGAAAGCTAAACAAATATAAGTAATCCTATGCGGGGAAATGAAGCAAAGGTTCTTTGCATATTAGCCATAGAAACTTATAGTTTAGCAATGCCTACGGAAAATCTATTAAGTCGATAAGTTGTTATTATATTCCGGTTCTTGTTAAAATATTATTTCTATTTTATTGTTGGACAATGAAATCTTTGGTATTATAATTAAGAACAATTGTTGTTCTATTTATAATAATAATGTTTTGTATAGAATGGAATATTACTTAATAAATTTTGTATACTTGACTTACATGAAAATAATTTTGCATATTGAACAAATTAGTATAAGAAAAGAAGATGATCATTCAAAGAGTTGAATGTGTGTATTTGTTTGAAATACAAGTATGAATTATTTGAAAGGTTCAAAGAATTGAAGTGAAACAAATTGACAATGTATTAAGATTCTTTGATTAGATCAAGGAATAAATACTTGTGAAATAAGTTTCTAGATCATCTCAAATGGTTTTCTCGAATGGATGCCTCTCGATACATAATAATTGATTGATGTATACGAAAGGAAAAATCGTACCTATTTGAACATAGTGCAATCCATAATGATTTTACTGAGCATTCCAATATCCTTCAGGATCATGTCCTAGAAATGGCTGCATATCTACGAAAAGGTAATCTCTAAATCCATTTGAAGACTCCATAAAAGTTATGGACATGGAGGATTCCTAATCTTAAGTATGTTAAGATAAGGGTTGTCGAACTTATGTGAAACGGTTTCAAAGGATAAGCTTGTGACAAGATTTGACAAATACTGATTTGTGGGACATCCTAAAAGTAAGTTTAGGGTAAATGTTCTATAATCCTACTTAGCAAAAGGTGTTTATTATGAAACACGCTTCCTTCTAAGATAAAGGTGTTTATCATTGAAGGGGCTAGTGGGAGGATAATAGATCTTGAAGAGTTGAAGAACCACAAAACACTATAAGTTAAATAAGAGGAACACGTAGATGAACTGTTGTACCTGGCACAGATAAATCGTAAATCTGGAATAGTACCAAAGATACCTAGGAGGTATGGATTCATCATGGATGATGATGATGAGGTACACATCATAGAAGATGATGATCCAGTTATATACGATGAGGTAAGAGTTCTAGTGTGTAAAAAAAGGGTCAGTGGGAGCGTCATGAAATTTCTAGTATTATATGTTGATATACTACGGATGAGGAATTACATACCAATGCTACAATCAGTAATGATAAAGTTGTCTAAACATTCCTCCATGAATGGTTTGGGAAGAGTATCTTAATTGGGGATAAAATCTATATAGATAGATACAAGAGGATGCTCGACTTAACCCAAGGAACGTATATTCATTTGATGCTAAAGTCGTTTAGCATGGCAAACTCCAAGAGATGTCTCATGTTGATGAGCTATGGAGTGTATCTCTCTTTATAATCCCCACAGACTCCTGAAAAGAGAGATCGCATGAGTGACAATCATGTATGCAATGAAATGTACGAGACTTGATCTTGATCAGTCATATTATGGAGAAGTTCACTATGAGTCAGTGAAAAACATCTTAAAGTTCTTAACCGGCACTAAGGATGTGATCATATTCATGGTGGGTCTAAATCAAAACTAGAGGGCTTAACAGACTCAAGTTTTTCAGACAGACCAAGATGACAGAAAAATCCATTTTAAGGTAAAGCGTTATCTTGAGCAGATTAGTGCGATTGAATTGGAAAGGTTCCAAACAAAGAAAGAGTTCTTGGTTTAGTGATAAAGACAAAGTATATAGCTATAAATGAAGCTGCAAGTTGATTGTTTGGATTAAAAGTTCATTACAGAACTAGGAATAGTTCCTAAGTCTCATCTTGGATCTAAACATGTGTTGTGGCACTTTCATTTGATTATTAGAATCATTGAAAGATGGGAAATCACTATAGAGATAGTGGACTCTCATGAACAACATTACATATCCATCAACTAAAGCTTATCCAACAGCAAGATAATCGTTACTTAGAGAAGAAGAGTATGAGTTACCATGACGATTGGCTTTAGTACAAGTGGGAGATTGAAAGTAGTATGCACACAAGCCAATCATGTTTGATGATAAAGCATATACTTTGTAACAATCTTATTCATTTATTAATAAAAAGTATTAATTTATTAAAGGCTTTTAATTATCTACATGATGCTGTTTCATAATATGTGATAAACCCATAGTTTTAAGCAATGCTTTTAGAATAATGATGATGATCATTCTAATGAGATCTAAATTCTTAGAAAGCTTAAAACTAAAATAGTTCCCAATCATTGGATTACTAAATTGGGGATTAGTGAATCCGGATAGATTGGTACATACGTTAACTTACTCATTGGATGAGGATGATTGATCTCATGATCATTTGTGTGGAGACACTAAAGCAAGTATGTAGGTGCTTATTAGAGAATAAGTTCATTTGAGCGGCTCGCTAAGGAATACCTAATGGAGTTTTACTTGCTGTCAATAGGAATTCTGTAGTGATAGTAGTCTAAGTGATCCTTGGACTTGAGATCATCATAGTATCTTGTGTATGATGAGTTATACTTTGACTTATTCCTTAAGATCCTTAGGGTATATCAAAGGGTATGCTTGGGTATAATAAGTTGTACATGGAGATAATGTATGATCAATAAAGAATCTACCACTTCTAATAAAAGAAGAGAAATGTCCTATGTGATTCGATAAATGACAACTCGGTAGTCCTTGGCCAAGGCAGAATGAAGTTAGAAAGGAGTTTCTAATTTGCATTATTTGGAGTTGTGCATTTAAGGATCGAAATACATATAATTAAATAAAATAAGACTTGACGGTAATTCCATATGCTTTATATTTAATTGGGACATTGTATGGTGGAAGGATTGAATTATCGATAACTATTTACTCAAAGGTTCTTTAATGATTAATGTTGAAATCTATATTATCTAGAAAGTCGTTGATCGCTAGGGAGGCTTATCCCTATTGTAGAATAAATATTATTTATTTAAATAAATTAATTGTTTAATTTATTTATTTAAATAAGATTAGAATTATTCTAATTGATTTATTCACAACCTGGTTTTAATATGGAGAACCTAAAGGGTCACACCATAAAAGGAAGAATAATTATTTAAGAAGTTAATGGTATAATCGTAATAATATGTTATGTATATTTAATTTAATCTATGGTGATAGAATAAATTAAATAGCTTAATATTTATTATTTAATATTTTAGAAATATTAAATATAAATTAATAAGAGGAGTCGTATTAATATTATTACAATTATTATTATTTTAATTTCTAAAAGAATTTAGGAATTAATTTAATATAAGTACTCTTATTTATTCCTAATTGGATTAGGAAGGAAAATTAGTTAAAGGAGTTTAATTAATTATCTCTAATAAGATTAGGGAGCTTAATTAATTAAATAAATCACAATTCTTTAATTGTTAAGGTGGGTTGCCCACATCTATAAATAAGAGGAGTCTTATTATGGGTGTGGTGGTTGTTGACTTCTACAACATACGTAATTTCAAAAGTTGGAGAGTACGCCCCCTTTTTCTATAAAGATAGGAAAAACTAGGGTTTGAGCCAATACCCATTCTTCTTGAAAATTCTTCTTCTTTGGCGGATCACCTCTAAAGGCCATACACTTGGGTGGCTTACATTGATCAAAGGAAGGAATCTACCCGGAGATTCAAGGAGATCGCGGAGAAGTAGGAGGTGAACTCGTACCTGAGGAAGCTCGTTTCTACAAGGGTATGATTTCATAATTTCTTATTCTTCGTTTAATTAATAATTATGCATAAAGGGTGATCCGGGTATAAGGTTTGTAAAAATTTTTAAACTCTGATTTTTACACGTTTTCGCTAATTTTTGCAATTTGATTGCGTTCATGAATATTACAAACCTAACAAATACAACTTCAGTAATATAATTGTCGTGCAAAATACGACAACACATATACTGTGAGTTTGAATACAAATATTGTCTACTTGAGAGTATACAAACTCAAAAGGAGTCCTCATTACAATTATTGATACACTATTTTACAAAAATAGTGAGGACTTCTAAACAAATTTATCTCGAATCATCGATCCATACCCATTTGGCTAGTTCTCGCTAAATTTTCTCCTCCTGAGAAGAATAATGGAACAAAAAGGAAAGGGTGAGCTCAACTAGCCCAGTAAAGAATATTATGACTAAGATAATATACAACAAATTATCATTAGTCTTCAACAGGGAATAATCTGATAAAATATAATGACAACAAGTTTTAGATCAACAATCTGCAATGAAACATCAATCCATTAGAAGAGTCAAATAGAGAAAAATTCTACTATCTTCTAAGATTTAAAAGTCCATCATCAATTTTTATCCTGTAACATCAATCAATATACATCTTGTATCAAATATTCATCTTTGCACCTCTGGCCAAAGATATTCATTTATATCACCGGTTGGTCATGTTCATCTCAACACTGCTTCATCTTTGCACTACTGGGCCAAAGATATTCATTAGGTAATCATTCATCTTTTGCTATAGGCCAAAGATATTCAATAATATCATCATTTAGGGTAAGAGGATGATGAAAAATATTTTAAAGAAAAGCGAATCCAAATGAGACGGAAGGACAAATATTAGGGATTAAGTATCACGGTTTATCCAAGATCAATAATACTCCATAATAACCAATTTAGAAGCGAAATTCAAAATAAAGATCAAAATATGGATACAATCAAAGATAGTAACCATAATAGACATGTTGGACTAAAAGAAGAAAATTTTATTTTTCTAGGTGAATAGTCTTTCGTTAATGAATAATCAAGTATCGTGAATAGTGCCATATACGTGAATAGTAACCCCGACACAAAAAGTTCCAAATTTGATAAAAAGTTCAGACCAATATTTCGGCATAATGATATTGAAGAAAATAATATCATTTAAGAAGAAAACAACATCCCTTACGTTGCAAAGACAGTACTTCTGACTGGAATACTGGATATAGTGCTGAAGGAACTTGCACTGTATAGCAACACTCAAAGTACTAAAATACTTACAAAATATGCTCAATATTATAGAGAGAGAAAGAGAGAAAACTTATGAATTCTGGTGTGATTTTCAATTCTAACTAAGCACCCTATTTATAGGAAAATGCTTAGAACGCCATAGTAGACTAACCTGCTACCTGATGGCTTTACCTGCTACCATTCAAGCCTACCACCTTTGAATAAAAATCTTAGCACATTTTCACCAACAAAAAGTGGGGCCCACCCATGTTTTAATAAAAATCATTTTATTTTCCGAAACTTCAACAATTCATATTAAATAGCCCTTTATCAGAAAAATTCAAATCTCATGTGCTTTCCATAGGAAATTTAATTCTCTACAACTTTGTAGAAGAAAGTTTTTCCAAATTCCAATCAAAAAATATCTGAAACCCATAAACAGATGATTTTTAAATACTTTCAATCCGACAAAATACTGATAAAACACCTCAGCATTAATTCCTTCATTTTTATCCACATAAAATAAATATATCCATCATTTATATCCACATAAAATAAATATTTCCTTATCATATAAATCAATAATTAGTTATTCATAAATAATATTACGAGAATCACAATTATGACAACCGTGCGGTTTCCGGAAAGAGGGGCTTTCAGATAAGGATTTCTCCTTCTTCGGCGCGCGTAATTAGGTGACCAAACCTCTCCTTGATGAACTTTCTAGACATTGCCAATAATGCTATCTAATAATATTATTCCAAATAATATGAATTATTGATCGATAATGGAGATGATGTGCGTTGATTGAAAGCAACAATAATATAAAATATCAACGCAACAATTATTGAATCAATAAAATAAAATATTGAATAATAATTACTTTGTAACAATTATTGAGTAGTGCCTTCTTACGTAAGTAAGAATCAATAATTTAACAATCTTGCATCTAATACTGGTAATGTTCTTTGTACAACCACGCGTATTCATCGTATTTTAACCACCGGGTATTCCAACAATGTTAATTGATAAACAACTACGCCGTTATTTGTAAAAACTCAAATTTGTCATTTTCATCATCCGACCGTTATCCGTTATGGGCCCTGAAATGGTCATTTGCTTGGTAAATGCGAATATTCCCCACGGAAAGAATATTTCCACGACCAAACGAATATTCCCCGACAAATGAATATTTTATAATCACTTGCTTATTTTGCAAAATTTGCACATTTCACCCATAACCAAAGCATTATATCAAACTAACACCTTATTATTCACAATAATAATTAGAGGAAATTCGATTTTATTCATTAAAAAGTTGGGGTCTTACACCTACCCCTTAAAAGAATTCCGTCACTGGAATCAAAAGAATAGAACGTACCTAATTATCAAAAAGATGCGGATATTCCGCTCGAATAGACTCCTCCAGCTCCCAAGTGGCTTTTCGCTCCGAATGGTTCCTCCACAGAACCTTAACAAACGGAATAGTCTTCCTCCTCATAATCTGCTCTTGACGATCCAAAATCGCCTTGGCTTGCTCATCACAAGTAAGATCCTCTCGAATCTTATCGAATGAATATTGCACCACGTGCAACGGATGATAATGATAACTCCTCAATACCGACACATGGAATACATTGTGCACATGAGCTAGCTGTGGAGGCAAAGCTAACCGATATGTAACCTCACCAACCCTCTCCAGAATCTCAAATGGTCCAATATAACGCGGACTAAGTTTCCCTTTCAACCCAAATCGCCGAATTCCCTTCCAAGGAGAAACTTTTAGAAACACATGCTCACCAGGTTCAAACTCTAAAGTCCTCCTATGCTTATCAGCATAACACTTCTGCCGTGATCGAGCCGACTTTAGTTTCTCCTTAGCCATCGCTACCTTCTCCGTAGTGATTTGAACTAACTCAGGCCCTTCTATGGCCCTTTCGCCAACCTCGTCCCAACAAGTTGGTGCCTGACACTTCCTAACATACAATGCCTCAAAAGGAGCCATCCCAATACTTGCATGCCAGCTGTTATTATAAACAAACTCAACTAGGCTCAAGTAATCATCCCAATTACCCGACCACTCAAGTGCACAAGACCTCAACATGTCCTCCAACGTTTGAATAGTCCGTTTGGATTTCCCATCAGTCTGCGGATGAAAAGAAGTACTAAAGTTGAGCCGAGTGCCCCAAGCTCGTTGAAACCCTTTCCAGAACCGTGAAGTGAACCGTGGGTCTCGATCTGAAATAATAGACACCGGAGTACCATGAAGTCTAACAATATTTTACTGAAAGATATGTGCTAACCTATCCACCGAGTAACCCTCATGGATAGCCAAAAAATGTGCCGATTTGGTCAACCGGTCCACTACTACCCATATGACATCATTATTCCTGAAAGTCTTCGGCAAACCAATCACAAAATCCATCTTAATATCCTCCCACGTCCACACTGGAATGTCTAACTGTTGCAGCAAACCACTAGCTCGTTGATGTACTATCTTTACTTGTTGACAAGCGAGGCACTTCCCAACATATTCCTCCACATCTCGTTTCATCCCATTCCACCAAAAATTCTTCTTCAAATCCCTATACATCTTCGTAGAACCTGGATGAATAGAAAATGGCGAACTATGAGCCTCAAATCCCACCTGACCTCTCTCAAATGATTGGATCCGACGGTACACACAACCGTTCACCCAACCAAATCACACCATGGTCATCAATACGAAACTCAGGCTGCTTGCCCTCCTCTAGATTTTGCGTCATACTCCACAACTCCCCATCTTCTTTTTGAGCTTCTTTGACCCGCAAGATAAGAGAGGGCTCCACTCTCATACCTGCCAAATGCCCATCTGAACCTCGTACATACAACTCCAACTCGAGCCGCTCCATATCCGAAATAAGCTGAGGTTGTGTAATAAGGGCTGCTACACTCCCTGAACTCTTCCGACTAAGAGCATCTGCAACCACATTTGCCTTCCCCGGGTGATATTGAATCCTAGCATCATAGTCTTTTAGAAGCTCCAACCAACACCTCTGCCTCATATTGATCTCCTTCTGAGTGAAAATGTATTTAAGACTTTTTTGATCGATGAAGATATCACAAGTCTCTCCATACAAATAATGCCTCCAAATCATTAAGGCAAAGATCACCGCTGCCAACTCCAAATCATGTGTGGGGTAATTCACTTCGTAAGGTTTAAGCTGCCTAGAAGCATAAGCAATCACCTTACCGTGTTGCATTAAGACACATCCCAAACCTTTCTTAGAAGCATCGCTATAAATCTGATAACCTCTTGTCCCCGACGACAATGCAAGTATAGGAGCTGTCACAAGTCGTTTCTTCAATTCCTCGAAACTCTTCTCACGCTCCTCATTCCACATAAACTTGATGCCCTTTCTCATCAACTTAGTCAATGGTAAGGCAAGCAAGGAAAGCCCTTCCACAAACCGCCTATAATACCCTGCCAAACCCAAGAAACTCCTAATCTCTGTCACTGTAGTAGGTCTTAGCCATTTAGTGATAGCCTCAACCTTCGCAGGATCCACCTTAATGCCTTCAGCAGAAACAACATGGCCCAAAAATGCAACATGCTCCAACCAAAACTCGCATTTAGAGAATTTAGCATACAATTTCTTTTTCTGCAAAGTCCCCAACACTGTGCGAAGATGCTCCTCATGTTCTTCCTTAGACTTGGAGTAAACCAAAATGTCATCAATAAATACAATAACAAATTGGTCTAAATACTCCTTGAACACCCGATTCATCAAATCCATAAACATCGCCGGAGCGTTAGTCAACCCGAATGGCATCACCAGAAACTCGTAATGCCCATATCGAGTGCGAAAAGCCGTCTTAGGGATATCCTCATCCCTTACCCTCAACTGATGATAACCCGATCTTAAGTCTATCTTCGAAAAATACTTTGCCCCTTGAAGTTGGTCAAACAAGTCATCAATCCTCGGTAATGAGTACCGATTCCTGATGGTAATCTTGTTCAACTCCCTGTAGTCTATACACAGCCTCATAGACCCATCATTTTTCTTCACAAACAAGACCGGAGCACCCCACGGTGAAACACTCGGCCGAATCACACCACGATCTAACAATTCCTGCAACTGCTCTTTCAACTCCTGCAACTCCAATGGTGCCATCCGATACGGCGCCTTAGAGATAGGCTCCGCACCAGGAATAAGCTCAATCGCAAACTCTACTTCCCGCTATGGTGGCAACCCTGACAATTTCTCAGGAAATACATCGGGAAAGTCACGAACAATTGAAACATCTTCAATACGAGACTCACCCTTAGAGGTATCTTTCACAAATGCCAAATACCCCTCACAACCCTTTGGCGCTAACTTTCCAACCTTCAAAGCTGAAATTAAATTCACCACTCTACTCGGCTGTGAACCCTGAAACATGAATTCTGGAGACTTCACATCTCCAAATATAACCTTCTTCGCTTGACAATCGATAGTGGCCTGGTGCTTATCCAACCAGTCCATCCCAAGAATGACATCAAAATCGTGCATACACATCGGAAGAAGATTAACGCTATGGATCTTATCCCCAAAACTGATCGGACACCCTAGATACAAATCAGAAATAACAACAGAAGTCCCCATCGGAGTAGCAATAGACATAACAGAATCTAAAGACTGAGATGACACATCCAGGTGCCGAACAAAAGACTGAGCAACAACGGAATGAGTAGAACTCGTATCAAATAAAATAGACGCGTCTCGATTGCCAACTAAAAGAGTGCCAGAAATAGTACCTGATGCACCTGCTGCCTGGTTATACGTTAAGGCAAACACTCGACCACCCTGACGCTGACCTCCATTACCACCATTATCGCCACCTCCACCATTTCTACGTGGCCCGGTACAATCTCTAGCTATGTGACCCATCTGTCTACATAAGAAGCATGCACCGGTGAGTCCGTGGAACTGGCTCCCTGGATGATTTTCCCCACAAGGAGCTATTGGAATAAGGTTTGGGTTACCCCCACCAGCTGGTCCCGGATAACGACCCTAATTTTGCCCTCACGACGATTACATCCCTGTACATACCAAGGTAGCTGCAATGACGATTTTTTTCCCTTGGCCGAGGCATCTGCCGATAACCCCGTTTTTGATTTACGCCACGCCATCGCCTCTTTGACCACCACGGTTCTTGTTCCACTGACCACCCTGATTCTTCCCGTGCTGACCCGAAGTTTGACCTTGCTAGTCATCTCTGTCCCTCTTTCGACTCCCTTCCGGTTTAGAAGACCGAAAGTCCTGTTGCTCCATCTCAATATTTTTGGCCGCATTAGCCACTGCTGACATATCTGCAAACTTGTTGTTAATAAGATGCTGGCAATACCTATAATGAATCTGCCACTTGAACTTCTCTGCCTGTTCTGCCGCCGTCCCTGCTGAGGTTCCCGCAAAGCCTTCCAACCTGGTGAACCTCGTCATAAAATTCGTGATGGACTCATCATCTTTCTGCCGAATCGACAGATAGTCTCTAGCATAGGCCTCTTTATCAGCAGCTGGGAAGTACTGCTGATAAAAGACCTCACAAAACTCTGCCCAGCTAAGTGCCTCAACATAACCATCACCCTTTGTTGTTTTCAACGCTTTCCACCACCTCTGCGCATCCCCTTCCAGCTTGTAAACTGCAAGCAACACTTTCTAATTATCTGAGCACCCCAACACATCAAAGATCTTCTCTAGGTGAGCAATCCAATTCTCTGCATCAATTGGAGTTGGAGCTGAACTGAATGCATGTGGTTTCTGCTTTTGAAACCTCTCCAACCATACATACATCGGAACCGCCTGCTGATCAAGACCATCTGTATTCCCTTCCTCAACATTTGCTTGCTGACCATTATTTCTCGGGTTCTCCTGCTCAAGAACTTCTGGTGGCGGCTGCTGCATTGCTTGTACAACCTGTGCCACCAACTGAGGTAAAGCCTGATTCACCAAGGTAGCCAATTAAGCATTCATCTGATCATTAGGTTTCTCATTGGGCTGACCCTAACCTCTCCCCCTATTGTTACCTCGCCTCCCAGCAACTTTGGCGGATCTACGAGCCATCTAAGAAAGAGATCACGAATATAAACAAAGTAGATTAGAGACAAATTCAAATATAACTGATATAATAGCTGAACAAAAAATCAAACGAAACAGAAACTTAACCCATAAGTCTATCCATAACTCACAGGTCAAACCTAAATAGGTTTTCTACAAGAAAGAACCTAAGCTTTGATACCAACTCTATAACACCCCCTTTCCGAAATAGAAAGAGAGGTTACTCAAAACATAACAGAACTGATGAATTTAATAGCAAGGCTCAAAGCCACAAAAGAATAGTCTTAAAAACTGATAAATACCACATGTCAACCATAATAAATCTCAAATTGTCTTAAACCACGATCTAAAATAATTATTACAATTCCAAGTAAACTGACACATCAAGTCTAAACAGAATATTTCTAAATCATTGGAATGAATGGAGCTCTCATCACACTTGCCCTTGATTACCACGATTACTGCCGAAGAAAAAATACGACTTGAGCGAAATGCCCGATCGGATATAGAATACAAATAATGAACCAAAATAACTAACTTTCGATTAAATGAAAAGAGACGAACGAAACAAAGCGAAAGCGAACAAACAAATCTAACACAACGAAATAATAAAATTTGAATCAAATGGTTTGGGTGTTATTTCATACCGAGCTCGAAATAAAATGAAATATACCTTGCCACACAAGCAAGTCAAATAATGCCACATAGGCAAATCAAATAATGCCACACAGATAAGTCACACATTGGACCGCGAATCCAATGCATGTAAAATCGGAAGGTGTGTTTGGCATAAACATCACCAATCCATGAGCGAGCGAGCAGCAAAAACTAGGGTCGCGACCCATACGCCTCCATGACAAAACACCAAATGGTCAACTCCCACGGAGCACAAAAGCGGACGCCAGGACCGGTGATCACACCGCCACGGAAGGTGTCATGCCTCGGTGCCAAGAGGACGTGCACGTGGTACCCCCGGTGGTTATAGCTCGGTATACCCTACGGTATTCTAACAAAGATATAATGTCACAACACATGCGACGCAACAAATGGGTTCTAACGTGTACATGTTAAATTGAAACGAAATATCAACACAAAGTCTCGAAAAATATTAACATGTACTTTCTACAATATCAAAATAAATTTATAGACATGATACACTAGTCTAAAGAGTACAAATAGGAGTTCTAATATAAACGCCAAAACAACTATCACAATAAATTGACAAGAAATAATTATAAGAGGCAATTCTATATTTCAAAACGAATAATGAAACGAACAAATCAAAAACAAAAGAGTCTAGCTGAAAGAGTACAGAATCCGTACCTGAATTAAGGAATGTAATACCCAAAAATTATATTGCAAATGTAACTCTTTAAATTCCTTCCGTCCGATCTAATAAAAATAATAATAATACAATTATAAGTTACTTATTAATTATAATTTATATAATATGAAATTAATTCTCCAATTACATCAATTTTACAAAATAACCTTAATTAAATTATAATTTATCTTCTAATCATTTTCTCCCTTTTTATTATACTTTAACAAATCAATACCTTAAGATATTATATATATATATATATATATATAATAAACCTCATTCATTCAATAAAGTAATACTGTTATATATATATATATATATATATATATATATATATATATATATATATATATGTCGAATCATTGCTGGTTAACAGAAGGCAGAAGGCTTAAATCATGATTCAAATTTCTTTTTCTTTTTTTTTTTAGCAAGACCAATGTTAGCCAATTATATACAACAGTAAGACAACATATGTATTCCAAACTCTAAAATATGAAACTAATATGATAAGACCCAATAAGTAATGATATACAAAAAGCCAAAAACAAAGAATTGCACCTCTTTTGTTTTCTTCCGCAGACTAATTCACAATCACCACTCCCTCCTTCTCAGTTAAGCGGCCGCCTCTCTTTTCTTTTTCTTTTTATCAGACTAACAAAGGTACGGTACAATACATATGGTTTAGGTTTTATTTATTTATTTATTAATATATTTTTCTAACCCTCTTAATTTTAATAAAATTTATCATTACCCACATAAATTAAATCCAATTAGTTTTTAAGGCTCAACTTTTACTAAATTAATTTATCCAACACTTGTTAACTTATTAGCCCAAAATAAATGACTAGTTTGACCCAAATAAAAGATAAAGTCCAATTAAAATATTTTAAAACAAAATAATATTAATTATTCAATATTTATTTATTTATTTATTTTTACCTGGTATTACAAGGAATGTCTTCCTCAACCATTTTTATCTGATGGTAGCCAGAGAATGGAACATCTAAAAATCTCAGTAATAAATGGCCAGCAATGGCGTCAATACGTTGGTCAATGGATGGGATGGGGCAGGAGTCTTTTGGACAAGATTTATTTAGGTCACTATAATCTATAAATATTCTGCACTTATTGTTACCCTTCTTAACTATGACCAAGTTTGCCAACTATTCTGGATACCAAATTTCATATATCAGGTCAACATTTGGAAATTTCTCCATTTCTTCATTGATGGCAGCCTGCCTATCAGGGGAAATTTTTCGTATTTTCTATTTAATTGGTTTTTTGCCCAGGTCAACATTTAGTTTGTGGACTGCGACAGACTGATCAATTCACAACATGTCCTCAAGAGCCAATGCAAATATGTTTGCATATTTCTAAAGGAAACGAACGAGCTTCTACTTAAGGTTGAGAGCTAATCCTGCCCCTACCTTCAACTAGTTACCTAGCACCCCAGGAATGAATTCAAACTCCTCAATTTCTTCTACATGGCTTGCCTTGGCGAGCCGTTATGTTGTTCTTAAAATGACTTTACTTTAAAGGGGCCCTCATCAGGGCCCTCAGAAAAGATCAACAAGATCTCTTTTCCTTTATCTTTATTTTTTTTTCTCCGGAGAGGTCTGCGCCAAGCATAGTGTCGTGTTGTAACAAGTTTTCGACACCTCTTGATTGACACATACACTCCAAAAAGGGTCGGGAACTTCATCTTCATATGTGTGATGGATGTTATCTTCCTTAGATTTGCCAAGTAGGTCTCCCTATAATTTCGTTGTTGGAGGAAGCCACATCTAATATATAAAACTTTACAAATGTACCTATTTGGCATGGCTCAGAACCAAAAACCACTAACAAGCTAATTGTCCCTCAGGTTGGGACAAGGTTGTTTCCAAATCTATTTCCTTAGATGGTTGAATCTCATAACTATCGAGCATCATTCTGTTGCAGGTACAGTGGTAAAGGATATCCACTGACGATCCACTGTCGATGAATATTTTCATAACATCCTAGTCGGTGACATCCAACTTTACTACCAATACATCAGCATGCCTCGGGTTAACTGAGTCATAATCTTCATCCAGAAAGGTAATAAGATTGTTGAGGTTTAGCTTTTGTTTTTTTGGAACTTGCCTTTCAATCATAAAAAACTTCTTCATGTATTCCTCTTCGGGACACCCTTAGGTTGTTCCTCCTATCACGACATTGACAACATGCCGACCACCAGTAGTTCCCGAGGGTCCTAGAGTACTCATAAATTCCAACTTCCCTTTAAATGTACTTGTTCATATGGCCTTTTTTTGACATGGCCTTCGATGAAATCTTTCAAAGCCCAACAATTCTCGGTATCATGCTTGTGGTCTTTATGATATTTGAGGATTCCCATAATGAGCAGAAAATAGTCTCTATGCATGATTATGGCCAGTGCCTCCAAAAATGCCCCAATCAGGTCCATATTCCATGACATACCATATGGTCTTCATTCTGGTAATCAAACTTTCTGAAGAACCATAGAGGAGCACACGAGTGTTGTTCAAAATATTCAGCAGCAGAGTGAGAATTTTGTAGATATTATGACAGCCCAAATTTTTGAGCTCAGAAACGGTCAGCAAAGGTAACATCCTCTCTCTCTAGCTGATGATGATAAAAAAGGGGAGAGAGTGAAGAGATTAAAACGCAGACTAAGGGGAAAAAAAGTAAGAGTAAGGAGTAAGGTGAAGTTCACGGTAATAGGTGGAATATGGGAGCAAGTGTAAAGAAATTGAAGATATAATCTGAGGGGAAGATAAGTAGTTAGAAGTATACAAGAAGTTGCAGAAAGGGGGAAAAGAAGAAAGAAAAATGGCATAATAAGAGCAAGAAAGGGGGAGAAGGAAAGTAAAGTAACGAAAGTAGCTGCAACAACAACACATGGGGAGAAGAAGCTCAGTAGGTTAGGAAGAGAAGAAAGAGTAAGAAGCATGAACTTATACAGAAAAAACAGCCAGCATAAGTCATAAACTCAGGGGGAACAAGATCAGAATTGATGGAAGATGCCAGAGTTAGGGGGAGTAGTAAGACATCGGAAGAAACCGAAGAATCAAAATACAAGAAGACCAACCAAGAAGCAAAATGCTAGAATCAAAGGAGTAAGTAAGTATAAGTAAGTGATAGTTTATCTTTGGCAAGGTTATATTTTGCAAGCATTATTGTTTAATCAATAGACTCATCATTTTACACTAGCAGTACAACGCCTTACTATATTTTAAGACATAATTCATTTTTTCAGCAAATGCATTGGATACTATGAACTTGTTGGTTTTGTCATCATCAAATAGGGGAGATTGTTTAAGTCTGTTTGATTTGATGATGACTACTGTGATTGTGTAAATGTCTACGTTCTTATAAACATATGTGAATATGTGATTAAGGACTTATATGCTTATGTGCTTATGTGTATTTATATATGGTTACGTGCTTATGTGTTTATGTGAATATGTGATTAAAGACTTATATGATAAACGCGACTTGTTGGAAAATGTGATATGTTTGATAAATGCAATTTATTTATGTAAATAGAATTACATACTTATTGTTTTGAATGTAATTTGATGATAATTGATCAAATTAAAGTATATTTGTTTATAAGCTTTGTAAAGTCCTTATAAAGATAAATATACATGCAAAGATTTAGAATAAAAAGATCAAGATTGCTAGGTTAATCCTGCATGCTTGTAGTAATTGTTAGTAGAGTAATCTAAGTATTCATAAAACATTATGTTTAATGAATATTTGTACAAGTAAGTTTAGTAAAGTCCTTAATGATAACATAATGTACAAGGACTTAGAATTATAATGATCAAATTTGTTAGGTTGATATGTTGAGCAAGTGATAGATAATAGGACAAGTCAATCATACAACAATATCAAGATGATAGTAGAGTAACTCTGCCTATTCATAAAATCATCATTAATCGCAGAGTTGACTCATCTTTTGTAGACCAACAGATTGTTAAATCGCAGAACTCTTGCCTCAAGAATCGTGGAGCTGTGAAACGATCAGGACTGAATGGAGTATTCATAAGTCTGCTTGTAAAGCTCAAGACAAGGATAGTTGATCAAAGTATTATTTGCAAAATTATTCTTCTAGTTCGATGTGTGAAATTTGTGTTGTAGAGTAATCTATAAGTTCGTAGAGACATCAGAGTAAATAAGAGTTTTCGAAGTCATGGAGTGGAAACCAAAGATGATCGTAAAGTTTTCTTTCCTAAGTTATGAAGATAAGTTCAATATAGAGCAAGCCAAGGCTAATTGTAGGACATACTCTAATGCTGATGAGTATAATCCTACATGTAAAGAATCTTAGGAATAACTATGAAAAGACTAACACGTAAAGGTACTCTGCACGTTCATAAAGGTTAAATTAATTCACAGTAGAGATCGTAGAGCAGTAGCTGGTATTGTAAGGTTACGAAGAGACATCAAGGTCGTAGAGCTGTCTTCAACGTCGTAAAGCTGTCTTCAACATCATATAGTATCTAATCGTAGAGAAGATAACAGAGTAACACGTAGAGCTCAACACTAAGATCTTCATTACTCTCTAAAATAACAAATCTTAGAGCAAAGTCATGTCTGACAAGAAGACTAACATGGAACAATGTTGATTAAGATTCTGATGCATTCCTCAAGATCCTTGGTGGAAATCAAAGATCGGATAATGTATCTACTAGCTAGTTTGCTAAAAGAGACATCTCAATGGAGTTAGGTGAGAAAGCTGACTGGCGTGACAAGAAAGTCAAAAAGCAAGTGACACTTAGGCTTAAATGTCAATATCAAGGATTCCAGATTATCTAAAGCATTAAATTCATCAACGGAAACATTTCAACATAAAGATTTCAAAAGAATTATTATAGACAATATCACTCAAAATGAAAGCAGATGATGGCATTAAACAACTGATACAAGCAAAGAATCATCATTAAAAAAGAACATAGATCCGAACCAATGAAAACATAGAGTAAGCTTCACTCTACGATTGAAGATATGTTCAAGGCTGCCAAGTACAAAAAGAAAGAAATTAAACGCCATCTTGGCAGCACAACAGAAGATCATGAGAATGGTTTAAGTACCAGAAAAATTTAAGCCTCATTCCTACGCTCAACAACATCTCAAAGATGATCACACTCAAGCTGCTAATTACTTGAAGGAGAAGAAGCCCAAAATGCCAAACTTAGCAGCACCTCTCAACAACAATAAAAAACTATTCTTTTTGGTATTAGTGACCACAGAGATTCCAATCTGATGGGCTTAAAGAGTACTTAGTGTACTAAAGTGTTCCAAGTGTGGTAGGCTTGAAGAGGTATTAATGTCCTTGTATTAGTGACTAAAATATCCAAATTTGCTGGGCTTGAAGAGGGCAGAGTGTCCTGGTCCAAGTGACTGAATTCTTAGTGAATTTCTTATTCGTAGAGTAGAAGAGTGGACTAGGAGTTATTCAGTCTTCGAACCATTTAAAATCTCTTGTGTCATTTACTTTCAGTAATTTAAATCCTATTTAATATTTGCTATGCTTATTAAATCTGTTAAATGTTCAACTTCAACGTAAGCTAAATTCAGAACTGAGATTTCTTATAAATCTTTAAGGGGACTTTTCAAACTTATATTCTGTTGTGCATAACTAGTATTGATTAATTGATTACTCGGTAATACTTCTTTAATTAATTGAAATGTTTTAAAGATCTATTCAACCCATTGATGAGTAGGTTTTATACCTACAATTCAGATACCAGCTGACTGGAATTGTTGTTTGTTTCCTTTGGTTTATGTTACTTTTTATGCATTTTACTTAAATTTTGTAGGTCACATGTTTGGGAACTGGATTTATAAAAATTGATAGCATTTTGGCTGGATAATGTAGCTTAAAGAATCAAGAATTGTATGCCAAGGAAACAACAGTTAAGAAACAAGAAAATCCAGAACTAACATATAGCGCGGCCGTGCCCAAAACGTCTTAGGGTGCAACGCTACTGGTACTAATCTCGATCTTAGAAAACTACTCTGGCAAAGCGACATGGCGGCCCATTTCAAAGTTATTTCGGTGCGGCCACACACACTTGAGGGTGGCGAGTTGATTTTTAACTTGTAACTAATTATATTTCAATTTTGATTCCCTAATTTCTAGTAGGGCTTGGATTTATGTTAGAGACTATAAATAGTTGTTATTATCCAGTATAGGGGGATTAATTTGTATTACATTCCATTAGCTTTAGGATTAAAACCCTAGTTTGGGAGAAAGATTATAAGGCTTGAAGCAGTCAAAGGAGCATAATGATTCAACTTAGGAGCTGCAGGAAAGATTCAAAGACTACTTCAACATATTTTATTTTCTTCTCTATCTATTGTTTTCTATTCTTGAATGTTATTTCAATTGTGGATTATGAATTTTTATTCAGTCATAAACTAATTTCTATTTAAGATTATCATGGAACTTCTTGCATAGCTTTTGTTGATATGCTTCCTTGCTAGTTTTTGTTGATTATTATATGATTGTCTATTATGGTTTGTATTTAATATCTTAATTTCCTGATCAACAATTACCATGATAATCTATATGAAATTGAGAAACATATTATAGATTTAGATCTGATCATAATAACACGTGATTATGTTTTCTACATGGCATTGGAACTCATGATTTGTGTCTAGGATAGAGATATACCTATACGCCACATGTAATCTGATAGAGATCATGTGTGTTAATCCTTTTTTATTGTAATTCAAATAGAGATATTGTGAATTAGTTAACCAGGGTGTTTATCTTAATTCTATCATTTATGGATTTAAGTTGATTTGTTTATGGTGCATCGAGAGATGGTTATAAATATTGATGCTTTCTCGATTAACAATTCAACGTAATTAGCATAACTGAACAACAAGTGTATTAATTTAAGTGAAACATTAAGGGAAATGGTAATCTTAAGCCTTTAATATTTGAATTCAAACTTGTGGTGGATAGTAGTAGTTTAATTAGTTTACTTTATTTCTAAAATTTATAATCTCAATCAATTGTTTAAATAAAATTAATTTGGTTAAGAGTTAGTACGTGGTAATTATTGTTAAATAATTTTATGTGGGAATGATACTCTACTTATCACTTTATTACTTATTGACCGTGTATACTTGTACGTATGTTTTGATTGCTAAATCAAACAACAAGTTTTTGTCCCCTAAGATCATTATTGTGCCTCTGGAAAATAACAAAGGTCACTGAACGAGCTATGAGCATATTCTTTGCAGAGAATACACTTCCCCATAATATCTGCCAAGAATTCATAGTTCTGAGGGAATTCCTTTTTCTTTATGTCTCAAAGCTCTGGGTTTCTCTTGTACCCCATCAGCTCTAGCCCATATTGTACATTGATGTTGTCGAGCGATGAGATACCATGATTCGTGAAGCCCAGAGAATGGTTAACTTCCTTGGCCCTTAGCCGAAGATTCTTTCCCTTGGTGTTTAGAACACCATCTTCACATTCTTCATCCTGGTAGAACTCTCCCACCAAGTTAGAGTAAATTCTAGTGTCGATGTTTAAAGTTCGAAGAACCAACCTTCTTCATAAGAGCCAAAATCTTTCTTAATTGTTTCTCTGCATCTCCAAAGTTCTCAAAGCAAAGTTGGTTTCCATATATGACTTGGAAGCTTGTTATTGATTTTGAGAAGGTTAATATAAAACTGAAACGAATGTGCTTAAAGATTTTGAGCTTTGAAAAACTAGGGTTCGAGAGCCTTAAAGTTTGAAAGTTTATGAGCTCAGATTGAAAAAGTGAGAGTAAAAGTCAAATAAAAAATTTGAAAAGACTTTATATCACTTCCCTAATTTTTCTAAGTGGGACACATATATAAAATTGAGAGGTTGTTTGTCACTTCATTTTTTTTAGTTACAGCTATAAAACAGTAACTTATACTGATTTGATCTTTTAATACCTCCAATCCGACAAAATACTGATAAAATACCTCAACATTAATTTCTTCATTTATAACCACATAAATAAATCCATCATTTATATCCACATCAAATAAATATTTCATTATCATATAAATCAATAATTAATTATTCACAAATAATATTACAGAATCACAATAATGACAACCAGGCAGTTCCCAGGAAAGAGGGGGCTTTCCGATAAGGATTTCTCATTACTGGCGCACAATTAGGTGAGCAAACCTCTCCTTGACAGAACATTCTAGACATTGCCAATAATGCTATCTAATAATATTATTCAAATAATATGAATTATTGATCTGATAATGGGAAATACTGTGCAGTGACAATTATTGAAACAACAATAATATAAAATATCAACGTAGAAATTATTGAACCAATAAAATAAAATATTGAACAGTAATTACTATAACAATTATTGAGTAGTGCCTTCTTACGTAAGAATCAATAATTGAAAAAAATCTTGTCTTGATACTGGTGTCTTCTTGTCTTATTCACGCGTATTACTATATTTTTAACCACCGGTATTCCAACAATTTTAATTCAGAATAACTACGCCAAGTTATTTATAAAAACTCAAATTTGTCGTTTTCTTCATCCCAATAGTTATCCGTTATGGGGCCCATAAATGGTCAAAGGCCGTAAATGCGAATATTCCCCGACAGAAAGAATATTCCACGACCAAACGAATATTCCCCGACAACAATAAGTATTTTATTGCCACTTGTTTATTTTGAAAAAATTTCATATATCACCCTTAACTTTAACTTTTTATCAATTTAACTAGTTACTAAATAGGAAAATTGAATACTTTTATTTCATAAAATTCGGGGTCTTACAGGCCATATGAGTCTTAATGGAAATAGTTGATTCAATGTCATACTTCTTCAGTAGATCTTTAATGTACTTGTCTTGGTTGATGAAAATTCCTTCATTAGTCTTCTTCACTTGAAGTCCAAGAAAGAAGTTCAGCTCACCCATCATGCTTATCATAAATTTACTCTGCATTAGCTTGGTAAATCTCTCACATAATTTTTCGACAATAGAACCAATAATAATAATATCATCTGCATATATTTTTGTTAATAAAATTTTATCTTTGTGCTTCCTAAAGAATAATCTTATGTCTACTCTAGCTCTAGTGAATCTATTTTCAATTAGAAAAATAAGTGTTTTATACCATGCCCTAGGTGCTTATTTTAAACCGTAGAGCGCTTTATCTAACCTATATGCATAATTTAAATGAGTTTTATTGATAAAACCAAGAGGTTGTTCAACCTAAACTTATTCTTAAAGTTTATCATTCAGGAAATACTCTTGACATCCATTTGAAACTCTGAACTTTATGTGGGCTGCATAGCTTAGAAACATTTTGATGGCTTCCAATCTGGCAACAGAAGCAAAGGTTTCATCATAGCCGATCCCTTCTTCTTGAGAATAGTTTTTGGCCACTAATCTTACTTTGTTTCTAGTGATCACACCATATTCATCCATCTTGTTTCTAAAAACCCATTTGGTGTTAACAACTGAATGATCTTTTAGTCTTGGAACTAGCATCCACACTCTACTTTTTAAATTGATTTAGCTCCTCTTGCATAGCTTCAATCCAACTTAAATTTTCCATCGCTTCTTCGATCTTCTTAAGCTCTATCTGAGAGAGAAAGCTTATTGATAAATGCATAATATTCTATAATTTTTATTCCTTTATGTTTAGTTTTATTACATATTTTATGTGTATATGAGCTTATTCAGTGATTTATTAATTTCATGAAGAATTGAAGCTGAAAAGAAGAAAAAGGAAAAATAATGCTAAGTAGATCATAACGGGTGCGTAAGGGGAAAATGAGAGAATTAGCAGAATATTGGGAGTCACAAAGCTCTAAAGCTTGGGCCGCCACGCTATCAAGGCAAGGCCACGACGCTGAGGGGACACGTGGGCGCGTGTGGCACATAGCTTCCACAATAGATTTTTCCCGGTGTTATATTTTTGGAGGAATTCTACTGGAATTTGGAATATTATTTCTTAGAGGCTTAAAACTTTGGTCTAGGGGTATAAATATAATATTTTAGTCAAATTTTAGGGAGACTTGGCTAGAGAGATTGAAAACATATACTTAAATTTAATATTGTAGGCATGTCAGACTAAGCTCTTTACTTTCAGTTCGAATGGATGTTGAACCTTCTTTACAATTAATGGTTTGATTAAGTTTACATTATTTATTCCTTCTTACATAAGATTTATTCTTGATAATCTGTTTTAATTGATTGCATGTTATATGATTGGATTGATGTAATATGGCCAGTTAGATTAATCTGATTACTCTCATCTGCTAGATTAAGATATAATATTAAGATAACGATATTGTATCTGATCATACGTAACGATTAGGAATATATGATTGTGGACAAGATTTTGAGTATTTCTATGATGATCATAAGATAATTTAAATAATTTTTGATTGTATGATTGTTGCTTTGTATAACCTAATTCTCTAATTCCTAATGTTGTTATTATATTAAATCTAGATTGATAGATCTGGGTTGTATGATAGTTAGGATCTACTGAGGCGATTGATTCTTTGGATTTAAAATTATGGAGAGTTACGGATAATTAGCGTTTGCGGTTATCTAGGGTTATTAATTTCATTGAAGGGTAAATAATGTTATACTTAATTAATACATTGTTCTGAAAAGACGATACTGAACTGAAGAACTGAAGTTTAAATTTATTGGTTATTTATATCACTTTAATTCTTGTTTTCATTAATTAGTTAATCAACTTCAAAATCCCATATCTTTTATTTATTGTTGGAAACATTAGGATAAATATTAGACAATATCACTATATGTGGGATCGAACTTTGCTTGTCACTATTCTAATTTTTGTGTTAATAGAGTAGAAATAAGGATTTAATTTTGGATTGTTAACGAACATGCATCTAACGCGGTATTGAAAGCCCTTTAATCTTCCTTTCTTACGTTTGCTTGCATATTGTACTCCAAAATATGTCTGGATTGTGTATTCTTGCTCATTCCTACAAAATAACATAAAACACTACAAATAAAACCAAATAACTTACAATACTTAAGAACTCACAATTTATCAAGTTCAAAGATAACTAATAACAAGTATAAAACACACTTATCAAATACCCCCAAATTTAAACCTTTGTTTGTACTCAAGCAAACACTAATTAAGAATAACACTAAAATAACTAATTTTAAATAGCAACTACCTCAAACAATGAATCAAAATGAATTTAAACCATGGCCTCAAAGCTTTCCTCTAATGATAACTCAAGAATTTTTTTTGAAAGCATGCAAAACACTAAAATTTCAACTTAATCATCAGTTCCACAACTACTCATGATCCTTTAAGTGTGTGTGTAAATCCAAATGTTCAAACTAGTCATGATTTAGATAAGATCATATAAACCAATACTCATAAAAGATTTTCAAAATCAACTCTAAAAACCATCTTAGCACATCAATCTCTGTTAATAAAGGCATAACATCAATTTAAAGGATCAAAAGGATATTCAAAACATTTCAGCACACTTGAACCCTTCCCAAGTAATTCAAAAATACAAATTTTTTTCTTTTATTTTTTCTTTCCTTTTTAATGAGTGCGTTTTATGCTCCATCTCACTTTCTTTTGAACGAGTGTGTTTTACGCTTCATCTTGTTTTCTCTCGTACGGATGCATTTTACGCTCCATCTCACGCCTGTGTTTATGGGTGAGTGCATTTTGCACTCCATCTCAACCCACCACATGAATCATTGTTTGGACTCGAGAAGGTTCAAAATTCCAAAAACACTCCAAGATTTCCCCTAAACCTATATGAGTGCCTAATTTTCACTTTAAATGAGTCTTAAATAATATTTCTCGAGTTTCAATGATATCTCCCATGAGCATTTAACCAAAAATTTTTTAAACCCTAACTAGCTAAACATATGGATATGTGCATATAAGTGCAAAATGATCACAAACAATGTAAAACCAACTCAAAAGTCAAGCTTTAAACTAACCATGCTTTTTAATTTCCCAAGAGTTGGACATTAAACTATATTTTTTCTTTTATTATCGGCAATAATCAAATACATTCAACACATTTCTCATCTATCTTAAAAACATAATATCTAACATGCAAACCTAATAAAAGAAAATAAATAAAACAAAAGTAAACCACACCCCCTAACTTCAATTAGACATTGTCCTCAATGGTTAAGATAGGAAAAAGTAAAGCAAAAGACTTCCCTAAAAATATAGCAATTTTCCTCCTTGTCTGCTAAGTCTGAAGAACAGGCTAGACACATTGGAATGAATAAGCACCGTACATGAATTGGACTCGAATAACCTATAAACATAATAGAAGTAAGTTTATTAAATCATAATAAATGCAAGTTGATTAACTACTATGAAACCTAATATAAAAAACTATTAAAAATTAAACTTGGGTTGCCTCCCAATAAGCGCTTGATTTAAAGTCGTCAGCCCGATTTTTCAACTTTCTATCTAATTCTCCTTCGATAATTGAGTGTTCATCCATTAAGAGTAATGTAACATTTGAGGGCTTCGCTTCTGTAAGGGACATTGTTTTAAATTCACCTAACTTGTTCTTTTTAGATAGAATCTCCTTTATGAACTTCAAATAGCTAGGCATTTGCTCCATCGTGTCTGTGGGCATATTAGTGAAATGAAGCTTCTCAATTACAATTGAATCTTCTACTATCTTTTTATGAACCCCTTTTTCATCCCACCATGGCTCAAAATTTATGATAGCTCACATGTCATATAGAGCTTTGTCGATGAAATGACTACCAATTGGGAACGAGATTACAAAACTGCCCGGATCCTTGAGCTTTGGTGGAGAAGTTATATGAGGCCTTATCAAAATTGAGTCATCTGTGTTGGAATTCAAGGATGGATCTTCTCCGACCTTCTTTTCCTAGTCCACACTCTTCTTTTCCTCTTTAGTATCCACATCTATTGGCACGTCCGATTGCAGCTTTGATTTCTCCTTGGTAGGTTCCTCTAACTCTTAACCACTCCTTAATGTGCTAGCCTTGTAATGCTTTTTTCCGTCTCTCCTCGGATTCATCTCTGTGTCGCTCGATAAAGGTCCTTGGGGGCGATTGTTCAAGGCATTGTCAACTGCCCTTTCTGATTCTCCAAATTCCTCATAGTTACATCATGGTTGTTCTTCCATGTATATAGTTTATTCCTTCATAACTCATTCTCCTTGACATATTTAGTCACAATTTCCTTGAAATCCTCTCTTATTTCCTGTTGTGGGATTTGTTGTTGGCAAGCCTGAAATTCGGGTAGTTTAGTTTGTCGTGACACTTGAGGTTGGGCTTGATTATCTCGCCACAAGAAATTCAAGTGATACCCCCCAATCCTGATTATAGTTGTTGGGATAGATATAATTGTTGAGGTAGCACCGAAGTTGCCACCATACTGTATTGACTCGAAATTGATGACTCGGATGATTTCCAGCATAATAATCACAAATCACCGCTACACTTTGAATAGATTGTGCTGCTAAAGCGTCGATCTTCCTCGAAAGTATCTATATATGTGCTGACAACTCATCGAGTCCATAAATCCCGGATGCATTTGAGTCGTTCTTTTATAAGGCCATTGATCATTATAGGCAACCATGATGTACCTTGTAAAGAAAAAAAATTAAAACAAATTTTTTTAAAATGTTTAAATAAACTAAATTGATAAAAACTAATAATGAAATAATTATTAGAACCGTTTCCTGGAAAAGACGCCAAAAACTTACTATCTGTTTTCTATAATTACAATTCGCCCAAGTATACACGGTCAATCAAATAATATAGAAGGAACAAGGATGCGGAACCCACAGAGAACGAATAATACTAACTATCCTAATTATTAATTTGTTACAAATTTAATTCTATTTAAACAGTCACAAATGTTGATATTGAGATTATTTTAAATTAAAACTGAAATTAAACTAAACTGACAAGAATTGATTACCAGATGTATTAAGTCTAGGAATACAATGTCCCCAATTACGTCACAATAACTGCTTTACCCTATTTCCACTTTATTAATCCAATGAATTGTTCACTAGGATTGCCTATCAATTTATTAACATCTTTCAATTATTAACAAAAAGACATATTTCAATTATATTGTTATTTTCATGAAAGACACTTAAAATAGATTCATTAAACACAAACTCCTAATTAAGTTACATATGGCATACACGTATTCTCATCTTATATACTGTTATGTTATTCTAGAAAGAATCAACACATTCATGTGTTATCATATCCAAATCTAATCACAGATTTCTTTTTTCAATTCCACTTAAGATATCAGATTAATTACTTGCTAGACAATTAATAAATTAAGCGCAAGATATGATAAAAAAAACTCAATAAGATCAATAAGTGTAAATAGAGACAATTAAATTAGTGCATTGGAAAAGGTTCCATTGCATCCCTAATTGGAAAATTAGTTCATAATCCTAAAGCAAACCATCATCTCAAATATGAAAAACATTCAAAGTTGTAGATAATGAATATAAGAGAAGAAGAAAAAATCTTGTAAGAATCCTTAATCTCATTAGTCTTCAATCTTTGACTCTTCTTTCTCTCCAATCCAATCTTTAAGCCTCTTTAGGTGGTTATCAATTCTTGTAGAAAGTCTCTAATTACCCCCAATTTTATGCCTCACATCATGTATTTATAGGTTGCAAGTCAAATCCCAAGCTTAGGAGGAAACCCAATTCAATTGAGAGTTAAAAATATGCAAAAATGCGTTAAATCTTAATCTGGCCGCGACCCCTCTCTGGTGTTGGGCGCGGCCATGCCAGTCAATTTTCTGTTGCGACATCCTTTGGTAAAATGGTCATAACTCTCTTGTCTATACTCCGATTTGGAGGATTTAAAATGTTCCGGAAAGCTAAGAAGTAGATCTACAACTTTTATTCCTTGAGAATGGAGATATTCTAGCTAGATCAAGGTCGAAATTAGGATTCAAGTGGTTGTATGTCAATGGAAACTCACAACTTTGAAGTTCAACGTCCATTGGTAAAGAGATCATAACTTTTGATCCGGAAGAGTTACGGGATGTGACACCTATAAAATTGAAGCTCTCGACGAGGTCGATAATAAAATCCAAGTTCCAAGCCAAAAACGCGCATTCAACGCGGCATTGAAAGACCTTCAATCTTTTCTTCTTGTATTTTCTTTCATATTCTACTCCAAAATATGTCAGGATTGCGTTTACTTGCCTCTTCCTACAAAATATCAGAAAAACATTATAAATACATCCAAATAACTTAAAATACTTAAGAAATCACAAATTATCATGTTAAAAGATAATTAATAACATGTATAGAATCCACTTATCAACGATTAAAAATGTAAGACCCCAACTTTTGAATAAAGATTAAATTTTCTCGAAATATATTTTTTGAATATTATGGTGTGGATTTGATATAATGTTATAGTTGTGGGTAATATTTATAAATTTTTCAAAGTATGCAAGTTGTTATATAATATTCGATTGGTTGGGAATATTACGTTTTAACGAGGGAATATTAAATGCAACCAAGACAAATCATTGGTGGACCCCCACAACGGAATTATTGTTGGATTGAGAAAACGACAAAAATACTTTATGAAAATAATGGCGGAAGTTTTACCGTTTCTTCGTTGAAACACCTTGTTAAAGAAATGCGATGTCTGGCGTGGTTGCGTAGTAGCACTGCGGTATTGATTATTGATGCTTACGTGACAAGTCACTCAGTTATACTCAATTATTGCAACAGTAATTGCTGCATCATATCTCTCATATTATTGATTCAATTATTGTCACAATATCATTTGCATAATATTTTATATTATTAAATCAATAATTGAGACGACAAAGTTATTCATATAATTATTTGCAATATTAAAATGTCTAGAAGTTACATCCGGGAGAGGTTTGGTCACCTAATCAAGCGCGCATGATAAGGAGAAATCCTTATCAGAAAGCCCCCTCTTTCCTGGGAACGACCTGGTTGTTAAATATTGTGGATTATAATATTAATGATGAATAAGTTGTGTTGATTAAAAATGAATTTTGATAGTTCCATTGTGTTGGGATTATTAGTGTTAGTGAAAATCGACATCTATTCCGATGATAATTGATGTCTAGGGGTTATATTGATAAATCGGGTAATTTATCGGATAAATGAGCAATTAATTGCTACTAATTCACATGTTTATATAACTATTTGTTCACATGTGTGTACTATTGAATCACATTATTTACTATTAGGGGAGTTGGTGCAAGATTGATAATACTTGCATGACTAAGTTAAAAATAGAGGTATAGATGGAGTTACTATACTGTAATTCGTATTTTTCACATGATTATACTATTGATTCACATGATTGAACTATTGATTCACATTATTTACTATTAGGGGAGGTGGTATAAGTTTGATAATACTTGCAGGACTAAATTAAAAATGAAAGAAAAGTTGAAGGTATTGTACTGTAATTTTTCGAGCCCCAAAACGTGCAATTATTGAAACTATATTTTCCTATAAATAGAAGCTCATTCTTCCTTCATTTCTCACCAATTCACAAAAGCTTTAGAGTGATTATTATAGAGAGAAATTATAGAGGGAAAGAAGAAAAGAAGTCTGCTACCTCACTATTCCAGTATCCAGTTTTTCCAAGGTAGGGAATATTATTTGTTGTACTCGTAGGGAGTATTATTTATTTCTTATCCATGAAGAGAACTTCTGTTATTCCATTCTTTATTATTCTATTGGAATAACTTTGATCTGCTGAACTACCCTATACTTGGTGAAATTCTTACATTATTCCATTATTTATCATTACATTGGAATATCACATGCATGTGTTCTCTGTGGGACTGTTTTAAATCTTTAATAGTTTGTTGGAATATCACATGCATGCGTTTTCGTGGGACTGATTCCGTCTTTTTTATTATTCTGTTAAAATATCTTATGCATGATTTTCTGTAGGACTTTGATTCCGTTATTTATTATTACATTGGAATAACTCACTGCTGTCTTGATCTATCGCATGCACGGTGATTTCTTTTGTTATTCCATTCCTTGTTATACTCGGTTGGTTAAAGTTTTGACTTCTATACTCCATGAAATTAGTGGAATATCCTTGATATTTGCGCTTCATCCAAAGATCTTTTCATGGAAATATTCTTACGAGCATTCTTGAATTTTACTCTACAAAGCAGTATCATGTTGACAATTTGGACATTATTAGTTCCTGTATAAATTAATTCTTAAACTTGTTTTTATTGAATTCTTATATCATTATCATCATCCTCATGTTTATATTTTTTTTGAAAGTAATTTGTGGCCTGTAGTGCATAGATGGACTTGGTATGATTATGACCAAGGATTATTCGGTGTAATCATGACCGTAATGTTACAAATGATGTGGTAAAAGTCCTCATGGGCCCGTAGTGCATTGATGGACAGTTGTTGGCATGATCATGACCATTAATGAATACACAAATATTCTTGGCCCGTAGTGAATGAATAATTGTGGTCGTGATACTAAAGAATATCATTGGCCGTAGTGCAGGGGTGATTCGATGATGTGGATTATTTATTAAGCTGAGTCCCAGCAATAAATGTGACGCCCCCAAAATTAGGTATACATCACCCATCTTGGATCGCCAGATACATGGTACAGAATTCAAATACAACTTATAAATACAACTGTCGTGTACAATACGACAAAACATAAACTTTGAGTTTGAATACAAATATTGTCTACTAGAGATTATACAAACTCAAAAGGAGTCCTCATTACAATTATTATCACACTATTTCACAGAATAGTGAGGACTACTAATGCTATCCTTTGGACCATTACTCTGCTCCCACTCGTCTAAATCAGCCTATATTCTCATTTCACGAAGAGAATAGTGAAAGAAAGGGTGAGCTCAACTAGCCCAGTAAGAAATATTATGACTACGATAATGAAGAAAAAATTATCATTAGCCTTCAACAGTGTTAAACTGATAAAATATAATAAACATCAAGTTTAATTGCAGCAGAACCAGCAATCCATTAAAAGAGTTAAGTAGAAAATAAAATCTACTATCTTTTATGATTTAAAAGGTTTTTCATCATCATTATAAATTGAGACTACGGCTTAATAAATATTCCACATCATCGAATCACCCATGCACTACTATCGAGGATATTCTTTAGTATCACGACCACAATTATCCATGCACTACGGGCGAGAATATTTGTGTATTCATTAATGGTCATGATCATGCGCCAACAATCGTCCATCAATGCACTACGGGCTAATGAGGATTTTACCACATCATTTGTAACATTACGGTCATGATTACATGTAATAATCCACCGGTCATAATCATACCAAGTCCATCTATTCACTCACTGAATACCACAGATGACTTCCAAAAATATAAATATGAGGATGATGACAATGATATAAGAATTCAATAAAATAAGTTCAAGAATTAATTTATCCAGAACCAATAACATCCAAACTCGACAACATGATCATTGCTTTGTAGAGTAAAATTCAAGAATGCTCGTAAGAATATTTCCATGAAAAGATATGGATGAAGCGCAAATATCAAGGATATTCCACTAATTTCATGGAGTATAGAACTCAAAGTTTTAACCAATCGAGTATAATAAAGAATGGAATAACAAAATAAATCACCATGCATGCGATAGACCGCACAGTGAGTTATTCAATGAAATAATAAATAACGGAACCAGGTCCCGTAAAAAACGCATGCAGAGTGATATTCCAATGTAATAATAAAGAATGGAACCAGTCCGGCGTAAAACACATGCATGATGTTCCAACAGAATAATAATAAAGACGGAACCAGGTCCGGTATAAAACACACAGACATGATGTTCTAAGAGAATAATAATAAGTCGGAACCAGGTCCGGTGTAAAACACACAGACAGGATGTGTTCCAACAGAATAATAGAAGAATGTCACCAAGTATAGGGTAAATCGCGTATACAGGTTATTCCAACAGAATAATAAGCAATGGAATAATAATAGTTCTCTTCATGAATAAGAAAGAATAATAACACCCCTTACTTTAGTAGGAGATTGAATCTTTACAGATAGTGTAGTAATAGAATACTCTTCTTCTTTCTCTCTTATTCTCTATATACTTTCTCTCTATAGCTTGAATAAATTCGTAAAAAATAATGAAGCACTAGGCCTCTATTTATAGAAGATTTCTAGCTTAGCACTTGCCGTGTGAAAAGCGCGGTGGCTTGACAACGGTGGTGATGTGAAAAGAAAAGTGGTTTGACGCCTTGCGTAATGTGAAACGACAAGTGGTTCGGCCTTTTAATAATATGAAACGTCAAGTGGTTTGGCGTCTGTAAAGGTAATTACTATTGATGAAGGTAATTACTATTGATGAAGGTAATTACTATTGACGAAGATAATTACTATCTATTGATGAAGGTAATTACTATTGACAAAGGTAATTACTATTAATTTAAAAAGACTCTTAGATGATGACATATGGGCCCCCATAAAATAACCAAACTTACCACAAACGCCTCATAATGAGACTCTTTATATACATCAAGGATTGAATAAATATTACCACAAATCATTTTATTTTTAATCAACACATATTTAATCTTTCAACAATTATTAATCATTTATAACTTGTCATCTCAATTATTGATTTAATAATATAACATATTATACGATGATATCTTTGTGACAATAATTGAATCAATAATATAAGAGATATGATCACGAAGAAATACGGTAGTAGTAATAATTGAGTATAAATTTGAGTGACTTCTCACGTAAGCATCAATAATCATCACTGCAGTGCTACTATGCAACCATGCATATTACTGTACTTTTACTACCGGGTAGTTCAACAGTTTTAACGGTAACACCTCCGCCGTTATTTTTATAGAAAGATAATTTTGTCGTTTTCTAACAACGACAATACTTCCGTTGTGGGGTCCACCAATGATTGAGCCGTCGTACGAATATTCCCCGACAAAAAGAATATTCCCCGACCAAACGAATATTTTATAATAACTTGCTTACTTTGCAAAATTTATAAATATTACCCACAACTATTATATCAAATTTACTCCATAATATTCAAAAATAATATTTATAAAAAATTCATCTTTATTTATAAAAGTTGGGGTCTTACAATAAAAGTGATGAAAAACCTTTTAAATCATAAAAGATAGTAGATTTTATTCTCTATTTGACTCTTTTAATGGAATGCTTATTCCGCTGCAGTTAAACTTGATGGTTGTTATATTATATCAGTTTAACACTGTTGAAGGCTAACGATAATATATTCTGCATTATCTTAGTCATAATATTTTCTACTGGGCTAGTTGAGCTCACCCTTTTACTTTTATTGTTCTCTTCAGGAAATGAGAACGTAGCAGGGACTAGTCGGAGAACGGAGTGACGGACCATATGATAGCATTAGTAGTCCTCACTATTCAGTGAAATAGTGGAAAAATAAATGTAATAATATTGAATTTGAGTTTGTATATTGTCTAGACGAAAATATTTGTATTAAAACTTACGGCTTATGTTTTGTCGTACTTTACACGACAGTTGTATAATTAAGTTGTATTTGTATTCTTTACCATGTATTTGACGACTCAGAATAGGTGATGTATATCTGTTTTGGGGGTGTCACAGTTGGTATCAAAGCTTAGGGATATGATCCCTGGCTAAGATATGAGACTAGAACTACGAGGGGAGAGACGGGAAATTCATTCGCTAGTATGACCTACCTAATTTTTTGGTATTTAATTGGTTGGTGAGAGTATAGAGATAAATGTTGCATGTCAATTAACCCTTATTTTGTGGCAGTATTTGAAAATGGCATCCGATAATATTGAGAATAGCAATGGGGCACAAGAGACCGTTGAGTCTCCACAGATCAACAATCAGAATAATGTGCATCAGGAAAGCGACAATCCTCATACAAACAACAACACTGACCAAATGATGAACGATGGAATGTTCAGAGGCTTTATGCAATTCATGCAACATCAGGCAAGAACGGCTCCTGTTCAAAATGCAGGTGGAAACACTGGAAACTCTCGAACGATCACCACTAAACAGTTCAAGGAGCTGGGACCACCCGAGTTTATTGGAGAGCCAAAACCACTTAAGGCGGAAGCGTGGATAAAGCACATCACCAAGATATTTGATGTCTTGGGATGCTCCGAGGAGCAAAAGGTTCCCTTCGCCACCTTCATGTTGCGTGAAGAGGCAGATTACTGATGGGAATCTATATAATGTACCCAGCCTGACACACTCAAGATGTCTTGGGAGAAGTTCTAAGAGCAATTCAACGACAAGTACTTTCCTGAAAGTATTCATCACATGAAAAAGATGGAGTTTATCAAATTGGAGCAAAACAATATGACCGTGTCGCAATACGAGGCTAAATTTGCGGAGTTATCCCGGTTTGCATCCCATTTGGTTGATAATGAGGAGCGAATGACACGAATGTTTTTTAGAGATTTGAAATCGGAGATACGTCAATATCTTATTTCTCATAAAGCGTGTTTGTACTCGAGATGTTGTAAATAGGGCTCGATTATTGGAGCTTCTCGATGAACGAGTCAACGCAACCAAGAGAAGCAGCGGTAAGAAATATGAAAAAATACCAATGGTATCGGTCATCGAAGAGGTGACAACAAACGGGAGGGAATCAATATGCGAAATGGTAACCACTTCTTATGGTAATCGTGGCCAAGACAAGTAAAATGGATATTTCAAGAAAAGGAGATTCAACAATGATGGAAAGACGTCAGCACCAACAACCGTGGTTAAGGAAGGAGAACGACCACCTATCATATGCTTCAAATGCGGAGGGGAGGGACATATCGGTCAATGCATGATACCATCCAAAGCGTGTTATAATTGTGGAAGAGAAGGTCACCTAGCCCGATTTTGTCGTTCACCGAAGACAAGTTCAGCTAGGATGGAGGCACCAAAGGCCGTCCCAGAAAAGTCAAAGCCGGTGGTACAAAGGAGAGCATTTGTTGTGACCTCCCAGAAAGCAAGGAACCCGAACGAGGTCATCACGGGTAAGCTTATCATAAACTCTAGCGAAGTCTATACCTTATTTGATAACGGTTCTACCCATTATTTAATTTCTCCTACTTGCGCTCAACGATTAAATTTGACTCCGGAGAAATTAGACTTTGACTTATCTGTTGAAACTCCGTTGGGAGAAACCTTCATTACATCCACTGTTTATAAGTCTTGTTTTGTTCAAATTGGTACCCTCACATTACTTGTCGATCTTATTTCATTGAAAATACTTGCATTTGATGTGATTCTAGGGATTGATTGGTTAACTACTCATCATGCAAAAAATTGATTGTTTTCGTAAGCTTTCATATTCCTAACCAACCTATTATGCGAATTCAAACAACTAAACCATTAAAATCAATCAATGTCATTTCAAGCCATAAAGCTATTCGTTTATTGAAAACGGATGTCAAGCTTTCTTAGCTCATGTCATGGATCTAAACAAAAATACGTCAGTTCTGAATGATATTTCTGTTGTTAATAAATTTCCGGACGTATTTCCCGAAGAACTTCCTGGCCTACCCCTAGAGATTGAAATTGAATTTTGTATCGACCTTGAACTCGGTACAAAACCCATTTCCAAAGCCCCATATCGAATGGCTCCTATTGAACTTCAGGAGTTAAAGACCCAGTTGCAGGAATTGTTAGACATTGGTTTCATTCTTCCTAGTACGTCTCCTTGGGGTGCTCCTGTTCTATTCGTGAAGAAGAAATATGGGAGTATGCGACTTTGTATTGATTATTGGGAGTTGAATCATGTCACCATCAAAAATAGGTACCCATTACCACGTATTGATGACCTGTTTGACCAGTTGTAAGGCACCAAATTCTTTTCAAAGATTGATCTTCGTTCAGGACATCATCAATTAAAGATTAGAACCGATGACATTCCAATGACGGCTTTCAGAACTCGGTACGGGCATTATGAATTCCTAGTCATGTCCTTTGGATTGACTAATGCTCATCTTGGCCTTCATGGATATGATGAACCGAGTATTCAAGGAATATTTGGATCATTTTGTGGTCGTCTTTATTGATGACATCCTCATATATTCCAAAAGCCGTGAAGATCATGAGCAACACTTGAGGCTGATACTCCAAAAGCTTCGTGAAAACAAGCTATATGCCAAGTTGAAGAAATGCGAGTTCTAGCTTGAGGAAGTTGCATTCCTTGGGCACGTGATATCAAATCATGGGATATCTGTTGACCCAAAGATTGAAGCAATTCAAAGCTGGGAGCAACCTAAATCGATGGCCAAATACGTTGCTTTCTCGGCTTAGCTGGTTATTATCGGAGATTCGTAGAAGGGTTTTCTCGAATCGCTACTCCATTAACTCAGCTGACTCGAAAAGATACAAAATTTGGTTGTAGCATGGAATGTGAGAAGAGTTTTTAAGAACTCAAGAGGAGACTCATTTCAGCACCTGTTTTGACAATACCATCTGACTTGGAGGGATTTGTCATCTACAGTGATGCTTCGGGCAAAGGGTTAGGATGTGTTCTCATGCAACATGGGAAAGTCATAACCTGTGCCTCACGACAACTCAAAGAATATGAGAGGAATTATCCTACTCATGATCTAGAAATGGCAGCTGTCGTTTTTGCGCTTAAAATTTGGAGGCGTTACCTGTATAGGGAGAAAGTGGAGATCTATACGGATCATAAAAGCCTCAAATATTTCTTCACTCAAAAGGAACTCAACATGCAGCAACGACGTTGGCTCGAACTATTGAAGGATTATGATCATACTATTCAATACCATCCTGGAAAAGCGAACGTAGTAGCTGATGTGCTGAGTAGAAGATCATATGTGGGTATGAGTGTAATATTGTCAACGCAAAGGCCTATTTTGTATGACTTGCAAAGGATGGAGTTAGAGATAAAGACTCCAGGGACCCATGTGATGATGGAGAATATACGAGTAGAACCGACTTTAATTGATAAAGTTAAAGATACTCAAGCTACAGACCTGGAGCTGATGCGTATGAGGAAGAAAGTACAAGAAGGTTCTATGCCGGAAGCAAGAATCGATGAAGAAGGAATACTTCGAGTCAACTCCGGACTTTGTGTTCTAACAACCACGATTTAAAGTATAAAATCATGATGGAGGCGCACAACACACCGTTTGTAATCCATCTTGGGAGTACCAAAATGTATCGTGATCTTCGACATACATTTTGGTGGAGCAATATGAAGAGAGAGATAGCAAAATTTATCTCAAGGTGTTTAACTTGTCAACGAGTCAAGGCAGAGCATCAAGTACCAAAAGGTCCATTGCAACCACTTGAAATTCCAAAATGGAAGTGGGAACACATTACCATGGATTTAGTTACTGGTCTTCCCAAGGTTTCTCAAGGCATAGATGTAATTTGGGTCATTGTTGATAGATTGACCAAGTCTGCTCATTTCCTACCTATACAAGAAACTTATACACTTGAACGTCTTGCTCTTATGTACATAAATGAGATTATAAGACTACATGTTATGCCAGTATCCATAGTTTCTGATCGAGACCCAAGATTCACTTCAAGATTTTGGGTTAGTTTGCAAAAAGCTATGGGCACGAATTTACGATTTAGCTTGGCATATCATCTTCAGACGGACGGACAGTCGGAGAGGACCATTCAAACTCTTGAAGATCTATTAAAACTCTGTGTCCTTGACTTCAAGGGAAGTTGGGATAAGTTCCTACCATTGGTGGAGTTTTCCTACAACAACAGTTATCAAGTAAGTATTGGCATGGCTCCATTTGAGGCGTTGTATGGAAGAAAGTGTCGTTCTCCAGTATGCTGGGATGAGGTGGGTGAAACAACGTTGTTGGGACCGAAGTTGGTACGTATGACTACGGAAAAGATTCAAATGATCCGACAACGTATAAAAACCTCACAAGATCGACAAAAGAGTTATACTGATCTTCATCGAAAGGACGTGGAATTCGATATTGGAGATCATGTGTTATTACGTGTTGCTCCATGGAAGGGAGTTACGAGATTTGGATAGAGAGGAAAGCTCAACCCTCGATTCATTGGCCCATTTTTAATCCTTGATCGAGTAGGAACTGTGGCGTATAGACTCGCTTTACCGTCATGTATGTCTCGTGTTCATAACATTTTTCATATATCTATGTTACGCAAATATGTGAAAGACCCGAATCACATTATTGAATTAGAACCAGACGAGATAGAGGACGATTTAACGTATGAAGAGTTACCTGTTAAAATCTTGGATAAAAATGATCATATTCTACGCTCCAAGGTTATACCTCAAGTCAAAGTTTTGTGGAGAAACCACGATGTTGAAGAAATGACCTGGGAGTTAGAATCTGAGATGAAATCAAGATATCCTTACCTCTTCGACATACCAGGTACGCACCCTAATTTCGAGGACAAAATTTCATAAGAAGGGGAGGTTGTAAGACCCCAACTTTTTGAATAAAGATTAAATTTTCTCGAAATATATTTTTGAATATTATGGTGTGGATTTGATATAATGTTATAGTTGTGGGTAATATTTACAAATTTTGAAAAGTACGCAAGTTGTTATATAATATTCGATTGGTTGGGGAATATTCGTTTTAACGGTGAATATTAGATAACAATGGCACAATCATTGGTGGACCCCACAATGGAATTATTATTTGGATTGAGAAAATGACAAAAATACTTTATGAAAATAACGGCGGAAGTTTTACCGTTAACTGTTGAAACACCCTTGGTGTTAAAAAATGCGATATCTGGCGTGGTTGCATAGTAGCACAAAGATTGATTATTGATGCTTACGTGAGAAGTCACTCGGTTATACTCAATTATTGCTTCAAAGATAATTCTTTGCACCATATCTCTTATATTATTGATTCAATTATTGTCCAAGATTATCATTTACATAATATTTTATATTATTAAATCAATAATTGAGACGACAAAGTTATTCATATTATTATTTGCAATATTGACAATGTCTAGAAGTTCTGTCAAGGAGAGGTTTGGTCACCTAATTGCGCGCCAAATCCTTATCAAAAAATCCCCTCTTTCCTGGGAACGATCTGGTTGTTAAATATTGTGGGTTATAATATTAATGATGAATAAGTTGTGTTGATTAAAACTGAATTTTTATAGTTCCATTGTGTTAGGATTATTAGTGTTAGTGAAAATCGACATCTATTCCGATGATAATTGATGTCTAGGGGTTATATTGATAAATCGGGTAATTTATCGGATAAATGAGCTATTAATTGCTACTAATTCACATGCTTATATAACTATTTGTTCACATGTGTGTACTATTGAATCACATTATTTACTATTAGGGGAGTTAGTGCAAGATTGATAATACTTGCATGACTAAGTTAAAAATAGAGGAATAGATGGAGGAACTATACTGTAATTCATATTTTTCATATGATTATACTATTGATTCACATGGTTGAACTATTGATTCACATTATTTACTATTAGGGGAGGTGTTGCAAGTTTGATAATACTTGCAGGACTAAATTAAAAATGAAAGAAAAGTTGGAGGTATTGTACTGTAATTTTTTGAGCCCCAAAACGTGCAATTATCAAAACTATATTTTCCTATAAATAGAAGATCATTCTTCCTTCATTTCTCACCAATTCACAAAAGTTTTAGAGCGATTATTATAGAGAGAAATTATTGAGAGAAAGAATAAGAGAAGTCTGCTACCTCACTATTCTAGTATCAAGTTTTTCCAAGGTAGGGAATATTATTTGTTGTACTCGTAGGGAGTATTATTTCTTTCTTATCCATGAAGAGAACTTCTGTTATTCCATTCTTTATTATTCTATTAGAATAACCTGTATACGCGGGCTACCCTATACTTGGTGAAATTTTTCTGTTATTCCATTATTTATCATTCTGTTGGAACATCCTGTCTATGCGTTCTACGTCGGACCTGGTTCCGTCTTTATTATTCTGTTGGAATATCACATGCATGCATTTTACACCTTGACTGATTCCGTCTTTATTATTACATTGGAATATCCTCATGCATGCCTTTTACATCGGACCTAATTCCGTTATTTATTATTCTTGGAATAACTCCTTTGCATGCGATTATATCGCATGCACAGTGATTTCTTTTGTTATTCCATTCCTTGTTATACTCGGTTGGTTAAAGTTTTGACTTCTATACTCCATGAAATTAGTGGAATATCCTTGATATTTGCGCTTCATCCAAATTTTTTTCATGGAAATATTCTTCTGAGCATTCTTGAATTTTACTCTACAAAGCGATATCATGTTGACAATTTGGACATTATTAGTTCCTATATAAATTAATTCTTGAACTTGTTTTATTGAATTCTTATATCATTGTCATCATCCTCATGTTTATATTTTTTGAAAGTCATATGTGGCACATGTAGTGCATAGATGGACTTGGTATGATTATGACCGAGGATTATTCGGTGTAATCATGGTAGTAATGTTACAAATGATGTGGTAAAAGTCCTCATTGGCCTGTAGTGCATTGATGGACAGTTGTTGGCATGATCATGACCATTAATAAATACACAAATATTCTTGGCCCGTAGTGCATGGATAATTGTGGTCATGATACGAAGGAATATCATTGGCCGTAGTGCAGGGGTGATTCGATGATGTGGATTAATTATTAAGCTGAGTCCCAGCAATAAAAGTGATGAAAAACCTTTTAAATCATAAAAGATAGTAGATTTTATTCTCTATTTGACTCTTTTAATGGATTGCTTGTTCCGCTGCAGTTAAACTTGATGGTTGTTATATTATATCAGTTTAACATTGTTGAAGGCTAACGATAATATATTCTGCATTATCTTAGTCATAATATTTCCCTCTTGGACTAGTTGAGCTCACCTTTTACTTTCATTGTTCTCTTGAGAAATGAGAACGTAGCGAGGACTAGTCGGGGAACGGAGTGACGGACCAGATGATAGCATTAGTAGTCCTCACTATTCAGTGAAATAGTGGAAAAATAAATGTAATAATATTGAATTTGAGTTTGTATATTGTTTAGACGATAATATTTGTATTAAAACTCACAGCTTATGTTTTGTCATACTTTGCATGACAGTTGTATAATTAAGTTGTATTTGTATTCTGTACCATGTATTTAGCGACTCAGAATAGGTGATGTATACCTGTTTTGGGGGCGTCACAAAAAACATGTCAAAAGTAGTGAAAAGCGGATAACTAAGCGAATAAATGATTATTTTCTTCAAAAATTTCAGTGATACGATTCCCCCAGCGAAGATACGATTACCCCGGTGATGATCTCGGCGACGATACGATTACCCCAACGACGATCCCTACGGCAATACGATTACGATTCTCCCCTATAGTGACCATACAACGATACAATCATGAGTTTCGTGACTCACATCATTGCATAATTATACATTGTCTTACATCATCACTATATCTTGACATGTATTGGGTGTTTATATAATTTTTTATAGTCATTCCATTGCATTGCAAAAACATGGCAAAAAGGGGCATCTGTAGACACCCAAAAAATTATTATGCATCTTTTCTCTAATTGTGGCAGAAGAGCAAAAACGTTATTTCACCTTAAGGCCAGGATGTCTAAACAAAGATTACAAGGCTCATAAAAAGTATTTGGAGCCCCCACTATGACCTCTGAGCAACAAAAGACATAAAGGAAGATGAGTTACTAGCAGATATTTACGAGAGGATGGTTTTCTGTCTTTTTCTTTATCTTCCCAAATCCTAAATTGATCAAACTTGATGCCAAATATATAGCTCTCGAAAAGAGATTTCTGGATTGGTATAGCTCATTTTCTAACTCTTCTCGGTTTGAAATTATAAATGTTTTAGCACGCATCAAGAAAAATCGACGTCGTGACATAAATCCAGGTAAGCCCCGCCCTAGGGTTGCTGCAGGTAAAACTGTGGTAGGCTTAGGGTGCCTATATAATGAGGTTTTTGCTCATTTTTTTTAAAAAAAGGAGGCATTTTATAAAAAGAAAGTGTGTTATCTAGAGAGAGAAAGGAAGAGAGAAAATTCTTTAAATCCACTTTAGATCTGATTTTTATTTATCAAATCTCTTACCAATCCAGAGTCTAGCCTTCCATACAGATCTTATGTATGAAGAATCTATCAGTCCCAAGGTTAAAGTTCTCATCGTTATACTAGATCTAGCTTATTTTGTAAATTATTGTGCTTGAACTTTGTTTGTTTCTAATTAATTCTTCATTTGCTCTCCTAACATCCTAGATAATATCTAGAGGTTTTTGGACCCTATTTTTGGAAATATGGATGGTTATAGAGGATTTCTCACATATGGAATCTCCTCCTAATTACCCGATGATATCATTTTCGTAATTTATCGTTTTATGACTTTGATTCACCTCCTTTTTCATCGATATATTATTCTTGTTTAGGAGTTGTTCACTACTAATTTCCATGTCAAACAAATATCTTAGATTCATATCCACTGATAAGGGGGTCCCATCTTTTGTCCAGCGAGGAATTCTCATGAATAAAATCTCCTCATCGTCAATCTAAGATATATTTCTAATTAGATATCGATTACGTTATTTTCTAGATCTATGAATTTCATTTTCTAGATTCCATGTTCTTTTAATAGATCTCATCAATGCGTAACAGTTCCTCAAAATTTCAGTTATTGGTGATATTTGATTCCCTCAATATAGTAATGATATAATAGTGATATTATTGTGTCATAAGGCAATCTATGGATTTAGGGTTTACGGGAGTCCCTTTCTAAACTCTAAACTCCAAATTCCGTTTCTGGATCTCGATGTATTGTTAAATGTGATTCCGAATCATGTAAACTTAGGAATGAAGCAAAAGTCCTTGAATGTCTTGTTTAATGGGAATTAATTATATTCCCACGATGGACATAATCGACGATTATAATGGTTGTTATTCGATTATTGTAAATATAATTTGGGCCTTAAAACGATATCGAGGGTTCCATTCCACAAAAATTGGATTTAAGGCCCCTTGATAGTGTATTTTATTGTTGGGAGGTGTTTGGAGTTATTTAGATGGCTTGCATGCCCACGGGTAGCTCTAACCCTATTTTTGTTGTTTGATTTGATATTTTGGAGATGTGAAAAAGATTTTCGAATGAAATTGCAAAAATCTTTTAAAATTGAATCAAACTATGTTATTAGATTAATTCTTGGCTAAAATTGGAAGTAATGGAGAGCCTTAATTTTTATTTGACGAAGGGTTTGAAAGCAACATTTTCTTTAAAATGACACCAAAAATTTTTTTGTCAAATGAAAGCTAAAACAAAACTTTTCTTTCAAATCAAATCCTTCGTGCATAAGTTCAAATAGACTCGAAAGTTGCTTTAGAAATAATCCACGACTAGACCTTAGGAGACGACCCCTAGATTATTCACATTCAACGATTTGATTCTAGGAGACGGCACCCTAGATTCTACGACTTGAACTTAGGAGACGACCTCTAAGGTTACTTATATTTCACGACTTAACTCTAGATTTTCTCTAATGACATAATTCATATAGGCACAACACACACACACACTTTGCATTTCTCAAAGCATTTCATTTTAAGGAAAACATTAGGAAAACAGTAATTGTGTCTTCACGAAAGTCGGGTGGTGCCTAACACCTTCCCTTCGCTTAGACAATCCCTTGAACTCTATGAATCTCGATTGCGAATTAATTTTTTTGAGTCACATAATGAGTCATCTCGATTATTAAAAACTAAAAATTCGGATGAGTTGATACATCCATTTGAATCTTTTCCGACTAGCGACTTTGTCTAATTTACCAACATTAAAATCAAACTTTCAAACCTCGTTGACATCTATGTCTATTTTTTCCAAAATCACCCTTAAAATTAATAAATCTCAAAAAATAAAAAATATAAAAATTATAAATTAAAAGAGAAAGGAAAAAATCTCAGCGTCGACACATATTATTGATTTTAAATAATGAAGGAATTGGATCAAAGTAAAGAATCAATTGTATGTTTACCGTTTTGTTCTCGGCACGAGCAAGTTTGTCTGCTCGATGAAAACTTTGGGTATACAGAGTGAGGGCCTTTTGAGGGAAAAGAATTCTGTCAAAAATTGGGGAAATTGGAATATAAAGAAACGAATATTTGGAATGCTAGAAGAACAATATATACCTGATCTGCGATTGAGGCCAGAGAAATTAAAACCTAGAATATTATCAAGCCTTAAATCCCTACCCGACTTTGTATCCGTTGTTGGTGAACGAAATAAAATATAGGATTCAACTATCAAATAAAAGAAGGGCAAAAATTTAACTTATCAATTTAGAGCGAATTATGTTGAGTAGAGACGTGCAGTGCACTGTCCTTAAGTAGAAATTTCACCCCTCAGAGAACTTTTCTTGGTGCTAAGGTCACTGACAAAATCCTAGTCCAGGATTCAACGAATCTTCGCCCAACTAATCAACATTTGAAATAGTTGAATGACACATGAACAACTTCTAATTTTTTTTACTCGAACTCAAATATAAGTCGTGTATATACAATAAAATATATGGAAATTATTGTTTATATATATAATACTAGCAGAGGATAGTATATATATATATATATATATATATATATAATGCTAGAAATTGAAATCAAAAGCTTTATAATTGAAGCAGCTTTATCAAATGTGGCAGTAGAGAATGATATCTCACTAAGTAAGCTCAACCTTCTTTATATAGGAAAAAGATAACAACGGTAAGAAAGATGGAAATGGTAACATCTCTTACCTTTACTGCTTAAAGATTAATTTGGTATATAAACGGTAAAAACTTAATATCCCAAAATTAAGCAGGCACAACCGTTTAAAATCTCCATGGATTAATTAATATGTATATTTTATTTAACTTTGTAATATTTTGTTTAACATTAAATACAACAATCCCCCACATATTACAAAGTAAAAATAAAATAAATTGAGTAAGGAATATAAAAGTGCAGTGCGGTAACACTGGTGTCTTTTGGACTATGAACCAATGTATAGAGTAAATAAGACTTGATTCACATGAATTTGGTGAAATGGAATTTTTTATGAACCTTCTTTCTTATTATGAATCAGTAATCATATTACTCACACTACAAACTTTAATAGAAGTTGTTCTACGCGATTTGGAACATTTTGGCCTTGCGCCATACCTAAAATTCAAGAGCGCTCTAGAAAACCTGCCTTGTTTTTATAAGAGGCAGCCCCACCTCTACATTTATATAGGTGTTTCCATAAAATGTGTTCTACAGTTAAAAACATAAACCAACATGACTATGGAAAATATTAAGAGTATATAACTCAACATCTAACACTGTAGAATTACACTATCTTACACCATAGGGATGAACTCAAATATGTATAAAATGGATAGTGTCTCAACCAATCAACCAATGACTTGTTGTTACCCATATAAACCTACATCATGGGATTACCATTCATATAGGTTGGGTTACCATCACTGTTGATTTATGTAATAGTCAGAAGTACCATCCTCCTCAACGTATTGCTTACTAGCCTCTTGCTTAGTGGCTTTGTCAGAGAATCCACGAGATTTAACTCTGACCTAACAAAATTAAGGGATATAATCCCGTCACATAACAGCTGTCTCACAATATTATGTATTAGGCGTATATGCCTACTCTTGCCATTATAACTCTTATTTTTAGCTCTGCCTATAGTAGCTTGGCAATCACAATGTAGATACACAGATGGAACTGGTCTTGTCCACAAAGGAATATTTCCCAAAAGATTTTTGAGCAACTCTGCTTCAGAACCTGCCTTCTCTAAGGCAATAAACTCAGACTCCATAGTAGAGCGAGTTATACAAGTCTGTTTAGTAGACTTCCAAGAAATTGTTCCTCCTCCTAAGGTAAATATATAGCCACTCGTGGATTTGATTTCATCTGAATCAGAGATCCAGTTTGCATCACTATAGCCCTCAAGAACTACAGGATTACAGCAATAAGCAAGTGGTTATAAAATATTCATTTGTCGGGGAATATTCGTTTGGTCTTGGAATATTCTTTTACGTAGGGGAATATTTGCATTGATGGTAGCGACCATTTAGGGCCCCATAACGGATAACGGTCGGATGAAGAAAATGACAAATTTGAGTTTTTACAAATAACGACGTAGTTATTCTGAATTAACATTTGTTGGAATACCCGTTGTTTAAAATACATGAATACGCTGCGTGGTTGCACAAGATGCACACCGGTATTACGAGATTGTTGAATTATTGATTCTTACGTGAAGGCACTACTCAATAATTGTTACAAATAATTAGTGTTCAATATTTTATTTTATTGATTCAATAATTGCTTTGCGTTGATATTTTATATTATTGTTGCTTTCAATAATTGTCACTGCACATCATCTCCATTATCAGATCAATAATTCATATTATTTGGAATAATATTATTAGATAACATTATTGGCAATGTCTAGAAAGTTATGTCAAGGAGAGGTTTGGTCAACTAATTGCGCCGCCATGATGAGGAGAAATCCTTATCGAAAGCCCCTCTTTCTGAAACCGCATGGTTGTCATAATTGTGATTCTGTAATATTATTTATGAATAATTAATTATTGATTTATATGATAATGAAATATTTATTTTATGTGGATATAAATGATGGATATATTTATTTTATTTGGATAAAATAAAGGAATTAATGCTGAGGTGTTTTATCAGTATTTTGTCGGATTGAAAGTATTTAAAAATCATCCGTTTGTGGGTTTCGGATATTTTCTGATTGGAATTTAGAAAAACTTTCTTCTACAAAGTTGTAGAGAATTAAATTTCCTATGGAAAGCACATGAGATTTGAATTTTTTTGATAAAGGGCTATTTATTATGAATTGTTGAAGTTTCAAAAAATAAAATAATTTTTATTAAAACATGGGTGGGCCCCACTTTTGGCTGGTGAAAATGTGCTGAGATTTTTATTCAAATGTGGTAGGCTTGAATAGTAGTAGGTAAAACCATCGGTATTAGCGAGTTAGTCTCTGCTATGGCGTTATAAGCATTTTCCTATAAATAGGGTGCTTAGTTAGAATTGAAAATCACACCAGAATTCATAAGTTTTCTCTCTTTCTCTCTCTATAATATTGAGCATATTTTGTGAGTATTTTAGTACTTTGAGTGTTGTCATACGGTGCAAGTTCTTTCAGCACTATATCCAGTATTCTAGTTAGAAGTACTGTCTTTTGCAAGGTAAGGGATGTTGTTTAATATCATTATGCCGAAATATTTGTCTAAACTTTTTATCAAATTTGGAACTTTTTTTGTCGGGGTTACTATTCACATATACGGCACTATTCACGAATACGACACTATTCACCGAAAAATAAAATTTTCTTCTTTTTGTCCAAGATGTCTATTATGGTTACTATCTTTAATTGTATCCATGTTTTGATCTTTATTTTTGAATTCTGCTTCAAAATTGGTTATTATGGAGTATTATTGATCTTGGATAAACTTTGATACGAATCCCTAATATTTGTCCTTCTTTCTCACTGGATTCGTTTTTTTAAAAATATTTTTCATCATCCTTAGTCCTAAATGATGATATTACTGAATATCTTTGGCCTGTAGTGAAAAGATGAATGATTACCTAATGAATATCTTTGGCCCGTAGTGCAAAGATTAACAGGTGTTGAGATGAACATGACCAACTGGTGATACAAATGAATATCTTTGGCCTGTAGTGCAAAGATGAATATTTGATTCAAGATGTATATTGATTGATATTACAGGGATAAAATATTGATGATGGACTTTTAAATCTTAGAAGATAGTAGAATTCTTTCTCTACTTGACTCTTCTAATGGATTGTTGTTTCCGCTGTAGTTGTTGATCTAAAACTTGTTGTCTATTATATTTTATCAGATTATTCACTATTGAAGACTAATGATAATTTGTTGTATATTATCTTAGTCATAATATTCTTTACTGGGCTAGTTGAGCTCACCCTTTTCCTTTTTGTTCCATTGTTCTTCTCAGGAGGAGAAAATTTAGCGAGAACTAAATAGGGTATGGAGTGATGATTCGAGATAGTTATTTAGAAGTCCTCACTATTTTTGTAAAATAGTGTATCAATAATTGTAATGAGGACTCTTTTTGAGTTTGTATACTCTCTAGTAGACAATATCTGTATTCAAACTTATTGTATATGTGTTGTCATATTTTGCACGACAATTATATTACTGAAGTTGTATTTGTTTCTATACCATGTATTTGGCGACTCATAATGGGTGATGTATACCTATTTTGGGGGCGTCACAGTTGGTATCAAAGCTTAAGGATATGATCCCTAGCTGAGATGTGAGACAAGAACTAGGAGGGGAGAGATGGGGGATTCCTTCGCTAGTATGACCTGACTAAGTTTATTTGGTATTTATTTGGTCGGTCAGAGTATAGGGATAATATGTGATATGTTAATTTGTTTAATTAACATTTGTTTTATGACAGTTTTTAAGAATGGCAGCAGAGAACGTTAACAATGGAGTGAATGAGACCGTGGAGACACCTTTGATCACCACCCATGGGAACGTGCAACAGGAAGGCAATATTCCTCCTGTAAACAACACTACCAAACAAAGGATGAATGATGGGATGTTTAGAAGTTTTTTGCAGTTCATGCAAAATCAGACGAGAGAGACTCGTGTACAAAATACGGGTGGAAATGATGGTAACGCGCGGTTTGTCACCGCCAAGCAGTTCAAGGAGTTGGGACCACCAGAATTTATTGGAAAGCTGGATCCGATCAAGGCGGAAACGTGGGTCAAGAAAATTACCAAGATATTCGATGTCTTGGGATGCACGGAGGAACAGAAGGTTCCATTTGCCACCTTTATGTTTCGCGGTGAGGCAGACTACTAGTGGGAGTCTATAAAGCGTACCCAGCCTGCCGTACTCAACATGTCTTGGGAAACGTTTCAGAAACTATTCAATGACAAGTACTTTCCTGAGTGTATTCGTCATATGAAGGAGGTAGAGTTTATTAGACTGGAACAAAACAACATGACGGTGTCCCGATGCGGACGAGAAGTTTGCGAGTTATCGAGTTATGTCATTTGTAAACATGGATCAATTATTAAAGCGAGATAATAATATCTCATAAATTTCTTTATATTCCGTGTTGTAAACCGATTATTACCACAACTAGGGTCATACCCTGACGAGTGGCGGCGGCGACCATCGAACAATGAAAACCAAAGGGGAGGAAAGCATTCAGACAAAAGCGGTAACCACTCTGGTGGTAATCGTGGCCATGATAATAGAAAGAACGAGTCGGGAGGAGATTTTAAGAAGATAAGGTACAACAATGATAACGCGAAGACGTCATCACAAACATCAACTGTTTCTAGGGGAGGAGAACGAGCACCGGTCGTTTGTTACAAATGCGAGAAAGAGGGACATATCAGCCCAAACTGCCCACAACAATCCAAGGTATGTTATAATTGTGGAAAGGAGGGCCATATAGCTCGAGACTGTTCTGTAGCAAAACCAAGTTCAGTAGGAATGGTAACTCCAAAGGCTGTCCCGGATAAGTCGAAATCAGCGGTTCGTGGAAGAGCGTTTGTCGTGACTGGCCAAAACGCGAGAAACCCGAACGAGGTGATCACGGGTAAACTAATCTTGAATTCTTGCGAAGTTTATACCTTACTAGATACCGGTTCTACCCATTCATTTATCTCTCCTGCTTGTGCTCAACGTTTAAACTTGACTCCGGAGAAATTAGACTTTGATTTATCAGTGGAGACTCCGTTGGGTGAAACTTTCGTTACATCCACTGTTTATAAATCTTGCTTAATCCAAGTTGGCACTATCACATTACATGTTGATCTTATCTCTTTAAAGATACTTACTTTTGATGTGATTTTAGGAATTGATTGGTTAACCACTCATCATGCCAAAATTGATTGTTTTTGTAAGGTTGTTAGTTTTATATTCTAACCCAACTTTGTGATACTTAATTCAAATAACTAAACCACTAAAATCAGTCACTGTCATATCAAGCCATAAAGCTATTCGTTTATTGAAAAATGGATGTCAAGCTTTCTTAGCCCATGTTATGGATTTGAACAAAGACAAGTCAGATTTGAATAATATTTCTGTTGTTAGAGAATTTTCTGATGTATTTTCTGAAGAACTTCCCGGTCTACCCCCAAAACGTGAAGTTGAATTCTTTATTGACCTTGAACCTGGTACAAAGCCCATTTCTAAAACTCCATATCGAATGGCTCCTATTGAACTTCAGGAGTTAAAGGTCCAACTACAGGAGTTATTGGACATCGGTTTCATTCGTCCTAGTACCTCTCCTTGGGGTGTTCCTGTGTTATTCGTAAAGAAGAAAGATGGGAGTATGCGACTTTGTATTGACTACCGAGAATTGAACCATGTCACCATCAAGAATAGGTATCTGCTACCTCACATTGATGACCTGTTTAACCAGTTGCAAGGAGCATAATTCTTTTCAAAGATCGATCTTCGTTCTGGATATCATCAGCTGAAGATTAAAACTAAGGATATTCCGAAAACTGCCTTCAGAACTCGGTACGGGCATTATGAATTCTTAGTCATGTCTTTTGGATTGACTAATGCTCCTACTGCTTTCATGGATATGATGAACCGTGTATTCAAGGAATATTTGGATCAGTTCGTTGTTGTCTTTATTGATGACATCCTCATCTATTCCAAAAGTCGTGAAGATCATGAGCACTATTTGAAGTTGATACTTGAAAAGCTTCGTGAAAACAAGCTATATGCCAAGCTGAAGAAATGCGAGTTCTAGCTTGAGGAAGTAGCGTTCCTTGGGCACGTGGTGTCAAAACATGGAGTATCTGTTGACCCGGTGAAGATTGAAGCAATACAAAGTTGGGAGCAGCCGAAGTCGATGATCGAAGTGCGTAGCTTTCTGGGCTTAGCTGGTTATTATCGCAGATTCGTGGAAGGATTTTCTCGAATTGCTACTTCGTTAACTCAGCTAACTCATAAAGATACAAAATTTGTATGAAGCGAGGAATGCGAGAAGAGTTTCCAAGAGCTCAAGAGGAGACTCATTTCGGCACCTGTTCTGGCAATACCATCTGGTTCGGATGGAGTTGTTATATACAGCGATGCTTCAGGCAAAGGGTTAGGATGTGTTCTCATGCAACATGGAAAAGTCATAGCCTATGCCTCACGACAACTCAAAGAATATGAGAGGAATTATCCTACTCATGATTTGGAGTTGGCAGCAGTCGTTTTCGCGTTGAAGATCTAGAGACACTACCTGTATGGGGAGAAAGTGGAGATCTATACAGATCATAAAAGCCTCAAATATTTCTTCACCCAAAAGGAACTCAATATGTAGCAACGACGTTGGCTCGAGCTATTGAAAGATTACGATCATACCATCCAATATCATCTTGAAAAAGTAAACGTGGTAGCTGACGCATTGAGTAGAAGATCATATACGGGTACGAGTGCAATGTTGTTAACACAAAGGTCCATTTTGTATGACTTGCAAAGGAAGGAGATAGAGGTAACGGCTCCATGTACCCACATGATGATATCAAACATACGAGTATAACTGACTTTAATTGATAAAGTTAAAGCTGCTCAAGCTACGGACATGGAGCTGATGCGTATGAAGAAGAAAGTGCAAGAAGGTGTTATTCTAGAAGCAAGAATCGATGAAGAAGGAATACTACGAGTCAACTCCAGACTTTGTATTCTTAACGATTCTGACTTGAAGCATAGAATCATGATGGAGGCACACAACACACCGTTTGCAATCCATCCTGGGAGTACCAAAATGTATCATGATCTTCGACATACATTTTGGTGGAACAATATGAAGAGAGAGATCGCGAAGTTTATCTCGAGGTGTTTAACTTGTCAACGTGTAAAGGTGGAGTATCAAATGCCAAAGGGTCCATTACAACCACTTGAGATTCTGAAATGGAAGTGGGAACACATTACTATGGATTTTGTTACGGGTCTTCCCAAGGTTTCTCAAGGCATAGATGCGATTTGGGTTATTGTTGATAGATTAACCAAGTCTGCCCATTTCTTGCCTATACGTGAGAGTTATTCCCTTGAACGTCTTGCTAGTATGTACGTGAATGAGATTGTGAGATTTCATGGCATGCCAGTATCTATAGTTTCGGATCGTGACCCAAGATTTACTTCAAGATTTTGGGTTAGCTTGCAAAAAGCTATGGGCACGGATTTACGATTCAGTTCGCCATACCATCCTCAAATGGACGGACAATCAGAGAGGACTATTCAAACTCTTGAAGATCTATTAAGACTCTGTGTCCTAGATTTCAAAGGGATTGGGATAAGTACCTTCCATTGGTGGAATTCTCCTACAACAACAGTTATCAGGCAAGTATAGGTGTGGACCCATTCGAAGCGTTGTATGAAAGAAAATGTTGTTCTCTAGTATGCTGGGACGAGGTGGGTGAAGCAACATTGTTGGGACCAGAGTTGGTACGTATGACTATAGAGAAGATCCAAACGATTTGACAACGTATACAAACGGCACAGGATTGACAAAAGAGTTATGCGGATCTTCATCGAAAGGACGTGGAATTTAATATTGGGGATCATGTATTGTTACGTGTTGCACCATGGAAGGGAGTTACAAGATTTGGGAAGAGAGGAAAGCTCAATCCACGATTTGTTAGTCCATTTGAGATTCTTGACCGAATAGGAAATGTGGCCTATAGACTCTCGCACCCTCCAAGTATGTCTCGTGTTCATAATGTTTTTCACATATCTATGCTTCGTAAATATGTTAAAGACCCGAACTACATTATTGAGTTAGAACCAGACGAGATAACCGAAGATTTAACGTATGAGGAGGTACCTGTTAAGATCTTGGATAGGAAAGAGCATGTCCTACGTACGAAGGTTATACCACAAATTAAGGTTTTATGGAGAAACCATGCTATTGAAGAGATGACCTGAGAGTTGGAATCAAAAATGAAAGCGAGGTATCCTCACCTTTTCGAAACACCAGGTACGTACGTCAAGTTCGAGGACGAAATTTCATAAGGAGGGGAGGTTGTAAGACCCCAACTTTTTAATGAATAAAATCAAATTTCCTCTATTTATTATTGTGAATAATAAGGTATTAATTTGATATAATACTTTGGTTATGGGTGAAATGTGAAAATTTTCAAAATAAGCAAGTGGTTATAAAATATTCATTTGTCGGGGAATATTCGTTTGGTCTTGGAATATTCTTTCTGTCAGGGAATATTTGTACGATGGCGCAGCCATTTGTGGGCCCCATGACGGATAACGGTTGGATGAAGAAAATGACAAATTTGAGTTTTAACAAATAACGTCGTAGTTGTTACCGTTAACACTGTTGGAATACCCGGTGGTTAAAATACGATGTCTGGCGTGGTTGCACAAAGAAGCACACGGTATTGCACAAAGATTGTTGAATTATTGATTCTTACGTGAAGAAGGCACTACTCGATAATTATTACGATAATTAGTGTTCAATATTTTATTTTATTGATTCAATAATTGCTGTGTTGATATTTTATATTATTGTTGCTCAATAATTGTAACTGCACATCATATCCATTATCAGATCAATAATTCATATTATTTGGAATAATATTATTAGATAGCCTTATTGGCAATGTCTATAAAGTTCTGTCAAGGAGAGGTTTGGTCACCTAATTACGCGCCAGTAAGGAGAAATCCTTATCGGAAAGCCCCTCTTTCCTGGAACCGCTCCTTGGTTATCATAATTGTGATTACTATAATATTATTTATGAATAATTAATTATTGATTTATATGATAAGAAAATATTTATTTTATGTGGATATAAATGATGGATATATTTATTTTATGTGGATAAAAATGAAGGAATTAATGCTGAGGTGTTTTATCAGTATTTTGTCGGATTGAAAGTATTTAAAAATCATCCGTTTGTGGGTTTCGGATATTTTCTGATTGAAATTTGGAAAAACTTTCTTCTACAAAGTTGTAGAGAATTAAATTTTCTATGGAAAGCACATGAGATTTGAATTTTTCTGATAAAGGGCTATTTATTATGAATTGTTGAAGTTTCGGAAAATAAAATAATTTTTATTAAAACATGGGTGGGCCCCACGTTTGGTTGGTGAAAATGTGCTGAGATTTTTATTCAAATGTGGTAGGCTTTAATAGTAGCAGGTAAAGCCATCAGGTAGCAGGTTAGTCTGCTATGGCGTTCTAAGCATTTTCCTATAAATAGGGTGCTTAGTTAGAATTGAAAGTCACACCAGAATTCATAAGTTTTCTCTCTTTCTCTCTCTATAATATTGAGCGTATTTTGTGAGTATTTTAGTACTTTCAGTGTTGCTATACGGTGCAAGTTCCTTTAGCACTATATCCAATATTCCAGTCAGAAGTATTGTCTTTGCAAGGTAAGGGATGTTGTTTTCTTCTTAAATGATATTATTTTCTTCAATATCATTATGCCAAAATATTCGTCTGAACTTTTTATCAAATTTGGAACTTTGTGTCGGGGTTACTATTCACGTATATGGCACTATTCACGTATACGACACTATTCACAAATACGACACTATTCACCGAAAAATAAAATTTTCTTCTTTTTGTCCAAGATGTCTATTATGGTTACTATCTTTGATTGTATCCATGTTTTGATCTTTATTTTTGAATTCTGCTTCAAAATTGGTTATTATGGAGTATTATTGATCTTGGATAAACTGTGATACGAATCCCTAATATTTGTCCTTCTGTCTCACTGGATTCGTTTTCTTTAAAAAAAAATTCATCATCCTCAGTCCTAAATGATGATATTACTGAATATCTTTGGCCTGTAGTGCAAAGATGAATGATTACCTAATGAATATCTTTGGCCCATAGTGCAAAGACTAATAGGTGTTGAGATGAACATGACCAACTGGTGATACAAATGAATATATTTGGCCTGTAGTGCAAAGATGAATATTTGATTCAAGATGTATATTGATTGATGTTACAGGGATAAAATATTGATGATGGACTTTTAAATCTTAGAAGATAGTAGAATTCTTTCTCTACTTGACTCTTCTAATGTATTATTGTTTCCGCTGCAATTGTTGATCTAAAACTTGGTGTCTATTATATTTTATCAGATTATTCTATGTTAAAGACTAATGATAATTTGTTGTATTTTATCTTAGTTATAATATTCTTTACTGGGCTAGTTGAGCTCACCCTTTTCCTTTTTGTTCCATTGTTCTTCTCGGGAGGAGAAAATTTAGCGAGAACTAAGCGGGGGTATGGAGTGATGATTCGAGATAGTCATTTAGAAGTCCTCACTATTTTTTGTAAAATAGTGTATCAATAATTGTAATGAGGACTCTTTTTGAGTTTGTATACTCTCTAGTAGACAATATTTGTATTCAAACTCACAGTATATGTGTTGTCGTATTTTGTACGACAATTATATTACTGAAGTTGTATTTATTTCTATACCATCAGAATGGGTGATGTATACCTATTTTGGGGGCGTCACAATCACACTATCAAATTTATCATTCCATTGTTTAGGAGCTTGTTTAAGACCATATAAAGATTTAACTAATTTACAAACTTTATGCTCATTGCCTATGGAAATAAATCCCTCAGGTTGGTCCATATAAATTCCCTCTTCTAAATCTCCATTAAGAAACGAAGTCTTAACATCCATTTGATGAATTATTAAATTTATAACAGGGCTAGAGTAATTAAAACTCTAATGGATGATGTTCTTACAATCAGGGAATAAGCCTCAAAAAAATCCAGGTCTTGCTTTTGTTTATAACCTTTAGCAACAAGCCTAGCCTTAAATTTATTAATTGATCCGTCAGGTTTTAATTTCCTTTAAAAAATCCATTTACAACCAATAGTTTTAGAACCAAGCGGAAGGTTCACTAATTCCCAAGTGCGATTAGCCATAATAGACTCAATCTCACTATTTATGGCTTGTAAGACCCCAACTTTTATGAATAAAGATTAATTTTTCTCGAAATATATGTTTAGAATATTATGGTGTGGATTTGATATAATGTTACAGTTGTGGGTATTATTTACAAATTTTGCAAAGTAAGCAAGTGGTTATATAATATTCGATTGGTCGGAGAATATTCGTTTTAATAGGGAATATTCGTGATTTACAAGACAATCGATGGTGGACCCCATGAACAAAAGTATTGTCGTAGTTAGAAAACACGTAATTATCTTTTATAAAAATAACAAATAAAAGTTTTACCGTTAAACCTGCTGAACTACCCGGTGGTAAAAGTACAATAATACGCGCGGGTTGCATAAGAGCTGACACTATTGATTATTGATTCTTACGTGAGAAGTCACCAATTATACTCAATTATTGCTACAAGAATGGTTTATAATATCTCTCATATTATTTATTCAATTATTGTCAAAGTATCATCTGTATAATATGTTATATTATTAAATCAATAATTGAGATGACAAAGTTATTCATATTATTATTTGCAATATTGACAATGTCTAGAAAGTTCTGTCAAGGAGAGGTTTGGTCACCTAATTGCCCGCCAATAGGGAGAAATCCTTATCGAAAAGCCCCCTCTTTCCTGAGAACGACTTGGTTGTTAAATATTGTGAGTTATAATATTAATGATGAATAAGTTCGTGTTGATTAAAGATGAATTTTATAATTCCATTGTGTTGAAATTATTAGTGTTAGTGGAAATCGACATTTATTTTGATATTAATTGATGTCTGGAGGTTATATTGACCAATCGGGTAATTAATCGGATAAATGAGCAATTGATTGCTATTAATTCACATGCTTATAATTATTTGTTCACATATGTGTACTATTGATTCACATGCATGTACTATTAGGGGAGGTGGTGCAAGATTGATAATACTTGCATGACTAAATTAAAAATGAAGGAAAAGATGAACGTATTATATTGTAATATTTTGAGCCCCAAAACGTGCAATTATCGAAACTATATTTTTCTATAAATAGAAGCTCATTCTTATTTCATTCTCACCAATTCACTAAGACTTACAAGAGTAATTATAGAGAGAGAAGTTATAGAGAGAAAGAAGAAGAGAAGTCTGATACCTCACTACTCCAGTATCTAGTCTTCTTCAGAGGTAAGGGATATTATTTTGTTCAGTATTCATAGGAATAATATTTTCTTCCATACTCTGTAGTATGTGAGTATTATTATTTCATAGAATAGTGAGGACTACTAATGCTATCCTCTGGACCGTCACTCCGTTCCTCGACTAGTCCCTGCTACGTTCTCATTTCCTGAAGAGAATAGTGAAAGAAAGGGTGAGCTCAACTAGCCCAGTAAGAAATATTATGACTAAGATAAAGCAGAATAAATTATCTTTAGTCTTCAATAGTGTTAAACTGATACAATATAACAAACATCAAGTTTAACTGCAGCGGAACAAGCAATCCATTAAAAGAGTCAAGTAAAAAATAAAATCTACTATCTTTTATGATTTAAAAGGTTTTTCATCACTTTTATCGCTGAGACTCAGCTTAATAAATAATCCACATCATTGAATCACCCCTGCACTACAGCCAAGGATATTCTTTAGTATCACGACCACAAATTATCCATGCACTACGGGCCAAGGATATTCGTGTATTCATTAATGGTCATGATCATGCCAACAACTGTCCATCAATGCACTACGACTTATAAGGACTTTTACCACATCATTTGTAACATTACGATCATGATTATACCGAATAATCCCTGGTCATAATCATACGAAGTCCATCTATGAACTACAGGCCACAGATGACTTTCAACATATTATAAACATGAGGATGATGCCAATGATATAAGAATTCAATTAAACAAGTTTAAGAATTAATTTATATAGAATTCAATAACGTCCAAATTGTCAACATGATACTTCTTTGTGGAGTAAAATTCAAGAATGCTCAGAAGAATATTTCCATGAAAAGATACTGGATGAAGCGCAAATATCAAGGATATTCCACTAATTTCATGGAGTATAGAAGTCAAAACTTTAACCAACTGAGTATAACAAAGAATGGAATAACAAAAGAAATCACCAGGCATGCGATAGACCGTACATGCAGGTTATTCCAACAGAATAATAAATAACGGAATCAGGTCCGGTGTAAAACGCACAGACAGGATATTCCAACAAATTTCATGGAGTATAGAAGTCAAAACTTTAACCAACTGAGTATAATAAAGAATGGAATAACAAAAGAAATCACCATGCATGCGATAGGTCGCACGCATGTGTTATTCCAACGTAATAATGAATAATGGAACCAGTCAATGCGTAAACGCATTGCACGTGATGTTCCAACGTAATGATAAATAATGGAACCAAATCATGCGTAAAGCACGCATGGGATGTTCCAATGAATAATAAAGAACGGAACCAGGTCATGCGTAAAAGCACGCATGTGATGCTCCAATGAATAATAACGAACGGAACCAATCAATGCGTAAAAGCACGCATGGATGTTCCAACAGAATGATAAAGAATGGAACAATAACAAAAATCACCATGCATGCAGTTCTTCGCATAGACATGTTATTCCAACATAATGATAAAGAATGGAATAATAGAATTTTTCTTCATGAATATGAAAGAAATAATACCCCTTACCTTAGAAAGAAGAGTACTGGATATAGAAGTAGTGAAGTAGCAGAAAAGTTTTCTTTTTTCTCTCTATAGTTTCTCTCTAGAGTTTCAAAGAATTAAGTAAGAAATAATGAAGGAATGAGCTTCTATTTATAGAAGAATGGATTGCATAGTAACTAATTCATGAACTATTCGTATTGATTTACTTTAACAGACGGTCCGTATTTAAAACAAAATCTTTTAAATAAAATATAATATATTCTATTTATAATCTAATAAAACGAATAACTTTATAAAAGTGTTCATTTTTATATAAAGATTTACCTATGCAAAATACTATACGAGCACTATGCAACACTATGCATAATAAAATATAATATATACTAATTATTGTCTAATAAAACAAATAACTTTATAAAAGTATTCATTTTATATAAAAAAATTACTATGCAAACACTATGCAGACACTTTGCAAACACTATGCATAATAGAATATCACATATTCTATTTATAGTCTAATAAAACGAATAACTTTATAAAAGTATTTTGTTTTATATAAAAAAAGCTTTTCATTTTATTACATTAATAATACTAATAAAACAAAATTCATTATCATTATTATTATTCACACTATTAATCGACTGTGTCATTCCTGGAAAGAGGGGCTTTTCAATAAGGATTTCTCCTATCAAGCGCAATTAGGTGACCAAACCTCTCATTGACGTAACTTCTGACATCGTTAATATTGCAAATAATAATATTAATAACTTTGTTATCTCAATTATTGATTTAATAATATATAAAATATTGACAATAATTGAATCAAATAACGTGAGATACTATGCAAGAATTCATCGTAGCAATAATTGAACAAAACCGAGTGACTTCTCACGTAAGCATCAATAATTAATACCATGTGCTACTATGCAACCACGCCAGATTCTCGTACTTTTAACATCGGGTGTTTCAACAGCTTAATGGTAAAACTTCCGCCGTTATTTTTATAAAGTATTTTTGTCGTTTTTTCAATCCGACAATAATTCCATTGTGGGGTCCACCAATGATTGTGCCGTTGTACAAATATTTCCTGTTAAAACGAATATTCATCGACCAATCGAATATTATATAACAACTTGTGTACTTTGCAAAATTTATAAATATTACCCACAACTATAAAATTATATCAAATTTACTCCATAATATTCAAAAATGATATTTATAGAAAATTCATCTTTATTTATAAAAGTTGGGGTCTTACAAATATCCTTGAAATTTGCGCTTCATCTAGTATCGTTTCACAAGGATATTTTTTGCACATTCTTGTTAAATTTTAAGCTTTTCATGTCGGAGTACTGTCCATGAGTAGTATTCATTTTTACGGTACTATTCACAAAGTACTATTCACAGGGTACTATTCACAAAGTACTTTTCACGGGTACTATTCACAAAGTACTATTCACGAGTATTATTCACAAAGTATTATTCACGGGGTACTATTCCTGAAGTACTATTCACCTGGGGAATTATTCATGACAAAAATTGATTTCTTTGTTGTCCAAATCATTTTTGATACAATATTATTCTTCAAATTTTAGTCCACAAAGTAGTATCATGTTGACAATTTGGACATTATTGAATTCTGGATAAATTAAGTTATAAAACTTTAAAAAATTATCCTTTGCTTTCTTTTAATTGAATTTTTATATCATTGTCATCATCCTCATACTTATATTGTAATAAAAGTCATATGTGGCTTACGTGCATAGATGTACTATTGATTGGTATGATTATGACTAGAGATTATTCGGTATAATCATGACCGTAATGTTATAAATGATGTGGTAAAAATCCTCATTGGCCTGTAGTGCATTGATGGACAGTTGTTGGTATGATTATGACCAGGGATTATTCAGTATAATCATGACCATTGATAATTACATGAAAGTGAGGTATCCTCACCTTTTCGAAATACAAGGTACGTATGTCAATTTTGAGGACGAAATTTCATAAGGAGGGGAGGTTGTAAGACCCCAACTTATTATAAATGAAATTGAATTTCTCTATTTATTATTTTAGTAAGGGTTGAATTGATTAATGTGGTTAGTTATGGGTAAAGTGCGCAAATATTTCAAATAAGCAAGTGGTTATAAAATATTCATTGTTGTCCGGGAATATTCGTTTGGTCGTGGAATATTCTTACTATCGGGGAATATTCGTACGACGGCGCAGCCTTGTGTGGGCCCCATAATAGAAAGCGATTGAATGAAGAGAACGACAAGTATAAGTAACGGCGTAGTTGTTACCATTAACACTGTTGGAATACCCGGTGGTTAAAACACGAAGAATATCGTTGTTGCACGAGTGATTACAGTATTGCACGACCAATTATTGATTCTTACGTAAGAAGGCACTACTCAATAATTGTTATAGTAATTACTGTTCAATATTTTATTTTATTGGTTCAATAATTTCTACGTTGATATTTTATATTATTGTTGTTTCAATAATTGTCATTGCACAGTATTTCCCATTATCAGATCAATAATTCATATTATTTGAATAATATTATTAGATAGCATTATTGGCAATGTCTAGAATGTTCTGTCAAGGAGAGGTTTGGTCACCTAATTGTGCGCCAGTAATGAGAAATCCTTATCGGAAAGCCCCTCTTTCCGAGGACTACCGGTTACGATTGTGATTCTGTAATATTATTTGTTAATATTTAATTATTGATTTATATGATAAGGAAAATATTCATTTTATGTGGCTATAGATGGAGAAAATTTTTAATGTGACAATTGTTAAAAATTGATATTTTATCTTTTCTGATAAAATAATTCATTTAAATATATTATTATATTATAATAATATAATAATGGTGATATTTTTACAATGAATGTGGGATATATGAGTAAATGAGGAGGAAGAGTATTTTTGTTACTAAAAATATTTAAAACATGTTTTTCATGTTTGTGGACCCCATTTCTTGACTAAAATTTGATTATAATCTCTAAAATCGTCCGTATGTGAATTTCGGTCAATTTCTGTTTGGAATTTGGAAAAACTTTCTTCTGCAAAGTTGTAGAGAGTTGAATTTCCTATGGAAGGACATAAGATCCGAATTTTTCTGATAAAAGGGCTATTTATTATGAATTATTGAAGTTCCGGAATAATTGATTTTTAAAGTTTTAAATTTTTTTTTAATAAAAATGTTTTTTCCATTGGGTGGGCCCCACTTGCACATGTTAGATGCTGAATTCAGATTTCTTGGTGTGTGTAGGAAATTTATATAAATAAATTAATATTTTATTAAATTTTTTGCTTTGGTGTTCTAAGCATTTTCCTATAAATAGGGTGCTAAGGTTAGAATTGAAAATCACACCAGAAACTAAAGATTTCTCTCTCTATATTATCGAGCGTATTCTTGTGAGTATTTTGATACTTTGAGAGTTGCTATACTCTGGTGTGCAGTTCCTTCAAAGATTATATCCAAAGATTCCGCTTAAAGATTTGTTTTTTGAGGTAAGAGATGTTATTTTTTTTATAAATGATATTATTTCTTTCAATATCATTATGCCGAAATATTGGTAAGATTTTTCTTGTGAAATTCTTATCTTTTCATGTTGGTTACTATTCATGAGTTACTATTCACGAGTACTATTCACGAAGCATAATGATTTTTCTTGTGGAATTTCTATCTTTTAGTGTCGGAGTTACTATTCACGTATACGGCACTATTCACGTATACGACACTATTCACAGAAAAATTAAATTTTTTGTTTTTTGTCCAAGATATCTATTATGGATACTAGCTTTGATTGTATCCATGTTTTGGTTTTCATTCTGAAGTTTTACTCCACTATGGTTATTTATGAAGTATTTTTGAACTTGGATTGTTTAAAGTACGAATCCTTAATATTTGTTCTTTTGTTTCACTGGATTCATTTTCTTTAAAATATTTTTCATCATCTTTAGTCCTAAATGATGATATAACTGAATATCTTTGGCATGTAGTACAAAGATGAATGATTTTCTGATGAATATCTTTGGCCCGTAGTGCAAAGATGAACAGGTGTTTAGATGAACATGACCAACTGGTGAATATCTTTGGCCTGTAGTGCAGAGATGAATATTTGATTCCAGCTATATATATTGATTGATGTTACAGAGATAAAATATTGACGATGAACTTTTAAATTCATATATAGAAGATAGTAGATTTCATTCTCTACGTAACTCTTCTAATGAATTATTATTTCCGCTGCGAATATTGATTTTAAACTTGTTATCTATTGTATTCTATTAGATTTTTCCCTGTTGAGAACTAATGATAAGTTGTTCTATATTATCTTAGTCATAATGTTCTTTACTGGGCTAGTTGAGCTCACCCTTTTCTTTTTTGTTCCATTTTTCTTCTCAGGAGGCGAGAATGTAGCAAATACTAGTCGGGGTGTGGAATGATGGTTCTAGAAGTTGTTTAGTAGTCCTCACTATTTTGTTAAATAGTGTATCAATAATTGTAATGAGGACTTATTTGAGTATGGATATTGTCTAGATGACAATATTTGTATTTAAACTCACAGTTTAAGTGTTGTCGTATTTTGCACGACAATTGTATTAATAAAGTTGTAGTTGTTTCTGTACCATGTATTTGGCGACTCGGAATGGGTGTTGTATACCTATTTTGGGGATGTCACATACATGGTGAAATTCTTTTGTTATTCCATTCTTTATTATTCTGTTGGAATAATCTGTCTGTGCGGTCTATCGCATGCCTCGGTGAATTCTATTGTTATTCCATTCTTTATTATTCATTTGGAATATCCATGCATGCGGATTACGCACGACCGGTTCCATTCTTTATTATTCTCGTTGAATATCCTCGTCTGCATGCGGATTACGCGTTTACCGGTTCCATTCTTTATTATTCTGCTGGAATAACTTGTCTGCAAGTGCGCTTTATCGCATGCACGGTGAATTCTTCCATTATTCCATTCTTTATTATTCTTTGGAATAACTCATCACGCTTTACTACCGCATGCACGGTGAATGACTTTTCGTATTCATTCTTTATTAAATTGTGGAAATGATCTGTCTACGTGGATTACCGCATGGCGGATGAAAATCCATTTTTGCAGTTTCATATATTCTATTACTCGTATGAGATATCATTTCTTTTGTAATCGTCATGAAATATCATTTTATTTGATATTTTATTTACGGGTTACTATTTACGGGTTACTATTCACCCGATTACTATTCACTCTAGTATTATTCACTCGGGTATTCGGGGCACTTTTTGTGTCGGAGTACTATTCACGGGTTACTACTATTCACCCAAATTACTATTCACCCTAATATTATTCACTCGGGTATTTGGGGTACTTTTCATGTTGGGGTACTATTCACGAGGTACTATTCCCGAAGTACTATTCACGGGGTACTATTTATCCGAAAAATATATTTCTTTTTTGTCCAAATTATTTTTGGTACATGAATATTATTCTTGAATTTTACTCTACAAAGCGAAAGATCATGTCGACAATTTGGGCGTTATTGATTTCTGGATAAATTAAATTATAAATCTTTAAAATTTATCCTTGAACTTGTTTTATTGAATTATTATGCGATTGTCATCATCCTCATGCTTATATTGTGATGAAAGTCATCTTTGGCTTACGTGCAAAGATGGACTGTTGATTATTGGTTTTACAGTTGTATATCTTTGGCTTACGTGCAAAGATGGACTGTTGATTATTGGTTTTACAGTTGTTTATCTTTGGCTTACATGCAAAGATGGACTGTTGATTATTGGTTTTACAGTTGTATATATTTGGCTTACGTACAAAGATGGACTGTTGATTATTGGTTTTACAGTTGTATATCTTTGGCTTATGTGTAAAGATGAACTATTGATTGATAAGTATCTTTGGCTTATGTGCATAGATGAACTATTTATTGGTATGATTATGACCAGGGATCATTCGGTATAATCATGACCCGTAATGTTATAGATGATGTGGTAAAAGTCCTCATTGGCGTAGTGCATTTGATGGATGATTATTGGTATGATTATAACCGAGGATTATTCGGGTATAATCATGACCATTGATGATTACATGAATATCCGTGGCCGTAGTGCATGGATGATTCGATGATGTGGATTATTTATTAAGCTGAGTCTCAGCGATTAAATATTGATTATACACTTTTAATTCGTAGAAGATAGTAGATATCATGCTCTACTTGACTCTTCTAAAATACAGTTGTATGTCTTTGGCCTAGTGCAAAGATGAATTGTTAATGAATATCTTTGGCCGTAGTGCAAAAATAAATTTATTAGTATGATTATGAGCAGGAATTGTGATTTGGTATAACTATAATTTTTGATATTTCAGGTAAAGTTAGGTGATGAAAATTATCTTCGTTCTGGGTGCGAAGAGGAATTTAGAATCAAAATTATGATTACGAGTTATTCATATGATTGTGGACAGGAATTGTTGATTGATGTTACACGGATAAAACATTATTGGTGGGCTTTTTGTTAGGTTTGTAATATTCATGAACGCAATCAAATTGCAAAAATAAGCGGAAACGTGAAAAATCAGAGTTTAAAAATTTTTACAAACCATATACCCGGATCACCCTTTATGCACAATTATTAATTAAACGAAAAAGATGAATAAAAACATACACTTGAATATCCGAGCTTCCTCGAATACAAGTTCACCTCGATCCTTTTAGTATTCAACTTGAATCCACCGGGTTTGGTTCCTTCCTTTGATCAACGTTAGCCACCCAAGTGTTTGGCCTCTAGAGGTGATCCACCAAGGAATAATAAAGATTCAAGAAAATGGGTGGTTGGCTAAACCCTAATTTTTCTATCTCTATAGAAAAAGAGCGTACTCTCCAACAATTGGAATAACGTATATTTGATATCTGATATAAGACTCATCTTATAAAGATATCAAGTAACCCTATTAAAATAAGGTATTTTTAATTAAACTCTTTTAATTAAATGGGCTCCCTAATCTTATTAGGGATAATTAATTAAACTCCTTTAATTAATTTTTCCTCCTAATCCTATTAGGAATAAATGAAATACTTATATTAAATTAATTCCTAAACTCTTTTAGAAATTAAAATAATAATAATTGTAATAATATTAATAAGACTCATCTTATTAATTTATATTTAATATTTCTAAAATATTAAATAATAAATATTAAGCTATTTAATTTATTCTATCACCATAGATTAAATTAAATATACTTAACATATTATTACGATTATGCCATTAACTTCTTAAATAATTATTCTTCCTTTTATGGTGTGACCCTTTAGGTTCTCCATATTAAACCGGTTGTGAATAAATCAATTAGAACAATTTTAATCTTATTTAAATAAATAAATTAAACAATTAATTTATTTAAATAAATAATATTTATTCTACAATAGGGATAAGCCTCCCTCAGCGATCAACGACTTTCCGGATAATATAGATTTCAACATTAATCATTAAAGAACCTTTGAGTAAATAATTCTTAAATACAATTCAATCCTTCCACCATACAATGTCCCAATTAAATATAAGACATGGAATTCTTCAGTAAAGTCTTATTTTATTTAATTATATGTATTTCGATCCTTAAATGCACAACTCCAAATAATGCAAATTAGAAACTCCTTTCTAATTTCATTACGCCTTAACCGAGGACTCTTTGGGTTGTTATTTATCGAATCACATGGGACATTTCTCTTCTTTTAATAAAGTGGTAGATTCTTTATTAATCATACATTATCTCCATGTACAACTTATTATACCCAAGCATACCCTTTGATATACCCTAAGGGTCTTAAGGAATAAGTCAAAGTATAACTCATCATACACAAGATACTATGATGATCTCAATGAAAGTAGTATGCACACAAGCCAATCATGTTTGATGATAAAGCATATACTTTGTATCAATCTTATTCATTTATTAATAAAAGTATTAATTTATTAAAGGCTTTTAATTATCTACATGATGTTTGTTTTATAATATGTGATAAACCCATAGTTTTAAGCAATGCTTTTAGAATAATGATGATGATCATTCTAATGAGATCTAAATTCTTAGAAAGCTTAAAACTAAAATAGTTCCCAATCATTGGATTACTAAATTGGGGATTAGTGAATCCGGATAGATTGGTACATACGTTGCTTGCTCATTGGATGAGGATGATTGATCTCATGATCATTTGTGTGGAGACACTAAAGCAAGTATGTAGGTGCTTATTAGAGAATAAGTTCAATTGAGAACGTGGCTCGCTAAGGAATACCTAATGGAGTTTTATTTTGCTGTCGTCATAGGAATTCTCAGAGTGATAGTAGTACAAGTGATCCTTGGACTTGAGATCATCATAGTATCTTGTGTATGATGAGTTATACTTTGACTTATTCCTTAAGACCCTTAGGGTATATCAAAGGGTATGCTTGGGTATAATAAGTTGTATACGGAGATAATGTATGATCAATAAAGAATCTACCACTTCAATAAAAGAAGAGAAATGTCCTATGTGATTCGATAAATGACAACCCAAAGATTCCTTGGCGTAAGCGTAATGAAATTAGAAAGGAGTTTCTAATTTGCATTATTTGAGTCAGGCATTTAAGAGTCGAAATACATATAATTAAATAAAATAAGACTTGACAAAGAATTCCATGTCTTATATTTAATCGGGACATCAGATGGTGGAAGGATTGAATTGCATTTGGTAGAACTATTTACTCAAAGGTTCTTTAATGATTAATGTTGAAATCTATATTATCCGGAAAGTCGCTTGATCGCTAGTGAGGCTTATCCCTATCAGAGAATAAATATTATTTATTTAAATAAATTAATTGTTTAATTTATTTATTTAAATAAGATTAGAATTGTTCTAATTGATTTATTCACAACCTATTTAATATGGAGAACCTAAAGGGTCACACCATAAAAGGAAGAATAATTATTTAAGAAGTTAATGGCATAATCGTAATAATATAGTTAAGTATATTTAATTTAATCTATGGTGATAGAATAAATTAAATAGCTTAATATTTATTATTTAATATTTTAGAAATATTAAATATAAATTAATAAGAGGAGTCTTATTAATATTATTACAATTATTATTATTTTAATTTCTAAAAGAGTTTAGGAATTAATTTAATATAAGTACTTCATTTATTCCTAATTGATTAGAAGGAAAATTAGTTAAAGGAGTTTAATTAATTATCCCTAATAAGATTAGGAACTTAATTAATTAAAAGAATTTAATTAATTAATTAAAACTCAATTCCTTAATTGTTAAGGTGGGTTGCCCACATCTATAAATAAGAGGAGTCTTATTATGGGTGGTATGGGTTGTTGATTTTTCAACATACGTAATAATTCCAAGTTGTTGAGAGTACACCTTTTCTATAGAGATAGAAAAACTAGGGTTTAGCCAACTACCCCTTCTTCTTGAATTTTCTTCTTCCTCGGTGGATCACCTCTAGAGGCCAAACATTTGGGTGGCTAACGCCGATCAAAGGAAGGAACCAAACCCTTGATGTGATTCAAGATCGAACGCGAAAGGATTTGGAGGTGAACTTGTACCGAGGAAGCTCTTGATCTTCAAGGGTATGATTTATTCTTTATCTTTTCGCTTAATTAATAATTATGCATAAAGGATGATCCGCATATGGTTTGTAAATTTTTAAACTCGATTTTACACGCTTCCACTTTTTTATGCAATTTGATTGCATTATGAATATTACAAACCTTACACTCAAGTCCAAGGATCATTTGTACTACTATCACTCTGAGAATTCCTATTGACAGCAAGTAAAACTCCATTAGGTATTCCTTAAGCGAGCCAATGCTCAAAGAACTTATTCTCCAATAAGCACCTATATACTTGCTTTAGTGTCTCCACACAAATGATCATGAGATCAATCATCCTCATCCAATGAAAGCAAGAACGTATGTACCAATCTATCCTGGATTCACTAATCCCCAATTTAGTAATCCAATGATTGGGAACTATTTTAGTTTTAAGCTTTCAAAGAATTTAGATCTCATTAGAATGATCATCATCATTATTCTAAAAGCATTGCTTAAAACTATGAGTTTATCACATATTATAAAACGGCATCATGTAGATAATTAAAAGCCTTTAATAAATTAATACTTTTTATTAATAAATGAATAAGATTGTTACAAAGTATATGCTTTATCATCAAACATGATTGACTTGTGTGCATACTACTTTCAATCTCCCACTTGCACTAAAGCCAATCGTCATGGTATTTCATACTCTTCTTCTCTAAGTGACGATTATCCTGCTGTTGGATAAGCTTTAGTTAATGGATATGTAATGTTGTTCATGAGAGTCCACTATCTCTATAGTGATTTCCCATCTTTCAATGATTCTAATAATAAAATGAAAGTGCCACAACACATGTTTAGATCCAAGATGAGACTTAGGAACTATTCCTAGTTACAGAATGAACTTTTAATCCAAACAATCAACTTGCGACTTCATTTATAGCTATATACTTTGTCTTTATCACTAAACCAAAGAACTCTTTCATTGCTTTGGAACCTTTCCAATTCAACTTTGCACCACCATTGCTCAAGGTAACCCTTTACCTTAAAGTGGATTTTTCTGTCGTCTTGGTCTGTCTAAAAAACTTGAGTATGTTAAGCCCTCTAGTTTTAATTAAGACCCACCATGAATATGATCACATCCTTAGTGCCGGTTAAGCACTTTAAGATGTTTTTCACTGACTCATAGTGAACTTCTCCATAATATGACTGATCAACATCAGGTCTCGTACATTTCATTGCATACATGATTGTCACTCATGTGACCTCTCTTTCAGAGTCTGTGGGGACTATTAAGAGATACACTCCATAGCTCATCGACATGAGACATCTCTTGGAGTTTGCCATGCTAAACGACTTTAGCATCAAATGAATATACGTTCCTTGGGTTAAGTCGAGCATCCTCTTATATCTATCTATATAGATTTATATCCCCAATTAAGATACTCTTCCAAATCATTCATGGAGGAATGTTTAGACAATTTTATCTTTACTGATTGTAGCATTGGTATGTCATTCCTTATCCGTAGTATATCAACATATAGTACTAGGAATGTCACGATGCTCCCATCGACCCTTTTTGTACACACTAGGTTCATTCTTATTTTTGATAAAATCAAACTCTTTTGATTGCCTCATCAAAACAAATGTTCCATATTTGAGAAACTTGCTTCAATCCATTTCTCTGAGTGTCTACAACACTTACCTCATCGTATGTAACTGGATCATCATCTTCTATGATGTGTACCTCATCATCATCATCTATGATGAATCCATACCTCCCAGGTATTTTTGGTACTATTCCAAATTTATGATTCAGTTGTGGTATAATAGGTCTATCTACAGGTTCCTCTTATTTGACTTATAGTGTTTTGTGGTTCTTGAACTCTCAAGATCTATTATCCTCCCACTAGCCCCTTCAATGATAAACATCTTTATCTTAGAAGGCAGCGTGTTTCGCAACAAACACCTTTTGTTAAGTAGGATTATAGAACATATACCCTAAACTTACTTTAGGATGTCCCACAAATCGACACTTGTCAAATCTTGTCCCAAGCTTATCCTTTGAAACCTTTTCACATAAGTTGGACAACCCTTATCTTAACATACTTAAGATTAGGAATCCTCCCCATCCCATAACCTTTTATGGAGTCTTGGGGTCGGATTGAAGTTACCTTTTTCGTGAATGCATGACCATTTCTAGGGCATGACCCAGGAGGATATTTGGATGCTCGGAAAATCATTATGGACCGTACCATGTCCAACAAGGTATGATTTTTCCATTCAAATACATCAATCATTTATTGCGTGTCGAGAGGCATCCATTATGAGAAAACCATTTAAGATGATCTAGAAACTTATTGCACAAGTATTTATTCCTCGATCTAATCAAAGAATCTTAATACTTTGCCAATTTTGTTTCACTTCCTCAATTCTTTGAACCTTTCAAATAATTCACACTTGTATTTCAAGAAATACACACATTCAACTCTTTGAATGATCATCTCCTTTTCTTATACTAGTTTGTTCAATTTACAAAATTATTTTCACGTAAATCAGTATACAAAATCTATTAAGTAATATTCCAGTTCTATACAAAACATTATTATTATAAATAGAGCAACAATTGTTCTTAATTATAATACCAAAAATTTTATTGTCTAACAATAAAATAGAAATAATGTTTTCAACGAGAACTGGAATACAATAACAACTTATTGACTTAATAGATTTGCTGTAAGCGATCTTAAACTATAAGTTTCTACATGGCTAATGTAGCAACCTTTGCTTCATTTCCCACACATAGGTTTACTTATATTTGTCTAGCTTTCTACTTCTGCTTGGTCCCTTCATAAATCTATATTTATGATAACCAAGGTCGGTATCCAATACCCAAGTAGAACCTTGACTTAAAGAAAAATTTATTTCAATCACGAACAAAAATCGTATTATGAACCAAACTTCACTAAGCTTCTTTGGTTAGCCTCTGCAAGATGTTTCTCGCAGCTTCTTTCCGGTGTCCGTGCTTATTGCAATGGAAGCAAACTCCTTTGCTATCCGTATCGGCTTTTGCTCTTATTATCCTTTGTTTACGCCTTTCTATTTACCTTCTTTGAATCGTTCTTCTTTTCGGAAGATCCTTTGGCCCCTACCAAGTAAGACTTGATCTTTCTTGGTTGAAAGTGACTCTCAACATTTTTCAATATGTTAAGCAAATCAAATGAGGTCGATATCTAGCTTGTTTCATATGAAAAATTCACAACAATCAGAAAGGAGTCCCGGAGTGAGTGCAAGATCAAATCTTGCTCAACTCTCCATCCATGACAAAATCCGTTGTCCTAATTGATCAATCAAATTGATTATGTTAAGAACTTTTTGTCTGTACTATAGTGCCATTGGCCATTCTAGATCGGAAGAGCTCCTTAGATATCTTATATCTATCAGTCCTACTTTCCTCACCATCAACTACTAGATGTGCAGGAATATAGTAGGAGTATCCATAGTTTCAAGTTGACGCTGAAGCTTGTTACTCATGGATATGAGCATGATGCATTGAGCCAACTGTGCATCATCTTGCCACTTTCTAAAAGTAGCAATCTCTTCCTCAGAGGCATTGTCTGCAACCATTGCGAGGATAGACGTATTAAGGACATAAGATAACTTTTTCACCGTGAGAACTATTCTCAAATTCCTTAACCAATCCAGTTTAATTTGATTACGGTTAATTTAGCATCTAATATGCTTCGCAAAGGATAGTAATTTTAGACATTGTAAAATTTCAGTAAATGAATTTGTAATTAACAACATTTTAACATACATTCTTTTATTAATTACCAAAATAAATTAGGTCTTGTTTTAAATTAGTATCTCCCACTATTTTCTTCAAACTATATTACCTCACTTATATAGTTCTAAGAAAAATCTAATTAAAGATTTGCTTTAGTGAGAATAAGGATCCCATTTCAAATGTATATAGCCTTGTGGTGACACAACAAACTATATATAAATAAATAGGTAGACAACTTTTGTCAATTACATCAACTATGCAACTCCTTTTCTTTTTCCTCTTAGATTATTTTGATCAAGTGGTGGCACATTCTAATCAAAATTATCCAAGTTAAGTCCGACCTAGCACTCCATATATTCAAAAAAGAAAAATATCATCCTTGTGGTGACACAACAAAATAATATTGTTCAATTTTCTTTATAAGCATCAAATGTGATAAATTAACATCTTAAATACTTAATACTTGCCTTGTGGTGACACAACAAACTCATATTAAATATTTAATACTCTATTAATTTTATCATGCTAGAAAGCGACGCTCGATATTCCAAATATCTTTGAGCGCTTAGGACTTAATATAAAAATTGAGGGTTTGTTATTAATTTATCTCATCTTGTTTAGCGCATGCATTACATATATATATATATAAAATACGCGTATATTAATTAACATCTGAAGCATGTTTGCATAATATATAATATATATAGTATAAGCATGCAAATATAGAATACTATATTCTACTTGAATTGATTATGGACTTTTATTCTAGTTTGGTTCACTAGAGCCACCAAGTGAACTAAAAGGTCAAACCTCTGGGGTGTAAGAAATAATATTTAAATATAACTAGTACATTTAAACCCGGGCTCCATTACAAATCTGGTCTTCAAGTCGCCTCCTTGCTCCTTGATCTCCAATTTTTAAAATTAATTCTAACTATTCCTATTACAAAACTATTTAAAATAAATAGAAACCTTGATCGTGATCGAAGGGAAGTATATAGAGGAGTTAGAATTTACATTAAGAAAAATTAGAGAAGGCGAGTCTGCAGTACCCCATTTAATAAAAAACACATGCATTCATGTATCCAACTAAAATAAAATCCAATCACATTGGTCAATAGTCCATAATCAATCCCATTTATTATCATACACATCACCATATATATCAATAAATTGCATTCATCTTATGAATAATAAACATTCAATATATATATTGATATCATTTAATGGGCAACTTTAGTTAGTATAAAATCTAATTTTGAATCAAAATAAACTCCTTTATTTTAATCCAAATTTAAATCAAAATAAAACTATTTTATTTTAATTTATCCAATTTTGAATAAAATAAACTATTTTATTTTAATCAAAATCTTTAATCAAAATAAACTCCTTTATTTTAATTAATTATGGAATCCAATTCCATGTAAAAAAAATAACTCCTTTATTAAAGGAAACACGGATTCTCTTTCCTATTCACAAATAAACTCATTTATTTTGAATAATATGAAATCTTATTTCATATCTAAATAAACTCCTTTATTTAAGGAAATTAGGATTCTCTTTCCTATTCACAAATAAACTCTTTTATTTTAAATAATATGAAATCTTATTTCATATTTAAATAAACTCCTTTATTTAAGGAAACATATAATCCAATTTCAACTCTAATTAGTTATCTTGAAATCCAATTCCAACTCTAATTAGTTAGCATGAAATTTAATTTTAAGATTAAAATAAACTCTTTTATTTTAATATTAAAATAAATCTTTTTATTTTAAAATTAAAATAATTAAGAATATAATATATATAATATTATATTACGTTGCGATTCTCTCATTATCATTGAGTCGCAAGAAGGTTGATTTACGCATCAACTTAGTCTCTCATTCTTGTCTGCTTTATGTATATAGAGTGCTCTTCACCCCCATTTACATGCAATGGGAGAGCCCTTGTTCTTGTCAATCTTGTTGAAGCAAACAGTAAAAATACACTAAACCCAAACAACCAATCGTAAGATGAATAAGCATAAAGTGGCCATGCCTATCCATGAATGCAAGCTAGTCATGTCCTTTAAGTTGAGCTTATCATGATACTTGAATACCACATGAATCCCAATGATTCCGCAACAGGAAGCTTCAATTAGTATATGATTTTGTTTTTTTATTTTTTTTTAAATTTTATACAACAAAATTATGCCCAATTAAATTGTTCTAAACACATATCAATATACATATCAAATTAAAACAATTAATAATTAGCGATAAAGGTTTGGCTCGATGCCACCGTTAGGTTTGTAATATTCATGAAACGCAATCAAATTGCAAAAATAAGCGGAAACGTGAAAAATCGAGTTTAAAATTTTTACAAACCATATACCCGGATCACCTTTTATGCACAATTATTAATTAAACGAAAAAGATGAATAAAGAAACATACCTTGAATATCCGAGCTTCCTCGATACAAGTTCACCTCCAATCCTTTTAAGCGTTCAACTTGAATCCACCGGTTTGGTTCCTTCCTTTGATCAACGTTAGCCACCCAAGTGTTTGGCCTCTGAGGTGATCCACCAAGGAATAATAAAGATTCAAGAAAATGGGTGGTTGGCTAAACCCTAATTTTTCTATCTCTATAGAAAAAGAGCGTATTCTCAACAATTGGAATAACGTATATTTGATATCCGATATAAGACTCATCTTATAAAGATATCAAGTAACCTATTAAAATAAGGTATTTTTAATTAAACTCTTTTAATTAAATGGGCTCCCCTAATCTTATTAGGGATAATTAATTAAACTCCTTTAATTAATTTTCCCTCCTAATCTATTAAGAATAAATGAAAGTACTTATATTAAATTAATTCCTAAACTCTTTTAGAAATTAAAATAATAATAATTGTAATAATATTAATAAGACTCCTCTTATTAATTTATATTTAATATTTCTAAAATATTAAATAATAAATATTAAGCTATTTAATTTATTCTATCACCATAGATTAAATTAAATATACTTAACATATTATTACGATTATGCCATTAACTTCTTAAATAATTATTCTTCCTTTTATGGTGTGACCCTTTAGGTTCTCCATATTAAACCTGGTTGTGAAATAAATCAATTAGAACAATTCTAATTTTATTTAAATAAATAAATTAAACAATTAATTTATTTAAATAAATAATATTTATTCTACAATAGGATAAGCCTCCTAGCGATCAACGACTTTCCGTGATAATATAGATTTCAACATTAATCATTAAAGAACCTTTGAGTAAATAGTTACCGCATAATTCAATCCTTCCACCATACAATGTCCCAATTAAATATAAGACGTGGAATTCTTCAGAAAGTCTTATTTTATTTAATTATATGTATTTCGATCCTTAAATGCACAACTCAAATAATGCAAATTAGAAACTCCTTTCTAATTTCATTACGCCGCTTAACCAAGGACTCTTGGGTTGTCATTTATCGAATCACATAGGACATTTCTCTTCTTTTAATAAGTGGTAGATTCTTTATTGATCATATATTATCTCCATATACAACTTATTATACCCAAGCATACCCTTTGATATACCCTAAGGGTCTTAAGGAATAAGTCAAAGTATAACTCATCATACACAAGATACTATGATGATCTCAAGTCCAAGGATCA